>CM076584.1:1415300246-1415708657 GCA_034641835.2 Pinus albicaulis | reverse complement strand
GAAAAGTATCGACTGTATATACCTTTCCTAAGTGAGGCCGACATCGAGTTGCTTCCACTAGTGCAAATCTATTTACGAGGTTCTCTCTAGCTCTCTGATTCGATTCGTTTTCTAGTAGGTGCCATTTTTCGATTTCTCGGAGGTGTGAAATATTCATTTATATTGCATATTTTTATGATCAATTTTGAAATATGGTAGCACACAAACAAGATCTCTATTCTTGTTTCCCTTAATGTATAGTTTTATGAGATAAATTTTCGAATTAATCATATTATTAAAGGATTTGATTGATAGGGTTTGCACCTTCTTTTAATCAGGATAAGGTTTGCGCCTTCTTTTAATTGCTTTATTTTAAGCCGATGTCTGTCCAATTCAATACGCAGGGTCTCCCATGACAAGATAAGATTACAACAAATTGGATCACTGGAAGTAAATAAGGCCCTAAAAAAAGCTAGTTCCCGCCAGACAAGAAAGGTAAGTTTCTACCTCTTCATTTTGTATTTCTTGAAGTAAACCCTTTTCTTCATTTTCAAGTGGTTTTATAATTTTTGGATTAATACGGTGTTAGTAATAGCACCTATTTTTTCTATTAGAACTCTATTTTCGGTGTCTAAACCAAACCCATTTTATTCATCTTAGTTTTATTATTCCATTTTCTTTATGGTTTCCTGAGCTCGCCACAATTTCTTTTTAATTCATTTCAGCCAGTTGTAATCTCTTTGTCTAAAATTTCTTGGTTATAATTTAGATATTTCTTTGTTAGATCTATGAAATCAAATCTCTTATGGATGTGTGGGATATGGATGTGTGTAGTATGGAGGAGCAGTATGCTTTCACTATTGTCACGAAGAATCCACCAGAAAGAATCAGGACGAATGGAGAGCGGCGCTCAAAGTCCCCATGTTCCAATACTCCTGTGGAATGCAGGCGGTGATGCTTGCATTGGGAATTTGCGGAGGCAAAGTATCGACGGTATATGCCTTTCATACACGACATCGACATCCAGCTGCGCTGCTTCCACCGATGCAAATCTATTTATCAGGTTCTCTCTGGCTCTCTGATTTGATTATTTTTCTATATGTTTTTGAGATTTTTATGATTATGTAATGAGACTATTTTCTACAATAATATGAGTATTCATATTCTCCTTCACTAATTTAGTTTCAGAGGGCTAGGCTTGTGGGTTAGGGCCCAATCAATTGACCTTAGTCTCTCTTGTGTATTCATTCTATTTTTTATGTCATTGTAGCTAGTTTTCTTAATGAATTTTAGCTAGCTTTCTTACATTTCAATTCACTTTTTAAATTTTTCTTCCATTTATTTGTTGTCATTGAGCTTGCATAAATGTTGGTAGAATAGCTTATAAACTCAGAAATTTGTGTGTCAAGCCTCCCTCTCTCATGTCTTTCACTGGAACTTTAGGAGGGAAAATATTGACCACAAGCAAAATTTTCTCTTTAATCTATGATTTCTTGGAAATAATAGCTAGGTTTTTGTAGTGTCATGAACATGTCTAGATTAGAGAGTTAGATTTTTGTTTGAGTGTTTAAGTAGGCCTTCATTAAAAATTCAACTCATCTTTTTGATTTCCTTCATCATAGATTTTCCAATGTTTGTTGCATGAACATGTAGTTTTCTTTCAAGTTCAAGTAGCACAAAAAATGAGGACTTCACCAGCACCCTTAGCTTCATTTCTCACCCATCAACAACCTTCTTTTCATCAAATCACCTTCAGCCTTGTGTTTAAGATTTTCACCTTCACACTGTGAGCAACCTTAGAAGTAAAATACATGATTCTTAAGATGTTATGATCTTGTAAAATGGGTTGGAGACCTTCCATTCATCCAAGTACACCTTCAGTCCACCTCCCCTATGCTTTTCTCCATCATTTTTGGTATGAAAATTCCTCAAACTATTTCCTGTACCAATTCAAGACTTTCTTGTAGGACTTTAGGAAACCTATAGAAGAATCAATAATAGCACCATTGGACCTATCCTTAAGCCCAGAAACCAACATCAACGTCATATATACCTATCAAAACCATCAAGACACCTTCATCCCCGCGTCCATGAGTTAAAAACCTTCCTAAAACACCTTAACACCTTCTCCTCCTTGCTGCAAAACAATGCATTTACATGCATAATTAGGTCATGATTAGATTCATAAGTAAAATAATTATAGATAAATAATGAATTATATATATTTTGTTTATCCATTTGGCCTAGCAATGTGTGAGTAGATTTGCCTTCTTTCTGCAATTTAAATTCAACCATTTACTTCATGAAGATACCTAGTTTGCTTCTATTTCTTGCGAGAGTTTAAATCAGAAATCTATTTCCTTGCAGAATATCTAGATGTATTTTCTTGATTTAGAATAGTCATTTTATGGTTAATAGAGTAATGGTTTTGAGTTAATGGTAGTTCTAGGTATAATCCATAAGTGTGAAAGACTTCACTCAGAAACCCTAGAAATAACACCCTTTAATAGGAATCAGAAGAGGATGACATGAGTAGAATACATCTGTTGTGTATATAGCACTTTCACCTCCAATTTTGTAAGAACCTCGGGCTGGTAAAGTAAAGTATAGTAGCCCCTGGGAGTTGCAACATTCCTGGTGAAATACGAGGGCTCACCAAAAACCAAGGAAAAGTACATTTAGGATGGAAACCTATCCAAAATTAGCACCACAATCTTGTGGACCATTTAAAACTTAGGACTGGGTTGGACTAGGTTGGACCCGTAGCTTATCAATTAGATTTACCCACTCACATTAAAATTCATAATGTTTTTCATGATTCTTTAATTAAGAAATATATACATGACAGTTCTCACATTATTTATTGGAAAATTATATAGCTAGAATTCAAAGGAGACTCCCTCGAAGAACATCTCTGTATTCTAGAGAGGAAAGAGATCTAGCTCTAAAATCGAGTAGTTTTTTCATATTAAAGTGCAATGGAAGCACTTTACTACCAAAGAGGCTACATGGGAGCGAGAAGATGAGATTCTTGAAAACTATCCAAAAATTTTCCAAAGAGAAGAAACTAGAAATTAAACATCGAGGAAAATATAGTTAAAAGGGGGGAAGATGCGATATCCCTATGTTTTTTGAAATAATTAATATTGTTATATTTTTCCAAAATTAAACTATGTTCGTTTCAATGGTGATTCCATAAATTATGTAAATGAACAATATACATGTGGTTATGAAATCAATAATTGCGGTTATAAATTAATGGGAACGGAAAATTACTTGAAATGAGACACTTAACTAAAGAGATAATTTCTAATCTCAATCATAGATAAGAGTGAGATAAATATTCCATGATAAATATATGTTTCTAAAATAACAAATATAATGTATGGGAGACAAAGATCCATTAAATATACTAGCTAGAGAAAACTTCCATTACATTGAAGGATAAAGAACTCCTGAAGATAAAAAAAGGCTTTAATAACAAAAATACTTCCATAAAAGCAGGACAATGCTAATGGAAGAAAATTTAATTAAGGAAGAAAAGGTATAAAACACCCAGGGAGGAGATGAAAGGGTTGCTGAGCTCCGAGGGATATTACTTGATATTAATCTTGGCTCGGGGGGAACTGGTGGTCAATTCATGGTTGGGTGGAAAGTGTACTCATTTAGTGATTCTTTTGATTCTCTTGTTAGAAATTCTATGAGATTTATTTTTTTGATGAATAGGTACCTGCATATTGTGTATTGAAGGAATGGATTGAACTTAAAATGGTAATTAGGTTGGCAAGTAAACATATGCCTACTCTCTATTGAAGAATAAAGATAAAATTTAGTGTAGAAAATATGTATTGTACTAGAAATTATTTATGTACAAATGGTGTAGGCAATATATTTTCATGGCTAAAGAGTTTGTATCTGCGTAAATTCTTTGTAGTGATAGGAATTATATTTTTTGTGATTAATATATAGGTTGAAAGGATTTTAAATGTGATTTTTGTTAAATTTTATTAATACTTGTCACTGATATGAAGGTATGATCTCTTGTTAATAAATTGTTTATTCTTACTATTTTAATATTATTGGTGGTACAATTGAGCTTTAACTATTTTATTCAGTTTATCGTATATAAGAAAATAATAATTACTCGTTAGAGTAAACAGATTTTGAGAGTTAAAGTAGTGCACTTATAACACTGAGGTCATATCCTAATTTCTAAAATGTCCAGAGATAAACCTAGGCAGAAGGGATAACATAGGAGCATGATGGTTACCAAAGAAATGATTAAGTATTTCTGGTGCAACTTGATGTGTCATTGTAAATATAGTTAGGAAAATTAGGTTGTGTTGGAAGATAAAAGATATTATATGAAATCAAGGTAATAATGAGTATGAATGCCTTCACTCTGATACAAAAAACTGGGGATATATTCTTAAGCGAGACAGATATTATGGTAATATATCAAAAAATTAGATAATTAAATGAAATAATTTTTAGGAAAATAAAATTATAAAAAATTGAGTACTAGAGTAAGTTAACTACTATATTCAAAGAACACCCATAAACATAACCCCTGTAGAAATACTTTGTCAGTTAATTGATATTTACATCTTAACAAACTGACCAGTGAACCTAGTTTCAACCATCGGTATTAGTGTGAGCTAAGTTAATTCACTACGGGTTAATCAACTGAATTGATTATGGACCTCTAATATAAATACCATACACATATATACTATACAAAGCCATATAACTATCACAATATGCATCCATATACAAATAAATTTCCCTTCTAGTAAGCAAGAGCACACAGTTATAGGATCTCTTATGAACCCATGTAAACAAGATAGCTCATAAAGAATATGAAAAAAATCCCATAGCGAAAAATTTAAATAAAAGGAAGAAAAATATCAAACGAAATGGAATAGACTACCCAATGAATAAAAATCAGCCATAATTACACAACCATTAAACAAAAAATAAAAGAACAAAACACAATTGAGTTATTCATATTTTCCACCAGATCAGACACTTGAAAAAATCAAGTGTTGGAAGGTGAAACTTGAGGAGAAGTACTAAAATCATCGACTTGAAAAAATCTATGTCAGGTCAGTTGAAGATGGGTCCAAAACCTCCATAGTCTAAGATAGGGTTTGAGGGTAGCTTCTGTACCTGCAAAGTAGATGTCACAATCAACAAACGAGAATGATGTTGGAGAAAAACAAATAATATGCATTATTAAATAATTAGCCAGGGAATTCCCATTTATATTACCCGAGTATGTGTCAATGGAGCTTGTGTTCTTCACCATTTTGCTGAAAGTGGAATATAAGTTAGCTCTGAGGTAGGAAAACCATATCGAAAAGAATATGTAAAGAAAAACAACCATACACGCATACATGCAGTAGGAAGATCCATTAAATTACCAAGGAAATTAAAGTAAAACAAAGGATTGATGCCTTTGTGCAGTGATTGGGTCTTATGGCTACAGAGACACCTTGCAAGGCCGAGTAAAATTGTTATTAGGAAAGAATCGAACTTTGCAGAATTTTCCTTTGGCATATATAAAACCCTGGTGCTTATAAGAGTAAATATTGTTCTAATGGAAATTTAAAGCAGAATAGGCATAAAAATTCAATTAGTAACTCACTAGTACATACAAAAAGGGAAGAAGCGAATTTGTCACCTTATGTAGCCATGGTTCTTGGAGATGAACCAATGAACCCAACAAGACACATCGACCTGTTAAACTATGCAATAGAAATTGAGTATTGATGACCATAATTTCACACCTTTAAGAGGATATGGAAAACCAAGAAACCAAATTTCAAAGTGATAATAACCACTCTTAGAAAATTTAAATTTACAAAATGGTCAAGTGTAGAACCCTTACTGTGAAAAATGAAAAAAAATGAAATAGTGCAGTGAACCATAATACCTCGACACCATAAATAGTGCACTATCGTTGTGTTGTAAAAATAGTGTTGGTATATTTGAGCATATTACCAGTTTCCAATTACAGAAGAGAAAAAATAGAGTGACGACAACGATACGAAAACCAGGAAAAAATGCCGATTAGTTCATAGGAAATGTCTATACAAGCTTAAGGTTTGGGTGGAAAGATAAGAACCATTAGATGGGGACAACAAATCTACGCCATTCACATAGTCATACGATACCTTGTCCTCATCATGTGTTATCATTCGCTCATTAGATGGGATAACATTGGCCACATGGATGCATTAGGGGTAATGTACTTGTCATGTGGTGAGTTACCATACATAATTTATGTGATATGACCTAATGGTATAGGAATTAATAAATCACCATATTACTTGGGGAAATAAATAAGAAATGGGGGTCAGATAGTTAGGTTTAAATATTATAAGATTCATCTAGGGAGATGATACTTCCATATAGTAACTATGCAAATGATCCAATTATCACCATAGGGGAAATTAAAGATTCATGAAACATTAGGTAATAAGTGCATAGATATAATTCGTTAGGATCAACTATTTAGCAAATACAATAAGAAAATATAGGAATTATATGCCATGCAATAACATATACAAATGATTAGTAAGGAAGTTAAAAAAACAAAATAATGTGTGATATATGAAGAGCAAATGTGACATTTTAATTTATATTGTAAAATCCATGTTAATTTATAACTACTATCTATATGTTATATATTTTAATGTGATATGATTTTATTTTATCTAAAAGAAATGTTAGTAATTTTATTAATTAGAAACAAAATTACAATATAAAAAAATGAAATTAAAAAATATTTACATCTAGCTTCTAACATGTAAGATGCAATGTCTACACATCTACTCAATATTGGGTTGTAGAGGGCCTCTCTATGTAATGATTATAAAAGCTATGATTAAATATAGTTTTCATTTTCAACTTTAATTATTTAATGGATGATTGCTAGTATCGATGTCTATGTGTGACAAACTCTAATATTTTTAAATTGATTCTCCTAATCTTATTATTAGGCTTATATAAGTCAAATTTTGATAAATATTTAATATGTGTTTAACTAATGTGTAGGAATTGACCACTACAACTTTATGTTGCACTCTTTCACATCATAAAGTTCATATGAACCTTGTATATCCCATTTTTTTATATAAAAATACATTATTCTCACACACTATATATTCTTTCATTCAAACATAAGCTTAAACACACACAAAGGTCTTCCATACTAGTTTGACCACAATCTAGTTCTTTGTTTCACTTTAAATTCCATAGTATCCACATAAAAAAATATTCATTGTTATTCATGACTGATTTTGATTTCTTTTATTATGTTTACAAGCTTGTTATGTTCTTGCATAAAACTAAACTCACTCATGGATAGCAAGTAGTTGTCAACTAAGTCACCTAATTCATGTTAGTATTCAAGTTTGAGAATATATATATGTGTGTGTGTGTGTGTTTGTGTGTATAGTAAAATTATGTATTCTCCCTAAACATATGATAAAAATATCACTTGTAATCTAGATCATCTAATTTTAATAATAATTTGGTAGGATTTTAAAAACTTCAAAACATAATAAAGGTAATAAGTTATTATAAAATTATGATTTTTTTTTAAATATTATTCCTATTTAAAAAATAAATAAATCATTATTTAAATATTTTAATAATAATAAAAGAATTAATTAATTTGATTTATGTAATTTAAACCAGACATAATTTAAACTAAAAATATTTAAAATTAAACTTTAATATTTAATATTTATATTTATACAAAAATTAATTCATATTGAAATTATTAAATTAAATTTTATCTATACGTTGTACCGATTTTAGTGTTATGGAACCAATCAAGGACTGATGGTGATGTCAGTAAAATAACATTGTGGAGGTCATTACAATCAGTGAGTATGGAGTTGTTCAAAAGCTAACACAAAGGTCTCAAATATCACTAAGCTTCACCCGGTTTTTTTTCAAAAAAAAAAAAAAAATTGTGGGTCAAATTCTGTTGAACTTCAACCGTTCTTCATAGATTTTCTAGCATTCATTTATGGACTTCATTAGAGATTGAGGTTTATGGAAAATTAAATTAACTAGCAATTGCACCATATGTTGCAAAGGAAACGTTGTAAAGCAGTAACATAGAAAATAGTAGTATAGAGGAAAAAATATGTGATATGTTATGTGATTTAATTGAATATTGAACTTATAAATATGAATTAATTTATTTAAAATAAATTATAGGTTTGGAGAATTGTTTGGATAAAAAAATTGGTTTTTTATAACCTAGGCAGGCTCTTCCTTTCATAGTGATGTCTTATTATGCACTATGGGCCACATGGAAGACTATTCTCTGGTGAAACAACAATAATAGCATCCATAATGGCCATCTCTTCTTTTATAATACAAAATAAAAAATCAAAACCCTGAATACTTTTGCTGTTGTGAAGTAGAAACATCAAAACTTCCCACTTCAAAAACCCAAAGCTTGCAGTCTATCTTCAAAGCCTTAAAGCCTTAATTTATACTGAATGAAGCCATTAGTGGGAAATAATTTATGGTGAATGAGATGCAACTAATATCTTACCAGGATATGAAGAGAAAATTTGTCAGCTTTCTAGTTAAACAACAATAGTAGCATCCATAATGCCCATCTCTTCTTTTATCATACAAATTAAAATATCAAAACCCTAATTACTCTTACTATTGTGAAGCAGAAACATCAAAACGTCCCACTTCAAAAACCCAAAGCTTGCAATCTGTCTTCAAAGCCTTAATTTATATTAGAGGGAATAACTAATATCTTTTTATTTGCATTTTTATTATACACTAAAAGAACTACTAATATCCTTTTATCCTTTTTAGCATTTTGAGCATGCAATGCTATAAGAGTGTTATAAGTCCTCGCAAACAATGAATGATGAACAATTAGGTAGAAACCCTGCTTCCTGCATTTTTCTAATGAAGTAATTTGATTCATCTAGAAGTCCCGAACTTGCAAGTGTCTAAATGACACAGGAATAACATCTCAAAATTAAATATAACAACAATGACAATCTTTAAAGAGCACACTCATTTCAAATTCTTGAATAAGAACCATAAAAAGAATTAAATCTTCTAAAAAGAAAATTTTCATCTTCCATAAGGTATATAAAGTTCATCTTCCATAAGGTATATAAAGTCTTTGTATTAAAAGAGTATTAACGATTGAAAAAGTTCTATTGCAGTGCCGAGCAAAAACACTGCAGTACTAGGCCTAGTGTTGGCTTCAGCCCACCACATATACACAAATACGCACGATAATATAGTTGACACAACATAGTAAACACAGAAAACCACACATAGAGCACAGTAGACACGGACAACTACACATACAAAAGCACCTTCTATTCATACCCTAATAGGTATCACAAAAGACCAACATAACTTTCACTTCGACGAATCACCACCACAAATACACACGATAATATATTCGACACAACACAGTAAACACAGACAACCACACATACAGCACAGTAAACATAGACAACTACACATACAAAAGAACCTTCTATTCATACCCTAATAGGCATCACAAAAGACCAACATAACTTTCACTTCGACGAATCATCACCACAAAGACGGAGCACCAGATGCAGATTAGATTCCTTCTCAATGTTATAATCAGCCAAAGTACGTCCATCTTCCAGCTACTTATGAAAAAAAATCAGCCTCTGCTGGTCAGGAGGGATGCCCTCCTTATCCTGAATCTTAGCCTTCACATTATCAATGGTGTCTAGTTTTTTTTATTAAATAAATTTTACAGACTTAAAAAAACAATCCTCATAAAATATAATAAATCCTTTGATAATCGTATCAATACCTCATATATATTTCTCAATTGCCTCATATATATTTCTTAATTTCATTGTGAAATACACTTCTCTTCAAAATAGATTTATGCTAACCAAAAATCTTATTATATTTTTTATTTATTTATTTTATTATTGTAATACATTTACTTCATATCTATTTAATATTAATTTGTTTATTTATATAATTTTAAATAATATATATATATATATATATTTAATTAATATTAATCATTCATATATATTCAACCCTATATCCGTAACACCCCACCTATGTTGAATTTCAAAGTTAGACATTTGAACTTTAATACTAAGGGGAGTGGACCCCAAAGGATAAATATTTTGTGAATGTAATTAAATATTTAATTCAGGAAATGACTAAAATGATGTGGTGCAGATTGACCAAAATGAGATTTTGAGATCACTTGCTAAATCCATGAGGATGGAAGAGGCAAATATTTCCCCACAATCTTTCAAAAATCCTTGAAAGAAATTTATTTTTAAATTTAGATTTTTGAGGAAAAATCTGAATTTCCCCAACGATGAGGAAAGTAGTTGGGAAGAGGTAAAAAAAGCTGGAAAAGCTGAGGAAAATCATAAAACAGCTTTAAAGAATCCCTAAAATGGGAAGCCTAGGTAAACAGGAAGAAAAGAATCCTGAGATTCTGGACGCAGAATTAGAAACATGCTTTGGGGAACAATAGCTTAAATAAGCTGCTCCTGTACAGATTAGGGGTTGATCTGTTACAGGGAGGTGATCTCAGCTCGGGGGTGAGTTCTGGGAGACAGAAGGACTCTAAGGTTGGGAGGTTGGTCAATTGCATGAGTGGTATGTCTTTAAGTTTATTATTGTTCATTTTATATAGCATGAATTGGCTACATATAAAATTTTACTTTAGATTAGAACATAAATTCTACATTTAACAGAATTGATCAAAAGGAAGTTACCCTTGAAATCCTGTATGGTTGTAGAATTTAAATCTATGAAGTAGAATATTACAGAGTCTCTAAACCAGTGATTGGTTTAAATCTGTAGATACTTATTCTTCACAGGAAAAATTTGTGAACTAGTTTTAATCTGCTTCTGTTTCTAGAATGACTTTAATATACACATACATGAGAGAGAAAATCTGAAGTTCTGCATTATATTGGAAAATAGTAGAAAAATAATGGTAATTTACACTGTGCATGTAAGCAACATATAGTATAGCAGAGGAAAGAAACTAATCATCTATAGAGACTGATCATAGACAATTACCTTAGGAAACCATTCATCTATTATAGCATTGAATGGAAGTACACAAGAAAGTTAAGAAAATGTCCAATATGCATACTCATCACAGCCTGACATATAGAAACATATATGTATCCTAGTCTATCCCGATAACCTGAATTAAGAGGGTAAGTGATAGATTATAAATCCCAATGTCTTTTAAACATAAAGATAGGGTTATAGATGCATTCATCCCTGTAGATAAATTGGATACATATGCTGTGCAAATTTATAACAACTTACTTCTTCAAATTTCTGCATGAAGCTACTGTGCCATTTTGTTATAGATAATTATAGCACTCTGGTTATTTAAAATAAAAAAAAAGGCAGTTGAACTTTAGGGTCAGCTCAATAAACTGATGAAAGAAATTTAACTGAGATATTCATTTCCCTTAGACATTTAAATGTTACTGTCACCGAAGCTATGGTTTCCTGAAATAGGAAAATCTATTCTACAGTATATTATTCATTCAACTATCACCACATTATAAATATAGTTACCCATGGTATGGCCTGGGAGCCTGAAAGCAATAAACTACACAAAATGATGAATATGTGTATATGTCATACTTATATATATATATATATATAACAACAAAAGAAAATTTTAAAATGCCAACGATTAAGCATGTAGTTCCATCCAAGTCAAAAGAGACAAGGAGAGAGTACTGCTGGAACATACTCTTAATAATAATAACTGAAATCAAAAAAATTGGGTATTATGAAAACCCAACACGACAGAGGCATATATGGATGTATTGAGCAAATCTGAGAGCATTCTTATAATGTCCCATGAGCAGAGATGTATAAATGTTCAGAGCGGGAATTAGATTGTAGCTGTCCAATAATTACAATTTCATTATTATAAATTTTACTGTCAAAGATAAAATATATATCCAGGAGAGAAGAACGAATTCTTCTGGCAGAGTGCGGTTAGTACCGACCTGCAATTAGCACAAGGAACCCAATGTTAATGTCTGGGAAAGTCTCGTATCTGTGTAGGAGAAAAGGAGAACACGACGCAAGTCGAAATTACCTGTGACACAAAACCAATACAAGTCAGACGCCGAACATGGAGAATAAAAACAACATTGAACCCAGAAAAATAATAACTGAGAAGGGTATCATACCTCGTAAGGGAGAAACCCTTAAACCATCCTTAACCTGCTTCATAAAAATATACAATTCTCATGAATAGAGGTTGACAGGAAGAAGTCGAATAATAATTATAAACCTCCGGAGAATGAACAGTATCCATTGCGTCCTACACTTGGTCAAAAGAAACACTTACCAACTCGTGAAGCCGAGAATCATAGTCCCCGTATAGAGCCAAATGTATACCCTCGCAAACCCCTTTTAGTTGAGGAGAGGGTTGGGCTACAACGCCAGAACAGCCTGTGTTCAAAATATTCACAAGAAAATGTGAAGGCTAGGGAAGAAAACCAAGCCATTCGAACCCCTGAAGCGAAGCACACGCACTCTCTGCAAAACGAAATTAGCCATTCATCATATATATTACAACCTAGACCGGAGACATAAAACGATAATCCAAAATCGTAGCACTGGTGTGAAGAAATGAGCCAAATTCTCAAGCAGAGATGGGAAGCCTGCGAAATAATATTAGAACGAAAACTTACAAAACGCATATGGAAGGTCTTACCAATCAAGCGAACTAACGCACTGTCAAGCTATGAACCAAACAAACAGGGATGTAAAAGAACCACCGTGACAATACCAAGCTTG
The DNA here is from genome assembly GCA_034641835.2 of Pinus albicaulis. Classification (NCBI taxonomy): domain Eukaryota; kingdom Viridiplantae; phylum Streptophyta; class Pinopsida; order Pinales; family Pinaceae; genus Pinus; species Pinus albicaulis. The sequence continues at coordinate 1,415,695,820 of CM076584.1, read as the reverse complement.
ATTTATATCAATGCGTCTGGATCAAACAACGAAACCCTAATGATCCAAAGACATCTGAAGCGTACACCTGGCGAGATCCGAAGAGCAAAGCCACGGATCGAATAGTTAATAGGACCTGTACACTATCCGTCCCAAAAATTTAATATGACAAGTATGGAAATAATTGAATATCGACCTGGCCACGCTATGGATATTGCGTTGGGAACGCAGTAAAATGGTAGAATGAATTCAGTGTTACGTGGAACCAACACCACGTGATCACAAATGAAACGTGATCACCATAACCCAGACGACGAGATCAGGACCGGGTTAATGCACAGCGTGGAAGACAGATAGACGTCGAATTTCCAAATTTGATTGCACAGAAGTTTAAATTGATACTTATGTGGAGGTTAAATTTAACACGCCCAACTTCAAATAAATGTTGACAAGATGAAATTAAGAATGCAGGAGTAATGCCAGACTCACATGATTAGTGAGTCGAATTCCGCCAAGGTTATAAGGTTATCAACAAAGGGTAAGAGTGAACGATCGCATAGATGTCCACATGACCGTGGAACCATAATCACATGAGACCAATGTATAACCAAATCGAACCCACTTCTATATATGTATATGAAAATCGAATTCGAATTCAAAGGCATGCGATAGAAAACGAAGATTAAATATGGAAGTAGGGGGGGAATAGGATTATAATTATATTGATGTAATTATAATTAATATAATTATAATTATTCCAAAAACAACTACCTTGCAAATGTGGTAAGATAAAGGGTAGATATGAATGGCAATTGAAAGGAACAGTAGTGAAAAACTACAACGAAATTAATTATGTAAACCTACAATGAATTGACCGAATGCATCATTAGCATTAAATGGGAAAGGATGCAACCCAACAGAACAAAAAAAAAATAATTGTGTCGTAAAGTGGGAGGTGTGCGGATGCAACCCAACAGAAAAAAAAAATTGTGTCGTAAAGTGGGAGGTGTGACAAATGGTATCAGAGCCCAAGTTATAAAACTGGGCTGGTGACATTGTGCTCACTGTTGCTGTGTATTCACTGTATCAATTAAATTTTGTGGAAAAAAAAAAAACTGTATTTTATTTTTTTATTTTCACTGATCTGTGTTGAGTATGTACAGTGGTGCTGAAATGGAAGAAGGTGGCGAAATTTATGTCGATCTACGTGGTGAGCCAGATCCCAATGCGGCCATGATGGCTATGTTGCGGGAATTTCAACAAGAGTTGGCTGAGATAAAAAGCTAGAATGACAGATTGTCATTAGCCAGTGAGGAGCAGGAAAAGCTCATCAAGGAATTAACTTCGCGGAACAGCCAGGAAGGCGAAGGTTCTGGAAAGAGGAAACCTGATGAGTCTGAAGATGAGGATGCAGTAAGGCATCAATACAAACATAAAAAGGAATTACAGGGGGAATTCTGAAAAATCAAGCCTCCCTCCTATGATGGGGAGAAGGAGGAAGATGCGGAAGCTTGGTTATTAAACATAATCAAGTACTTCCAGGTTTATGAATATGAAAGTAATCTGAAGGCCAGATTAGCTGTCTACCAGCTACAAGGTAAGGCTACCTTGTGGTGGGAGGAGACAAAGATGGTGCATGCCATTGATGAAAAGACAGTCACCTGGGAAGATTTTCAGGTTAAGTTCAAGAACCACTACTTAAATGAATGTTACTATTATGATAAAGCCAAAGAATTCCATGAACTTAGACTGGGACAACTCACTATTGATGAGTTTGTTACTAAGTTTACAAATCTGTTGAGATATGTACCCTACATAAGGGAAGAGAAGGAAAAAGTTCAGAGATTTCTTAATTGCTTGCCTACTGTATACAAAGAGAAAATCGAGTTTGACAACCAAAAAACAATGGACGAAGCTGCTAGAAAGGCCAGATTATGTTACCAACAGTTCAAAGGAAAAAATGAACAAGGAAAAAGTTGGATAAATAAAAATGAGTTCAAAGGAAGGAAACAGAAACCAGCCTATTTGAAATTTTTTGGCAGAGACCATCAGCGGAAAAAGTTTAATAAACCCAAAGAAAGCCAAACTTCTCAGTCCCAAGTCGCTTCCAAACAAATAGATGGAGACAGTAAAAAGGAAGGGACAGTCAAAATGAGAGAACCCCTGAAATGTTGGGGCTGTGGAGAACCCCATATTTTGAGGGATTGTCCTCATCAAAACATGCATATGATCATGAGAGATCGAGAAGCGACAACAGTAAATGATATAGCCAGAAATATACCAACTATCAGTGTAGCCCTGGAAAATCGGCAAGCAGAACATCAAGCAACCATGGTGGAAATGGAGGGTAAGATTTCTGACCTATCTATTACTGTTCTGATTGATCCAGGTGCTTCTTTGAGTTACATTAGTCCAAGGATTGTAGAAAAATGTAACTTAAAAACAGAAAAAATTCCACAGTCATGGTTGGTACAACTGGCCACTGGAACTAAGAGAAAGGTAACCCATAAACTGCCCAGAACAGTAATCAAATTAAATGAGTTTCAAACAGAAGTAAATTTGAATATTCTACCCTTGGGGTCATATGATCTATTGATAGGAATGGATTGGCTGGAAAAGAAGAAAGCCTTGATGAACTGCTGGGATAAGACTTTGCATTGTGTAGATGAGGAAGGGAAACCTTTTATTCTTAAAGGTAAACCAAAACCTATTTCTGTAAGACAAATTTCATCATTAAAATTAAAAAGAACAGCTAGAAAAGGATACCAAGTTTATGCAGTGCATGTGGAAGAACCAGAACAGAAAACAGAAGAAGAATTACTGGATGATGTACCAGTAATAAGAGAATTTAAGGAAGTGTTTCCAAAGGAAATCCCTCATCTTCCCCCCAAAAGAGAGATTGATTTCTCAATCGATCTGGTGCCGGGAGCAACCCCTGTTTCCCGAGCGCCTTATCGAATGAGTCCTCCAGAACTAATGGAACTGAAAATGAAATTACAAGAACTGTTAGACAAAGGGTATATCAGACCGAGTGTATCTCCTTGGGGAGCACCGGTGCTGTTCGTGAAAAAGAAAGATGGAACCTTTAGGATGTGCATTGATTATCGTCAACTGAATAAGTTGACCATTAAAAATAGATACCCTTTGCCTAGAATTGATGATCTTTTTGATCAGGTGAGAGGAGCTTCAGTATTTTCAAAAATTGACTTAAGGACTGGTTATCACCAGCTTAGAATTAAAGAAGAAGACATCAGCAAAACAACTTTTTGAACCACGTATGGTCGCTACGAATTTTTAGTCCTACCTTTTGGTTTGACAAATGCCGCTGCCACATTTATGTGCCTAATGAACAGTGTGTTAAACAAGTACTTGGATAAATTTGTCCTTGTATTCATAGATGATATCTTAGTTTATTCAAAAAGTGAGGAGGAACATAAAGAACACTTGAGGATAGTATTGCAAACACTAAAGGAAAATCAGCTATATGCCAAGTTTAGCAAATGTGAGTTTTTTAAAGATAAGATCCAGTATTTGGGACATATTGTTTCTGAACAAGGCCTTGCTGTAGACCCTGAGAAGATAAAGGCTATAAAGGAATGGCCTGTACCAACTGATGTTTCAGCAGTGAGATCGTTCATGGGGATTGCAGGCTACTATCGCATATTTGTAGAAAGGTTTTCAGCCATAGCACATCCCATCACATCACTACAAAGGAAAGGTGTCAAATTTGAATGGACTGAAAAATGCCAAAACAGTTTTGACCAATTAAAACTGAAACTTACTACTGCCCCTATACTAAAGATTGCAGATCCTGACCAAGAATTTGTGGTATGTACGGATGCCTGTAGAGAAGGATTGGGAGGAGTTATTTTACAGGAAAATTCAGTTATTGCCTATGAATCTAGGTAACTGAAGATACATGAACAGAATTATAGTGCCTATGACTTGGAATTAGCAGCTGTTATCCATGCTTTAAAAATGTGGCGGCACTATCTCCTTGGAAAAAAAATTTACATTGATGACTGATCATATTAGTCTCAAATACTTCTTTTCCCAAACTAATTTGAATGCTAGACAAGCGAGATGGTTGTCTTTTTTAAGTGAATTTGATATGGATATAAAACATATTAGAGGGAAAGAAAATAAAGTTGTTGATGCATTGAGCATAAATGCTTGTCAGAATATCAATAGCATTGGAAGTAGTGCTCAGATTGATGTAGAAGATTTGGTGAATAAGGCAGCAACCCAAGACCCAAATTATGAAACACTTCTGGTGAAATTACAGAAGAAGGAGAAAGCTGATTTCACTCAAAACCAAAAAGGACTGATCTGTTATAAAAACAGATTGTATATTCCCAATGTAGCGGCTCTTAAAAGGGAAATTTTGGATGAGTACCACAAGCAGCCATATGCAGGACATCCAGGATATCAGAAGATGTTAACAACCTTGAAAAAGAAGTTGTTCTGGCCAGGAATGAAGAGAGATGTAGCAGAATATTTAAATAGATGCATGGAATGTCAACTAGTCAAAGTTGAACATCAACATCCTGCTGGTCTGCTAAATCCTTTACCAATTGCAGAATGGAAATGGGATACAGTTTCCATGGATTTCATAACAGGATTACCCAAAACCAAACATCAACATGACTCAGTAATGGTGGTAGTGGACACCTTAACCAAAGCGGCACACTTCATACCTGTTAAGTCTACTTTTGGTACAGCTCAAGTAGCAGATGTGTTTTTAAAAGAAATAGTAATATTACATGGGGTCCCAAAAGTCATTAGTTCTGACCGAGATGCTAATTTTACAACAGCTTTTTGGAAAGGGCTATTTGGAGGGATGGGGACTAAATTGAATTTTAGTACTGCTTACCACCCTCAGAAAGACGGCCAAACAGAGAGAACTAATCAGATTTTGGAGGATATGCTGAGAATGTATGTGATGGATAGGCCTTCAAAATGGGAAGACTACTTGCATTTAGCTGAATTTTCCTATAATAACAGCTACCAATCCTCCATCAAAATGAGTTCGTTTGAGGCACTTTATGGAAGGAAGTGTCGTACTCCTTTGAGGTGGAGTCAGCCAGAAGATAAACTAATGTTGGGACCAGATGCTTTACGAGAGATGGAAAGAATTGTTAAACAGATACAAAGAAACATCAAGATAGCCCAAGATCGCCAGAAGAACTATGCTGATAAGAAAAGAGTGCACCGAGAATTTAAAGTGGGGGAGCGGGTGTATTTGCGTATTAAACCCAAAAAGAGCACCCTTTATGTTGGAAGTTGTGCAAAACTGGCCCCTAGATACTGTGGTCCTTTTGAAGTATTAGAAAGGGTGGGACCAGTGGCTTACAAGCTGGCCTTACCACCCCATGTTAGAGTTCATGATGTATTTCATGTTTCATTGTTAAAAAGATATGTGCATGATGCTTCTCACATAGTTAATTGGAATGTTGTACAGGTGGAACCAGAAGGGGAGTTTCTGCCAGAACCGCTTCAAATATTGGAGAGGGAAGAAATTGAATTGAGAAGCAGAACAATAGCAAGAGTAAAAGTGCACTGGAAGCACTTTATTGCTGAAGAAGTTACCTGGGAAAGGGAAGCTGAGATGATGGAAAAATATCCATTTTTATTTGCCAAATGAACTCTAGTAGTTGAATAATAACACCGAGGACGGTGTTTATTTTCAGAGGGGGAATATGTAAACACCCCCAATTCATGTGCTTGAATTTAAAAGTTAGACATTTAAACTTTAATCCTAAGGGGAATGGACCCCAAAGGATAAATATTTTGTGAATGTAATTAAATATTTAATTGAGGAAATGAATAAAATGATGTGGTGCAGATTGACCAAAATGAGATTTTGAGATCACTTGCTAAATCCATGAGGATGGAAGAGGCAAATATTTCCCCACAATCTTTCAAAAATCCTTGAAAGAAATTTATTTTTAAATTTAGATTTTTGAGGAAAAATCTGAATTTCCCCAACGATGAGGAAAGTAGTTGGGAAGAGGTAAAAAAAGCTGGAAAAGCTGAGGAAAATCATAAAACAGCTTTAAAGAATCCCTAAAATGGGAAGCCTAGGTAAACAGGAAGAAAAGAATCCTGAGATTCTGGACGCAGAATTAGAAACATGCTTTGGGGAACAATAGCTTAAATAAGCTGCTCCTGTACAGATTAGGGGTTGATCTGTTACAGGGAGGTGATCTCAGCTCGGGGGTGAGTTCTGGGAGACAGAAGGACTCTAAGGTTGGGAGGTTGGTCAATTGCATGAGTGGTATGTCTTTAAGTTTATTATTGTTCATTTTATATAGCATGAATTGGCTACATATAAAATTTTACTTTAGATTAGAACATAAATTCTACATTTAACAGAATTGATCAAAAGGAAGTTACCCTTGAAATCCTGTATGGTTGTAGAATTTAAATCTATGAAGTAGAATCTTACAGAGTCTCTAAACCAGTGATTGGTTTAAATATCTAGATACTTATTCTTCACAGGAAAAATTTGTGAACTAGTTTTAATCTGCTTCTGTTTCTAGAATGACTTTAATATACACATACATGAGAGAGAAAATATGAAGTTCTGCATTATATTGGAAAATAGTAGAAAAATAATGGTAATTTACATTGTGCATGTAAGCAACATATAGTATAGCAGAGGAAAGAAACTAATCATCTATAGACACTGATCATAGACAATTACCTTAGGAAACCATTCATCTATTATAGCATTGAATGGAAGTGCACAAGAAAGTTAAGAAAATGTCCAACATGCATACTCATCACAGCCTGGCATATAGAATCATATATGTATCCTAGTCTATCCTGATAACCTGAATTAAGAGGGTAAGTGATAGATTATAAATCCCAATGTCTTTTAAACATAAATATAGGGTTACAGATGCATTCATCCTTGTAGATAAATTGGATACATATGCTGTGCAAATTTATAACAACTTACTTCTTCAAATTTCTGCATGGAGGTACTGTGCCATTTTGTTATAGATAATTATAGCACTCTGGTTATTTAAAATAACAACAAAAAGGCAGTTGAACTTTAGGGTCAACTCAATAAACTGATGAAAGAAATTTAACTGAGATACTGATTTCCCTTAGACATTTAAATGTTACTGTCACCGAAGCTATGGTTTCCTGAAATAGGAAAATATATTCTACATTATATTATTCATTCAACTATCACCACCTTATAAATATAGTTACCCATGGTATGGCCTGGGAGCCTGAAAGCAATAAACTACACAAAATGATGAATATGTGTATATGTCATACTTATATACATATAACAACAAAAGAAAAATTTAAAATGCCAACGATTAAGCCTGTAGTTCCAGCCAAGTCAGAAGAGACAAGGAGAGATTACTGCTGGAACATACTCTTAATAATAATAACTGAAATCAAAAAATTTGGGTATTATGAAAACCCAACACGACAGAGGCATATATGGATGTATTGAACAAATCCGAGAGCATTCTTATAATGTCCCATGAACAGAGATGTATAAATGTTCAGAGCGGGAATTAAATTGTAGCTGTCCAATAATTACAAATTCACTATTATAAATTTTACTGTCAAAGATAAAATATATATCCAGGAGAGAAGAACGAATTCTTCTGGCAGAGTGCGGTTAGTACCGACCTGAAATTAGCACGAGGAACCCAATGTTAATGTCTGGGAAAGTCTCTTATCTGTGTAGGAGAAAAGGAGAACACGACGCAAGTCGAAATTACCTGTGACACAAAACCAATACAAGTCAGACACCGAACATGGAGAATAAAAACAACATTGAACTCAGAAAAATAATAACTGAGAAGGGTATCGTACCTCGTAAGGGAGAAACCCTTAAACCCTCCTTAACCTACTTCATAAAAATATACAATTCTCATGAATAGAGGGCGACAGGAAGAAGTTGAATAATAATTATAAACCTCCGGAGAATGAACAGTATCCATTGTGTCCTATGCTTGGTCAAAAGAAACACTTACCAACTCGTGAAGCCGAGAATCATAGTCCCCGTATAGAGCCTAATGTATACCCTCGCAAACCCCTTTCAGTTGAGGAGAGGGTTGGGCTACGACGCCAGAACAGCCTGTGTTCAGAATATTCACAAAAAAAATGTGAAGGCTAGGGAAGAAAACCAAGCCATTCGAACCCCTGAAGCGAAGCACACGCACTCTCTGCAAAACGAAATTAGCCATTCATCATATATATTACAACCTAGACCGGAGACATAAAACGATAATCTAAAATCGTAGCACTGGTGTGAAGAAATGAGCCAAATTCTCAAGCAGAGATGAGAAGCCTGTGAAATAATATTAGAACGAAAACTTACAAAACGCATATGGAAGATCTTACCAATCAAGCGAATTAACGCACTGTCAAGCGATGAACCAAACGAACAGGGAGGTAAAAGAACCACCGTGACAATACCAAGCTTGATTTATATCAATGCGTCTGGATCAAACAATGAAACCCTAATGATCCAAAGACATCTGAAGTGTACACCTGGCGAGATCCGGAGAGGAAAGCCACGGATCGAATAGTTAATAGGACCTGTACACTATCCGTCCCAAAAATTTAATATGACAAGTATGGAAATAAATGAATATCGACCTGGCCACGTTGTGGATATTGCGTTGGGAACGCAGTAAAATGGTAGAATGAATTCAGTGTTACGTGGAACCAACACCACGTGATCACAAATGAAGCGTGATCACCATAACCCATACAACGAGATCAGGACCGGTTTAATGCACAACGTGGAAGACAGATAGACGTCGAATTTCCAAATTTGATTTCACAGAAGTTTAAATTGATAATTATGTGGAGGTTAAATTTAACACGCCCAACTTCAAATAAATGTTGACAAGACGAAATTAAGAATGCCGGACGAATGCCAGACTCGCATGATTAGGGAGTCGAATTCCGCCAAGATTATAAGGTTATCAACAAAGGCTAAGAGTGAAAGATCGCATAGATGTCCACATGACCATGGAACAATAATCACATGAGACCAATGTAGAACCAAATCGAACCCACTTCTGTATATGTATATGAAAATCGAATTCGAATTCAAAGGCATGCGATAGAAAACGAAGATTAAATATGGAAGTAGGGGGGGGGAATAGGATTATAATTATATTGATGTAATTTTAATTAATATAATTATAATTATTCCAAAAACAACTACCTTGAAAATGTGGTAAGATAAAGGGTAGATATGAATGGCAATTGAAAAGAACAGTAGTGAAAAACTACAACGAAATTAATTATGTAAACCTACAACAAATTGACCGAATGCATCATTAGCATTAAACGGGAACGGATGCAACCCAATAGAAAAAAAAAAATTGTGTTGTAAAGTGGGAGGTGTGACAGTTGGTAGGGGATGACATCCACAAGATGGAGATCCTCTACAATATCATTAAAGTGATGCAAATTTGTGTCGAGACGCTGCATAATCCCATGCTTTTCTTGTATATTACTGATCATATCGAAATCACCTCACAGGATCCAATCATGTTGAGCCAATGATCTACTAAGATGTTGCAGGTGGATGAGGAATATTGATTTGTCATGATGCGTGGGCGACCTGTAGACCACAATTATGCTCCTCCATCACTTCTCCCCTATTAGGCGAAAAAAGGTGGATAACGTCACTAGTAAAAAATGATGAAATTAATGACTAGGTGACTAAAAATGTTAGTCATCGCAATGATTTCTAGTGAATTACTACTAAATTTGAGCAATTTTAAGTGATCGAACTAAAAATGACTAACTTAAATGACTAATTTAGTCTTGGAATAAAATATGCGACTAGATAATAAGTGACTAAACTAAAAGCGACTAACTTAAACGACTAATTTAGTTTAGGGATAAAATATATGACTAGATGATAAGTGACTAAAGTAAAAGCGACTAACTTAAATGACTAATTTAGTCTAGGATTAAAATATATGACTAGAAAATAAGTGGCAAAATTAATAAGGATTAATGTAAATGACTATTAAAGTCCAAGAATAAAAATAGGGCACCCAAATAACAAGTACAACAAGTATATGAATTAGTGATTTATGTCAGTAATTTTTAATTGTGTCACTCCATATATGGAAAATTTCACTTTTGGTACCGAAGTGTTACATTTCACTATTGGTGTCTCTGAATCCATTTGCAGTGTTAAAATTTAGAGACAAAGAGGTCTCTGAATTTACATTGTTCAAATTATGAATACCCTTTTGTCTCTAAAGTTTAACAGTGCAGATGGATTCATCTACAATTAACATAATTGCATGTATCATCTATCAATTTTACAGTAATGCCTTCATTATAATTTTAGTAAAGGTAATATTAATTAGATATCCAAATTAATATTTATATTTATATTTAATATTTGGCCATAAAGTTTAATTTTTAAACTTCAGTGATTTATGTTAAAAGTGTGAGTTGTTTTAAATCTAAGGTTAAATCTTCATATTTACATTCAATAAATAGATAAATATAACATTTCTTATGTTAAACATGTGATTTCATTTAAATATAGTATTAAATCGTCATATTTACATTTGATAAATACTGAATAGATAAACCTAAAATATATATTTATAGACCTATTTAGTAAATAGGTATAAAAATTTATTAATATAAGTATGAAACTTAATTAAATTTTGAATGATGTATGAAACTTTGTTTTTTTTAAGTCAATGTTATATTCATGTAGGAAAAAAGGATTACATATAGCCAGTTACAAAATAGGTGGTCTCACCTCGACTTGGTTTGTTGACAAAAATTTGCACCATATGAAAAAAAATACAAAAGAGGGACTAGGCACATTGTCCATAAATGGTTGGGCCAGAGGCACCAAAACACATATAAAACATAAAGAACACCAAATAGCATAGTAGTCATCCAACATGATGGATACAGGGTTGTCTGAGGTTTTTCCTAGATGCGGCAGAGGACAGAAGTCACACTGACCACGCCCTTCAAAGTGTGCCAACCAAGTCTCCAACTTTTCTAGTTTTTCAATGAGTTGATTTTAGCCTCGCCTAACCACTACCAGTCGGAGAGACTTGGCACTATAAATAGTGCATTCGGTCCAATGTTTCCATCTTCTCTGCATGGTCCTTACGACAAAATCTCTTAGTTGTGTCCACTCTTTCCATCAGGCTGTTGATAAGTGCACGATAGTTATATAGGAAACAATTTTGGATAACTTGCCCCTCATTTACCTCAAATCAATCAAAACCATGATTCCCCTTGCCACCATAGCCTCCTTTGCCCCTACGACTCTGCTTTTGAACCCTCAAACCCCCACCTCTACTATCCCCCACTTACCTCCTCCACGGCCCTCATGCGCACCCACACTAGCGAGTCACGCACGCCCCCACATTATTTCCACCTTGGCGTGGAGCCACCATGATTATTTCTGAGTTTTCCACCCCCACAGGACCATGGATGACAAGAGAGGGAGAACACCCACACCACACTGGGAGCTTCATAATTTGCTAAGGCCAAGGAACTCCATTGTGTGTAGAGTCCGGAGACCAGACCCCCCACTATAGAAAACAAACACCACCAGCGAAGGAGCCAAATGTCGTCTCCCACCACTACAGAGAAGCACAGAGACACCTCCCACTGTTAGATGGGAAGAAGGCTCCTTTTGAAGGAATGATGACTTTGGTAAATTAATAGTGGAAACCAAATATGTATGATATCCAATGTGTCAAGAATTCCATTTCTCTATCCAGATTTATTAGTCAAATACTCATAATTCCCCTTTACCCGACATGGTGCCAGGTTTATGTACCCAAGCTCACGCAGTGGACCAAAGACAAGACAAAAACCCCTAGAATAATGTCACCATCTTAGAGCTCGAAGTTGTGAGTGTGAATTGGAGACAAGATCAAAACCCCTACAACATCACCATCTTGGACCTCGAAGGTGTGACCTATGATAATGAGAGGGTTTTCAAGCTTAGCATCATGGGATTTGGCCTCGACAGAACAATATTTCCTTTCATTTTCAACTGCACCAATTTATATTCCCTCGACTTGTTGGAAAACTATTTGACTCGTGAGATACCAATGAAGCTCCAATATATGGTCAATGTAATATAATTCCCTTGTCGTGAATCCTCTGCTGTTATCTAAATAACAGGCTCATGGGAAAAGGTGGAAGACTTTGGACATTCAAAGACTGGATCCAAATGTAGTTTTGGCCCTTGGGTACCTTGATCCTCAATACTTCAAAAGGCAGCAACTGACAGAGAAATCTGATGTGTATTCTTTTAGAGTAATGTTATTGGAGTTCTTGTGTGCAAGGGAAATGCACTGGCAGAAAAAGGGCAAGCTTGAAAAAATTATTGACCCTCACCTTGTTGGGACCATCAACCCTGGTTCTCTGAAATGTTTTTGGGAGAATACCAAAAAGTTCTTGGAACAGATGGGCTTCGACAGGCCTTCCATGGGAGATGTTCTATGGAACCTGGAATATGCATTTCAACTCTAGGAGATATCCATGCAAAATGATCTAGATGAGAATAGTACAAATCATATTGCAGATGTTCCTTTGCGCTACCCAAATCCTGAGCCTTTTGGTTCAAGTTCAGTATGACTTCAAGTCTTGTACGGAATTTCTCAATTTATGGATTTCATTAATGAGCATGTGGCATTTTGGAGTTCTCAACATCCCACAAAGGGATAGTTGTGAGAATTAACCTATTGTTTCGAACATGTTCTCCTTTAGTGGATATGACACATAATGGATCCATACCTTGGTGCAACAGTTCCTTACCTCAGGATGTTTGCACAAGATTCAGGGCAAAGTGAACACACAACACTAGTGACTTTGGTTTGGGAGGAGAGCTACAAGTATGTAGAAGATAATAAGGGCACATGCATTATGTTCCTTTTCACTGCCGAGAGCCTGAGACTTTTTATACTAGCATAATTGGATGAGGTGTTGGTGAATCCTCGTAGGAGGTTATCACGAAACAAGACTCCTTTTCCATGTTCCAAATTTACCAAATTAGCACATGCAGAGAGAACATTGGTGAGTGTGAAATGGTTAGGTTCGGTACTTGTTTTTTTCATATCACATTAAAAATCCAGTGCCTCCTCATAAAATCCTCTCCTCGTATAATTAACCACAATTACAGACGATTACACCACATTTGGTCTAATCATTTGGTTTAATCGAACAAGATTGCGGCATTGGTTTTTAGTTTCAAGGAATTTGGGAAAATATAATTTTTGTGACCCTATTTTCATAATATACCTTGGAGATTCAGTTAATTTTAAAGTAACACCTTCCACTACCCAAGAATAACCCAAGGGAGTACGAGCGTTTGTTACACTACTCATGGTTAAGGCCACTCTCCTTCGATAAGGTTAAATAATTACACTTCAATGCTAAGTCGGGGCCTCGCAACACAAAAAATAGGTCCATGTAAAACTTGCATAACAAAAAAAGGAGCCCTACCTTTATTTTTTCCCTTCTCCAATTATTCCTTATGTTCTTTAGTCAAAAAAAATTTCTGAATTATTTCAGGTCCTCGAACTTGGTGAAACCCCTCATTGATTGCCAGAATCCCCATTCACTTCAATGTTTACCTCCACAGCAAGTGCTCCTAACTCAAGAGGCTTCATATTTCCTTCCATTGCACAACACTTCCTTACACTCAAGTGTGGAAAGGTTCTGTGCACCCAATTCACAGGTTACAATGCTTTTATGGTAAACAATTCTCCATGGTTCTCCTCTTGTTCCCTTTGAATTATTATTTAATCTTCACTTTCTCTCTATTTTTTCCCAAAATTTCTTCTATTCCCCCTTCCTTATTCCTCAAGTTTGTCCCTTGACTAATTAATTTAGTTAAATAGAAAATTTTCCCAATTCCCTCACAAATTTCCCTCAATGAAGTTTCTCTCCTAGATGTCGAGATTCATATATATTTCCCCCTTCAATTTCAACAATACATAAATTTGAAAGAATATTTACATCATGATAAAGTGTGACATGATATCCATACTGATTATTAAGTATTAATAATCTTAATTATATTTACAAAAATAAATGGTTTAAAAAATATTCCTTATAGCTTTCCTAATAGAAAAAGTTTAGAAATTACCCAAAAAAAAACCAAGATAGAAACCAACATGCACCTTGGAAGAAAACACTAAATATTTTATATATTGTTTAACTTCAAATTAAATAATATATATCATGGCTATATACTATTAAATGCTTTTTTGCTTGTGTATTGATAACTCACTCTATAGAATTTACAAAATATAACATTTATGACTTTCTTCCACTCTATAAAAAACATGTTTGGCTACTTTAAAAGCAATTCAAAAGCAACTCATATAATTAGGAGACACCACTTTGTGATGGCTGCATTAATTTCATTTTAAATAAATAGAGGGAAGTGAGAGGTATAAAAGGAGTTGGAGGGACGATTTTAACTTTGGTGGAGAAAAATTGAAATTTTTGAATTGTAATTAGCGCCAACTTCCCTCCAAAAATTTTCCACCCATCCAGTGTCTGTAGTCTCCTTCACACAACTGCCCTCTTCGTTCATTCAATCGCTCGCAGCCTTCTGCCGCCAATGGAAAAACTCCCCAGGGTTACTGGCAGCAGGTCTCACAAGCTACTATGGGAAATGGGAAAAACCAATGCCAAATCGCTTGCAAAGGCTCAGCAATGGAAGATACAAGAGGAAGGTAGATTCTCTGACCCTCAGCCAAAGAAATAAGAGAACCCATTGAAATGGCATCGAACCCCTCATGAACAGGTGCCTTTCTTCTCCCGCAAAAAGCACGAAGAAACTATCAGATGAGAATACCCATCTGGAGAATGAAACGCCTGATTCACCATCACTCTACTCAGATATCGAGATTGTGGTGGCATTTCCCTTTACTCCTCCTTCATGTTCGTCGTCTGACATTTCCAAACTTGTTTAAGAAATTTCGCATTCTGAAACCCCTAATAGTGCAAAACTAAAAATGAGATCTATGTCAGAGTTTCTGGCTCGAGATAACGGTGGGGTTTGTTCGGAGAGTACCCTTTTCATCATAAAAATACCGGACCCTGTAAAATGGTAGGGTTTGTTGGGAGAGTACCCTTTTCATCATAGAAATAGTGGACCCTGTAAAATGTTTCAACACGAATATTTTGAACACTTATTTTTTTATTATTGCTGGAGTGGGGTTTTAACAAGTTTGCATTGATGTGTAGACACTTTCTCCAAATTTGTAGACGTAGTTATTGTAAGCCTCAAATCTCAGTAGCTGTCGAAGAATGTTTCCATTTTGCACTGAAATGTCGAAGGATCTTGCAAGTAAGAAATTGATTTAAATTTTGCATTCAAATTGTTTTCCATTTTTTGATATTTAGTTCAGATATCGCTAGCCACTTATGTTGTTGCCCAGTTCTGTTGATTTCTCTTGTGCTCCAAATTATGAAACCCACTGCTGGTAAGCCGGGCAGAGATGGAGGAGTTGCCCGGTTCTGCTGATTTCTCTTGTGCTCCAACTTGTGAAACTCCTTCTCTACTAGGTAGATGAGTTCCGTTTTGTAAACCTGTGATACAAAGTTTATCTCATTCCCTGTGTTCTCCAAGTTCACTTTCCACACACACTCCCTTTGAGTGACCTCTTGGTGTAGGGCATGTTAGAGGTATTCCCTTAATTAAATTGAACACAAATATAGAAATTCATTAAAAAAACACACAAATTGAGTTAAATATACGTCGATTACTCAACCCAAATCAATTTACGAGGTTGGGGTTGAGTCCCTAGTCGGAGGTCTGACCTCCTTTCTCTTTTGGGAAAATTCAAATTGGTCACAGACCTGACTTCTCAACGAGCTCAACTAGACCGACAGGTCTCACCCAGGTCGGGGTTAGTCACTCTTCTATGCACTATCTATGTAATGGTTCACTGTGAATACTGACTAAGGATCTGACCCACAATGTTAATTAAACCAATTACCCATGTCCACCATTGCTTCCAGAAACACAGATTAAACCGTCCAAAGAATTATTGTGAGTACTGGGCTGCAAAGTAAAGATCCTTTGCTCCTGGAGATGGAGTGTTGAGCTCATTCACCAATTCCTTGTTCTGCCTTTATTGTGAAAAAAAAAGGATTATTGTTACAATGTGAGTTTGAAGCTGATATCTTTTATGTTGTAGACTTCTTGTAATGCTAGCTATTATAATCATACGGATTCTAGTGCGAAAATATTGATGAGTTTAATGCTTACTTATAAAGGGAAGAGTTCTTGTAATGCTCTACAAAGTCTATCCCCAAACCATGTTCAGCAAAAACAGATGTAACTTCCAACATCCATGTGGCTGGGTTGTATTTATCTTTGATCTTTGGCACCCCTGGAATAGCCTACAGTTGTCATGACAGATAAAAAAAATTAACTCAGATTTATACTTTAAATTAGCAGTGCTCTGTTCAAAACTGTTCCTTCTCTATTGACTGAAAGAATCTGCCAAGTTTTTACCTCAAAGTATTCAATAACCTTGTGAGAATTCTGCCGCAGTGGCCCTGAATAAAATGAATTTCCCTCCATTTTTCATCAACAATAGCTGAAACCATCATGGTAAGATAGAAATCAACACCAATCTCTGGAACAAACGATATCGAGTTATCTTATAATCTAACCTTGGTTTACCTCATCAAAAGCTTCAAAGATGTCAATGTTAGGCTGATGAATGGTACAAACAACAGTACTTCCAGTAGCTATTGTATTACGAATAGTTTGCATCACAATTGCAGCTGCTCTAGCATCCAAAACAAATGTGAGTTCATCCATGAAAATTATAGAAGGATTTGCAACAAGCTCCACATCTATTGTTAACCTTTTCCTTTGTTCAGTAGGAAATCCAGATATACCAGGCAAGCCTACCAGTGCATCCCTTAAATTGTCTAATTCCACTAGTTCCATGACCTCATCAACAAAGACCTGAAAATTAGAATGTTTTGCAAGTTAGTAACATGACAATTTGACACCAGGTCAAAAGAAAACACTATTGCAGATAGACCAGAAAAAATGATAGTTGTAGACTTACAATTCTGGTTTCTTTTTCAACATCCTTTGGAAGTCGGAGGAATGCTCAATATATCAAGGATTAACATACAGTAAACTATAGAGAATGTATATCATTATGTTCACAGTAACTTGAAATGTGAGAAAAGGTTTCTTGTTTTTTGGGAAATGCAGAGATTCAAATATTACCCTCAATGTATACTCCAGTTTTTATTCCATCTAAAACATCCAAGAGAGTTATCTTACCAGCGCCACTGACCCCCATCAATGTTGTAAGAACACTAGGGTTGAATTCCCCAGTAACATCTTGGAGAAATTTTAGTCTACCTTCAGTCACTCCTGTGCAATGGTGCACCCAAACAGAGTTTGTTACTACAATTTCTCCCATTCCCATTCATCCCTTCATGCTACAATGTGTCCTCCCTCCATCTTTGCACAATGGCGTGTGGCTTATACCATTCTTATGTAATGCAGCCTAATTCCTCTCTCTATGCCATGGAGCCACATCAAATAAAAAAGTGTATTGTTGTAACGCATCCTTCCTCGACTGTCCCAGTATCCCATGAAACAATGCAGCTATCTGCAGTGCAATGTGATTGTTCATTTTTCTTCCTCTAACATTATTTGTCGTGATGACTATTTTTTAGATGTCAAGTACCATAGATTTCGAGTGTATCAACATATTCTCATCAATGGGAGATATGGCTCCGCCGATAAAGAAAAAACTATTGAAGGAGATTGCAAAATATAGTGAAGGAGGTGCAGTTGAAATTATTATAATCTTAGTTCCCATAGATACAGATACAACTTGCTACATAGACAAACTGATTTGAATGACTTGTTCTGATATATCTGAATCGTTTTCTCAAAAGGATGTCCTTGTAGATGAAGAGGGGAATGAAGTGTATCGTAATGTCAAAAAATCATGGTTCCACAAAGTAGAAGAACACCCTGTTGTTCTACGATATGTCAAAACTATTGAATGTATAATTAAGTGCATAAATACAGATGATATGATTGTTCGAGATTAAGCTTGAGCAACCTGAAAGCTAGTCAGATTCAACGATTAAGATATATCAGAACAATTCTTGTTTTGATATAACAATTCAGACAGGGAATTCTTGTTCAAGACTGAACAAAGTGAATGGAAATCAGATCTGGTTTCAAGTGATGGTTTCCGAAACAAGGAGCCTATTTTTGTTGAACATATTAACCTTGAACACTATGAGGGTTAAATGGAGTTGTTCTCCATTGATAAGTATCTGAGCAGAGAACTCTTCTCCACTGAACATGTTAAGCTTGAAGAAATTCAATCAGATTTATCTCTTGCTGATGGCCTGAGCAACAAGCCTTTTTTCATTCAACATGTTAAGCTCGAGCAACTTGAAAGCTAGTCAAAGTCAATCCCAGGTGACAGAGGTCACGGTTGGAGATTTTTTCTCATTGAACATGTCAAGCCGAAGCAAAATGAAATTCAACTAGTCTTATCTTCCAATAATCAAGTTCTTAGTGGGGATTCTTTATTAATTGAGAATGGTCAATCTGAGCAACATGGATCCCAGTCATAACCATCCCCTTTTCTCTTCTACACCAGCCTTCTGATGACCTTGAAAAGAATGTTGTAGCTCAGTCATCTACAGACTCTACTCCCTTATTATCCTTCAATGAACATTTCCCTTCCCCACTCCCAGTGCAAAATACCTCGACAACAGATACACATCACGTATTTCCAGTTGATCATAAATCAACTCCTCAATCTCTACTCGGTTCTATTGATTTCTCTTGTGCTCCAACCTGTGAAACTCCCTCTCTACTAGGTACTAGGCACACCTTCCTTTGTGCCTTCTAAAGGGATCATGTAAGGGAACATGCATGTGCTTAGACTGCACATCATTTCATCTTCAGGCAGAAAAGCCTTCTGATTTTGCTAAAAGGCAGCTGCGAGATGTGGAGGCACTGGAACTACCATTAATGAATGAACTTGCCAGCATACGAATGTTTATGGAGAGATATTGGATCATGAATACCTGAGGAGCCGGGATTCTTTACGCCATCCATTCTAAGGTACAAGTATCTCTATACTCAACTGTTTCCATAATTATTTCTCCAATCTTTTGGTCATGATGAACCTACATTGTAATATCACAACATTGTTTGCTCTTTCCATTCATTTTTTTTAACTGGTTGCTTGCTCTTTCAACAGACTTGTGCAAATATTAAACCTTGCAGCTTAACTTAACTTTGTTGAACACAATGATTATACTTCACACTTAGTACAGTCCTGTAGTCTTCGCATAATCATGCAACTTCACACAAAATACAATTATGCAATTTCTCTCTTTAACATAGTCACATATATAGAGATGTATTAAGTATTAAATGATTTGTATTTTGGTTTTATGTCTCTCACCAAGTTTAATAAATCTAAGGTTAATATGTCTTTATGTTGTTCAATCATTTGTCTAGAAATGAACTGAATTGTGTCTATCACTACTATCAATATTTGTTTTTTAATTTTTATTTATTTATTTATTTGTTTTTTAATTTTAATTTTATTTTATCGTAAGAAGCCTCTTCCTATCACTCATTTTCTTCACAACATGAGCTACCACAACCATGAAAACCATTTTAATTATGTTTTGGAGTATTGGCAATAGGATTTAGTGCATTTTTAGAAAGAGGATAATTATGGGAAGTCAGAAGAAGGTTATGGGAAATGATTTATTTAGTAAATTGCTTCTCAAAATGTTGTTGTTCATGTCCCTTAGGCAAAATTCATGGCTTTTCAAGGCTTTTTTTTTCCATGTCTTTAG
Organism: Pinus albicaulis; assembly: GCA_034641835.2. Classification (NCBI taxonomy): domain Eukaryota; kingdom Viridiplantae; phylum Streptophyta; class Pinopsida; order Pinales; family Pinaceae; genus Pinus; species Pinus albicaulis. The sequence continues at coordinate 1,415,675,951 of CM076584.1, read as the reverse complement.
AGTTAGTTTATCCGTGTGGTTTCGATAATGTTCCAACCACAATGCTTTTCCTTTAGGAGGGTTGTAGTTAGAACATTGTACAATAATGTTAAGTATAATAAACAGTGCCATCCTTAAGTGGTCTATACAATAGTGTTGAGAGTACAGTAGTATTTGTGGAGGAGAGAAATGTGGTGCTCTAGGGTACACTCGTGCTCTTTTTTACATATTCTATCATAGGTGAACGAATAAAAACTCTCTTATTTTTATTTGGATAAAAAAATGATGACAAATTTGTATTTTGTAGTGAGAAGGATAACCATGTATTGGAGCTATACCTTGAGCCCTTCAATGCATTCTTTACTTGCCCTTCAAATATCTCATTAATTATGTTTTGGACCATTGGAAATACGATTTAGTGCATTTTTAGAAAGAAGATAATTATGGGAAGTCAGACGAAGGTTATGGGCAATGATTTCTTCAGTAAATTGCTTCTCAAAATGTTGTTTTTTATGTCCCTTAGGCAAAATTCATGGCTTTTCAAGTTTTTGTTTTTTCCATGTCTTTAGAGTTAGTTTATCCGTGTTGTTTGGATAATGTTCCAACCACAGTGCTTTTCATTTAGGAGGGTTGTAGTTAGAACATTGTACAATAATGTTAAGTATAATAAATAGTGCCATCCTTAAGTGGTCAGTACAATAGTGTTGAGGGTACACCAGTATTTGTGGAGGAGAGAAATGTGGTGCTCTACGATACAATACTACTCTCTTTTCCATATTCTATCATAGGTGCACAAATACAAAATCACTCTTCTTTTTACTTGGATAAACAAATGATGACAACTTTGTATTTTGTAGTGAGGAGGATAACTATGTATTGGAGCTAGACCTTCAGCCCTTCAATGCATATTTTTCTACCCCAACCACAGTGCTTTTCCTTTAGGAGGGTTGTAGTTAGAACATTGTAGACTAATGTTAAGTATAATAAAGAGTGCCATCCTTAAGTGGCCCGTACAATAGTGTTGAGGGTAGACTAGTATTTGTGGAGGAGAGAAATGTGGTGCTCTAGGGTATACTAATGCTCTCTTTTCCATATTCTATCATAGGTTAACAAACACAAACTCACTCTTATTTTTACTTAGATAAACAAATCATGAAAACTTTTTATTTTGCAGTGAGAAGGATAACTATATATTGGAGCTAGACCTTGAGCAATTTCAAGATAACTATATCTTTGCATTAGAGGCAATTGCAAGATCAATGGAATGATGGAGATTCTGTTCAGCAAGAAACCTATGAGGCATTGAAGGCTCTAAAAAAACAAGAGTACAAGCGGGTAAGAAAATCACACTTTTTAACATTGACTGATTGAACTTTGTAAGATAGTGTTAACTAATGTCAGACTTTTTTTCCTGTTTTATTGTGCAAAAAGAAAATCATATTAACAAGAAAAAAATTCCTCATTTTCTTTTCCTTCTTTCGGTTATAATGGAAAATCATATGCACACTATATTGAAATGTATGAATTTTTAAAGTCATGTTGCGGTGTTCTTTTAACTATCAAAATTGAGTTATATACTCAATGCATATCTTTTATGAATTTTTTTCAGTTTTGACACACCGATATCAATATTTGAAACTGCCAGGAATCTTCATGACATGTGTAGGCTTATGAAAATTTATTGGTGATGGAAATTCTAATGGCCTCCAATAATCTCTGAATAATTGACATAGTTTTGGCTATTATTGAAGTAGTTAACAAACCTGCAGATGTTTAGAGGTTTTTATGTTTGGTTGGGAGTCCATTTATTTAGGGAAATGTCTCAAACTAGTTTTCATGAGCATGACATATGTAGCAAATGGAATTGCACCAATTTTATTTCCATTCAACTTGTATTTTATGATAGGCTCCATCATTTATGATATGATATACTGATTTATGTGCACAATAAGAGTTGGATTGTTTCTAGTCGTGAACATTGGAAACACAGTATCCACTTATATCAAGGTCATTGGTAATGCCTTGAGGTGCCAAATTTACTCTAAGGTTCACAGGTAGCTTGGTCATCTAGTACTGACATCCTCTCATTTATGTATTTTTGGAAGTTAATAATTTAATGGATTTTGAAATTTAAGAGCCTGCCATGAGCTCATTACTTCTGCAACAAAGAGCATTACAACATTTACATTCTAGTTCATTTTTCTTGTAATTCGAGGTGGATGCACACGGTAGGATTTGTGGCATTTTTCGATATCTACATATTGAGATGTTTACAACCCATAATATCAAGGACAATGGTAATTTCTCAATGTGCCAAATATTTAATGTGTTGGAGTTGCTTTAATTTTTTTTCCATTTCATTTTTGTTTAAACATTCACAACCAATAATATGAAGCATACGATGGCGGGGTCGAGAGGTTTCTAAATGAATATACAATTGACAATTTCTCTGTTCATGTCACATCAAGCAGGGGAAAGGAGATGCCTTAATTTAGAGCTTTGGCATGCCTATGATGGATCACTTGTGTTCTTACCTGTTGTTGGGAGCAACGTTGTTTATTTTCGACAGGGTCACAGTGAACAGGTGATGTGATCGCTCACTAATTTTTAATTCGCAATCTTCTTTTGGATATAAATGACTGAAAATAATGAATGCTTATCTTATTTCCATCATAAAATGCGACTCAAGTATTTTGAAATTTTAATGTTACGTAATGAAACTAATCATAATCAATGTGATTTTTGGTAGTTTCTTCAACAAACAAGGAGGTTGATGCTCATATATCCAATTATCTGAATCTTACAACTCAACTAATTTGCTAACTTCACAATGTTACAATGCATGTGGGTTCTTTGCATTTCATCCTTTCTTTGGTTGTGAAGACTTTTATTCATATTGTTATATATACAAGATTTAAAATTTAATAAGAACCTTATTGAATGCCATGAAGATGTGGAAAGATATGAAGTATATACTCAAATGAAATTGCAACCTCTTAATGTTGCAAGAAATTTTCAGTTTCATTATATGTACTATGTTGTTCCAATTTTGGTGAGAAATGCTTTGGTACTAGTTCCATTTGTGCAAGGAACTAAAAATTAATGATAATGTGCAACAAGAGCAAAAATATTGTTATCTTCATTTTGACCTCGACACACCAAGAAAGAAACTGAATAATTACTTTTGTAAAACGTTGAATGCATGTAACACTAGCACGGATGCCAGGTTTTATGTGGCACGTCGCGCTGCAAAAAAATTTTGTCCTCCACTTGTGCGGTTCTTATTTTCCCATAGTTGTTCTATTTGTGATTTAATATATTAGTGCTTAAACTTTTAGACCTCTTTTAAGAGAAGACTGCATTCTTTGAAGGAAAAGGTAAGGGCATTTTTCATATTAGTCTCCTATTAAGTTTTGTTATTGTTTTATTTGGTTTTATTTGTTTTGGACAGGATTTCACTCAGCAACCACATTCCTAGGAACTACCAGCCAGGGATATTCATGACAATGAATGGAAATTTCAGCATATTTTCCGGGGTAAGTTATAACATTTATTTGAATGTTGTTTTGGAATAAAAGTGGATAATTAATATGTAACTATGTGCAGTTTCTTTTGGTACTCTTATATCATTGCAGTGCATTTTGGAATGTATACAGGTAGTGCATATATCAAATTTGTTTCCACGTTTTAGGTTATATGCGACAAATCTATTTTAAAATTATTGTTAATGGTGTTAGTAGCTACCTTTACACTCTAAAAAGTATCTGATATAACTAGTCCCAATTACTTTACCTTTGAATGTTGAGCTAACATGTTTGGTTTTTCTCTCGATATAATTTGTTAGCTTTTGGGAATTAGATTCCTTTTCCCCTGGAATAGTACAATGACAATTGAATATTTCTATATTGAAGCTTTATTCTCGGTTAATATCATAATTAACAAAGTCCTTTCTTATTCTTTTTTAGTTTCTTGTTGTAATCTTGTGTCAACAATACTTTGCTCCACCCATTAGATTTCTATTGACCAGTTTTATTTTTGAAGTGTCACTGCTTCTTAAAGATAACTAGAGGAAACGATACAACTACAAAAGTGGGGCATGAGACATCCTTAGTAGAAATTTCTAGCTTTGTTGTGTTTGATTATGTTGGATAAAACCAAAATTTCAATGTACCATGAGCATGGGAATTCAAAATATTGGGATAGAAATGTGTAATGTTCCCAAATCAGGAAAATGCTACAACAATGAGAATATCTCATGATATTCTAAATTTGGATCTCCAACAATAAGCAAACACAATAATGGTGCAGCAACAACACTCAACTCAAAGAAATGTGAAAGAAATCCATAGCCTTCTCATTAAATAATAGTAGCAACAATAGAATACAAGATCTTGAGGAAAATGATACTCAAGATAAACAATGCTTAGCCTCAAGAGACAAGTGCATGAGTCATAACAAAACCACTGCTACATATGCATGCTCAAGCTATGACAGCGCAGTCCATGAAGGGAAACTGCTGCATAATAGTGTCAATACCCAAATATTTCAATATGTGGTTCAAATACAATAGGTGGAGCAAGATCTCAACCCCTGGCAACAATAATTCACAATCCCTAGAAGGATTGGTTGCAAAACATACAAAATGGCAAATCTACAGAAATGTCAGAGTTGCTGGGTAGCTGCAGCAACTCAGAAATATAACTGGATGGAGATGGCTGTACATGATGCCGAAACTGAATGTGCCTCCTCCAATGGATCTTTAGGATGAAAGGCTGATCCCTTCACCAAATATCTCACCCACCAACAATTTGCGAGAGCCCCACTACAAATGCTTCTCTCCAAATAATGCAGTTACTGGATGGAACTGCGCTGTAGGGCTAGGGAATGAGTTTTCCTTGATGCCAAAGTCTGCAATATGCTCTGGAATGCCTCCAATATGATATCTCAAAGGAAAGAGGGACTCCTCCTCTGAAAATAGCTGATGAAGGTGGTGTAGTGAACCCTCACTGCAACACCCAGCAACACGACATTACTCTGCTGTAGAAATAACGCTGTCTTGATGGAGGATGCTTGGCCTCAAGCTTGGATGTGAGAAAAATAAGAGAAATCCCTCAAGAGGCCTCTCAAGAAGGAGAAGAAATCCTAAATAGGGAATTCCCCCAAAAATTCTTGCTAAGCAGCAAAGAATGCACAATTGTCTGAATGGACAATTGAGATGAATAATAAAAGCATGTGAAACAATGGCTACCTTGCCCTCCTTTTAAATAAGTGAAAGCTCTCTCTCCATCGGCCCCATCCATTAGGGTTTCCTCCACCAAATATCCTCTTCCTCATTCACACTGCGCTATCTTCCAAAGTGAGCCACTCCTCCTATGGCAGCGTTGTTGACTTGGTCAAACCTGACCTTGTCTTCATTCATTTGCCCCTTTTCACACTTGAGGGTGAAAAATCAAGTTCTTATGTCTATCCCTTTCCACATGTGAGGGATTTTATTCATGTTTTCAATAAACATGGGCCTCCTTACCCATTTATTTAGCTGCTAGCTGATAAAAACAAAATTTTAATGTTTCATTTAGCTATGAGCTAAAATGGGAACATTACAGTCCTCCCCTCCCAAATGTTGCTTGTCCTCAAGCAACTGCACGGATAGAACTGAAGAATCTCCACCCAAGGCATGGAGTCTGAAATATGTTGAGGAACATCTTCCTCATGTAGATCCTCCATCCCCCAAGCAATCATCCATACAAAGTGATTTACCTCCCAACAAGGCAACTCCTGGAAATCTCCTTCCACCTCAAGCTCCGGAAATGAAGATGGGCTAAAAATCTAAACACGGTAAGAATCATAGCCTACCCCAAGATGTCATTCTCTCCACTTATGATAAGTGTAGAGTGTGTGCTGATCCTGGGCTGCAAAATTATTTCCCTCAAATGGAAAAGTGAAGAACAATTCTCCAAAGAGTTCTCCTCCAACAATGAAGAGCAAGCTAGCCCAAAATGTTTCATCCATGATGAATAGGACAAGATCATCATAGAGTATCCCAATGAGAATTTTTCTGCAAATTTTACATGATGATGCATAAGACAAACAATATCTCAAGAGGATACAACGTAGTTCAATCCACTGCAACTTCAGAAAATAGTCTGGCAAGTAGCATACAAGAATCATCTCACCTACTAATGAATAGTAAATGGCTGAATGTGCTATCAATACATGATCATATACTTGCCCATGATTACACAATGGATGCATATAAATCTCATGGCCCACCCCAAAAAAGAACAAATATGTGGTTTTGGTGGCCATATCTCTTCCCATTCTCCCGTTAGAACATGTAGTGCAGAAAATATGGGAATTCTCTCCCCTCAAGGACACATCCAACCCATGTGTCTCCCTTATAATCATGCCTCCAACACAAATCAGATCTATATCACCAAATTAAGTCATGATCAGTAATAAAATGAAGAGAATGATGAAGGTTTCATGTGGTGCAAGGAGGTACCAATAGCTTCCCCAATAGTGACAGCGCAGTTTTCCAAACTGCTGCTTTAGAAAATTACATGGAAAGTTGTTTTGTATGACACGGGAGGTTATGTATGTCATGATATCTACTGATATATAGAAAATGGCTGATTATATCAACTGATCACACATGAAAGACAACACTTTCCCAAGGCCATACAAAATATGGTTGTCTCCATCATACAAATTGGCCCAACTTTGTCCATGGAGCCCAAAGAAAAACTTACCCTTTTTTGGAGCAATGCACTGAATATGAATGGTAAGAGCATCAAAATGTTGTGTTAGATAACCCATGGATGTAAAAACAATATTATTACCATATGTTGAAAGAAAGATGATGAATGATCCCTCCATAGTAGTATGGCACATTCCCTGGAAGAGAATTGAACCATATGTTGCATAAAGATCACCCTCCTTATACTTGGAAATGCAAGTCAAGAAGATCATAGAAAGTGAGATCACACCAATGTAATAGATTTCTCCATCCACTTCTCCATCAATCTGATCTCCTCTTTGATCACCAAGTGCATACAATGTGAAGTGATCCTGGGGACACTCCATCCATAAATCTCTGTTCCAAAGTGATAGCGCTATGAGTTCATGCAAATAAGCTCCAGTCACTACCAAACTCTGTTCTTTGACATGCTCATTGTCAAAGAATCCTCTAGTAATGCTACTGCAAATATGGAATACTTCCAAATATGGAAGTGCTTCCAAATCATCAATGGCCAAGGAGATAGTGCCATCTCCTCCTCTACAACATTACTCAACAAGTGAGAGAAAATTTTCCCTTTCTCTCTCAGATGCAACCCAAGAAACCACGGTGCTTTCTGCCTCCTTATGCTCCCATCATTCATCTCAAGTGATGAAGACATAATGAATGATATGTGTGCCACATCAACACCATGCATCCATATTCCATGCTACGCAATGATGCAAGCATCCTACCACATCCTTTCCATCCTCATACCCTTGGAAAGAGAGTATGCTGAATGATGGCCAAGCTCCTTCAAGAGTAACCAGCGCAGCCAAGCCTCCTGCTACCCGGTATCATAAATCTACAAGCAGCTCACTAGCTCCTTGATCATCATCCACTCAACGAATTGCGGATTTCTTCCTCCATCCTTCATCTTGGTACTCCTCCCATGAGGGCTACCATCATCCCAAGTCAGATTCTTGCATTCCATGTGATCTTGAAATGCAATCTTCCTGAGGATAAATTTGACCCTATGAGGATCCAAATAGGTGGTAGGAAAAAACCTCCCATCATGATGTGCATGGCTCAAGGAATGTCCAACATAGTCATGAGAGATATTATCCATTCGAAGATGTCCTCCATCTACTATCTGCTCTTGAGATAAGGGAAGAACCTCGTCAAACTGATGAAGCATATTGCACTCCATGATGTGTGGGAGTGCATCTCTACTGAAATCTCTCCGGGAGATCTCCTCCTCATGCATGTCTTTCCAAAACCAAAGAGGCCTTGGATCTACTGCAAGTAGAAGTCCCTCTTTGAGCTGTGGCATGCTCATTGAGAGAGTGTCATCTAGAGAGGAGAAAGAGTTTCTTATCTCCATATGTCTACTCCTTCTCACTGCTTCCTTCATGGCTTCCTTAATGAAGCCGCTCTCTTAATGCTCACATGAGGAATGATTCCTCCTTTCACCATAATTTCTCAGTGTAGTGCTATTCTGCTGCTCTAGATCTACTGCATGCAATGATATAGACCCATCCAAAGTGTTTGCTGAAATGACAAGAGATGGATTTTTAGTCATACCTTGGTGAAATTTAGAAGCTCCTTGCAAGACTGCAGAATTTTCCTCCTCATAAGTTTTGGCCTCCCAAAATGTTGAAGATGAAGGTTGCTCCTCCATGATCTCAACAACGCTGGTATATGCCTCATTAGTTGGTGGTGAGGGCTCCACCCTCTTCTGGCCAAATCTTCTGATCAATCTCTGAGAAAACTCAACAAGAGTAGAAACCCTTGTATGGCTCCAATGTCTAAACCACCAAGTCCTTGCTTCACATTCCAGGTGCAGCGTTGCAACTTATACAGCCTCTCTGTCTACTACAGGATGTAGCAGGAAGAAAGCCTCTAGCTTCTTCACCCAAACCTTTGCTGCACATGTGAGTGATCCATCAAATGTTAAAAATAGAAATCTATTGCCTCTCATCATCCCGAAGTTGTGGTGTATTCTTTCTTCTTTCTGTTGAATAAATTGTGGCAAAGCTAGAGTTCTAGGGTTTTCTCAGTATTCAGCAAGATACTCACTTATAATTTCGAATTCCAAGTGTTCTTCATGCTTCTGGTCTTCTTATTGGTGAGAGTAGGAAGTGCATGGTCCTTCCTCTTCCGTTTCTTCAATATTCTTGACCTCCTTGGAGGTCTCCTCTGGATCTAAAAATAGATGAGAGTAAACTCATCTTTTTCATCATCTTGATCTTCTTTGGCTGAGACTCATAGGCTGAGCCATAGATCATGCTCTGATATCGAACTCACAGGCTATACCAATTTTGATGCTGTGATACCATTGTAATGTTCCCAAATCAGGAAAATGCTACAACAATGAGAATTCTCAAGATATTCTAAAGTTGGAGCTCCAGCAATAAGAAAACAGAATAATGGTGAAGCAACAACACTCAACTCAAAGAAATGTGAGAGAAATCCATAGCCTTCTCATTAAATAATAGTAACAACAATAGAATACAAGATCTTAAGGAAAATGATACTCAAGAAAAATAATGCTCAGCCTCAAGAGACAAGTACATGAGTCATAACAAAACCACTGCTACATATGCATGCTCAAGCTATGATAGCGCAGTCCATGAAGGGAAACTACTGCATAATAGTTTCAATACACAAATATGTCAATATGTGGCTCAAATACAATAGGGGGAGCAAGATCTCAACCCATGGAAACAGTAATGCACAATCCCTAGAAGGATTGGCTGCTGCAAAACATACAAAATGGAAATTCGACAGAAATGTCGGAGTTGCTGGGTAGCTGCGGCAACTCAGAAATAGAACTAGATGGAGATGGCTATAGATGAGGCCCAAACTGAATGTTCCTCCTCCAATGGATCTTTAGGATGAAAGGTTTATCCCTTCACCAAATATCTCACCCTCTAACAATCTGCAAGAGCCCCACTGCAAATGATTCTCTTCAAATAACGCAGTTACTGGATGGAACTGCGTTGTAGGGCTAGGGAATGAGTTGGCCTTGATACCAAAGTCTGCAATATGCTCTGGAATGCCTCCAATCTGATATCTCAAAGGAAAGAGGGACTCCTCTGAAAATAATTGATGAAGGTGGTGTAGTGAACCCTCATTACAACACCCAGCAACACAACATTACTCTGCTGTAGAAATAATGTTGTCTTGATGGAGGATGCTTGGCCTCAAGCCTGGATTTGAGGAAAATTAGAGAAATTCCTCAAGAGGCCTCTCATGAAGGAGAAGGAATCCTAAACAGGAAATTCCCCCGGAAATTCTTGCTAAGCAGCAAATAATGCACAATTTTCTGAATGGAAAATTGAGATCAATAATACAAGCATGTGAAAACATGGTTGCCTTGCCCTCCTTTTAAACAAGTGAAAGCTATCTCTCCATGGCCCCCATCCATTAGGCTTTCTTCCACCAAATATCCTCTTCCTCATTCACACTGCGTTGCCTTCCAAAGTGAGCCACTCCTCCTATGGCAGCGTTGTTGACTTGGTCAAACCTAACCTTGTCTTCATGCATTTTCCCCTTTTCACACTTGAGGGTGCAAAATAAAGTTCTTATGTCTATCCCTTTCCACATGTGAGGGATTTTATTCATGTTTTCAATAAAAATGGGCCTCCTTACCCATTTATTTAGTTGCTAGGCGATAAAAAAAAAACTTTAATGTTCCATTTAGCTATGAGATAAAATGGGAACATTACAAAATGTGTGCTTCTAATTTCATTTATTACTTTAGTTGAAGATAACATTTCATCAAAAAATCATGTACAATGAGAACACAGTAGATACAAAAATTATTCTATGGTACTGATGTTTTATTTGCTTTGGTTATGTAGATCATCTGGCTAGATAGTGGCCACTATTGCTCAACTGAAGAAAACGTGTTCGAGTTTCTTGCTTTTATGGAGGAAAATGACATTAACAATATTGCTTATGTTGAGATATATATTGTATAAATTATTTATAGTCTAATTTATTTTATATTCTAGTGTTCATCGACTTTCATGTCTTACGCTCTGCATTGTATCTTCTTTTTCTTTTATTTTCAGGAAATGAACTTAGTATTGATGGTAAGAAGCAATAATTGAAGAAAGAGGAAAACAAGAACATTAGAGTGACAAAATGAAAATGAGAGAGAGAGAAGAGAACTGGTCTAGTGGTACATGTAAAGCCAATATTCCGCATAAGACATGCACATAGATAATGATGGTCAAGTCTTCAGAGTTGGTGAATTGATGTGCAATGCCTTGGTAACGCAATGATAATGTTTTGAAGCGATGAAACAATATTTCATGTGTAAATTTTACTCCAACCAATATTAAGTTGGAAACTCACATTGTAATAATTGACATTTTATATAATATAATTTATGTGGTTCGAATTATTTATAGTTGCACTTGATATTACTTAGTATTCTAATTAAGATATGTAACTTTGTGTTTTCATATTAGATGAACACGTACATTGTATGATTTTTTTAATTTAGTTGTAAAGTCATACTAATTAATTTATGTTGATTAATAATGAACACATAAAATCAATCTAAAACTACTAAATCAGTAGTTTATGTTTATTAATGATGAACCAAAATAAATTGAATATATGACTAAATTAGTTGCTTATGACAGTTGTTAATGAAAGTAAATGAAATGAATATAAAATACTAAAGTAGTCATTTATATAATGAATGTGAAACTACCAAAACAAGATAAATGACTACTACAAATGATAAATTTGTGATTACAAATGACAACTAAATTTTGCATATATATGATTGTTAGTAGCTAATTTACAGTATCTTATAACACGACTAGAATTTAGTCATTCTTCTTTGGTCATTAATTGGTTTTAAATGATTACTAAAATTTGCATATATATGACTATTAGTGGCTAATTTACAGTGTCTTATAACACGACCAACATTTTGGTCATATTTCTTTGGTCATTAATTGGTTTCAAACAATGACTAAAATTTGCATATATATGACTATTAGTAGCTAATTTACAGTATCTTATAACATGACCAACATTTTGGTCATTAATTGGTTTTCTTGGGTGATAATTTAGTAATATATTTTGTTGTATATTTGGTTATTAATTGTGATGATTAATGACTAAATCAATGATTAAATCAATGACCAAATCAATGACTAAATTAATTACCAAATCAATAACTAAATCAATGACCAAATTAATGACCAAATACACTACTAGACAACAAAATTGAGATAACCAATAAATGACTAAGCTAAAAATGACTAAAAGTTGGTTGCGTTATAAGATACTGTAAATTAGCTACTATTGGTCACTGACTGAAAAATAGTCGTTTATATGCAAATTTTAGTCATTTTTTTAGTAACTAATTAGCCATTTTGTACTAGAGCGTGAATTTGGTTCTGATCCAGTCTTGCAGTATAATCCTCCTTGGATCCTAGAGAATTTCAAGACCCCCACAAATCCGATGGGTTCGATTGTCATAGCTTGACTATTTATCCAGCCTCTCTGGCTATTTTCGTGGACTTTATTGGCGGTCACCTTCGCCTCTATAAGGATGACTATCTCTAGCTTGTACCTTTTGATTATATCACAAAGGGATCAGATCCTCCCTGGGCTACTGAATCCCCTAATATTCCATGAAATGATCTTCATGAGGAAGGTGTGTCATATCTAGGAAATAAATATGTCAATTATCCCATTTTTCTTGTGTTTAGAAAAGGTTCTCTTCCTTCACAAATAAGCTCTTCGATGGATTTGCATCCCCTCTTTATTTTCTCATTCCCACCAGGGTCTTGAATAATGATTCTTAGGGGATTCCCTTCTATACCCATATTATGGAGATTAGCTTCCTCTTGCCCAGAACGAGCTTCCCATTGAGTAAAGAGCATTCCAAAGTGGTTCAGTTGGTTACCTGGAATATCCTTGATGCTTGTTTTGCTCGAGCTTTTGAAGATTTCAAGTAGCATTTTCTCCTCTCCAGCGAGCATGTTTTGTCTCTCCTCGACTTCTAGGATCTTGATTGTCTGTTTTAGGATTTCTTGTGTTCATCTATCTGATTCAGTGTGCTTTGGTATCTTTCTTTTACATGATAGCTTGTCTCTAGGGGTGGAGAGTAACTTATCTATGTCCATATGTTGTGGAGCGCCTTGCGATGAAGAGGGAAGAACCTCAAAAAAGGGGGAGGGGGAGTTTGGGGGGAGGGGGAGGGGGGGTGGGGGTGGGAGGTGATGAAGACCAGTGATTCATGGGCCAAAACTTCAAATGATTTTTTCGATGCATGAGGCACCTATTTGAGAGGGCAAGGTGGGGCCTTAGGGGACTTGGGGCCTTAGGGGACATGGGAGCCCAAATGGTAGAGAGGAGTGGCCTACGAGGGTCAGGTTACCATGAACATTGCCCATTGACTAGTTGGAATCCATCCCCATCCTTGACCATCACAACTATACTAGCTTCTTCAATGAAATTTAATGGGAAATCGCGAAAGAGATGGCCATATTCATGGCACCTACGAAATTTGAAAGGGATGTGCTCATAGTCCAGCGTTTGAGTCCAGGTGGAGTCACGATAGATCACATCAATGGATTCCGGCAGCGGTTGAGAGATGTTCATATGGACACAGACATGGGCATAGGTCGCATGCCGTCTTCGTTTAGTGATTTCGGAGGTTTTGACAAATGATCCTATTGAATTCTTGATCTCTTCCAAGATATATAGCTCCCAGAAATTATCAGGGATGAAGTAGAGTTGCACCTAGACTAGTGTCATGGTGAAATCCTCTTTGTCTGGGTTTTTGCATTCCTCCCAATAGCTAATGAATACGACGAAACTTCAGATGAAGTAAGGGCCATTTTCATAAAAATCAAAATCATCTGAAATTCGCCATTCTACCTCGCTGCACAATTCTAATTGCAGAAATCTTGTGTGTTGATACATTTTTGTGGAGGATTCGATTGCTATATACAATTATGGAGATAATTTTGTAGATTTTTTTATCACTGATAAAAAAACAAAAACGTTCCTTCATAATTATTATAATATTTTTGACTCCTAGTATATCTCGGAAATCCTAGAATATTTAGAATATTTTAATATTTTTTACTTCTTGTAAATTTGGGAACCTCAGAATATTAATAAGAAAAAAATTCAAATAATTAATCTTATTTTACATTTTGAAATACTTTAAAATCCAAAATCAATACAATTAAAATTATTTATGCTCTTATTCACAACTAAATAAAATCACAAACTTATTGAAATCACAAGATTGATAAATAACTCATGCACGATAAAATTGCAATAGATAATTTTGTATATACTCATTACAAATTTGTTGGCAAAAAAATATTCCATGTAAAATATTTTTGTATTCCTTCCAAAATATTTTAATTTTTTAGGAAATCTCAAAATATTTAAAATATTTTAATATTTTTGACTCGTAAATTTGGAAAACCAAATATTTTAAAATATTTAAAATATTAAATTTATAAAAAAATTAAATACTTAACCTCACTTTACATTTTCAAATATTTTAAAATCTAAAATCAAAAGATGCTCCACCAGTGCGATTAGAATTATTCAACCAGCGCAATTAGAATTATTCACGCTCTTGTTCGCAACTATATACAAATCGTTAAATAATTAATCTCACTTCACATTTCCAAATATTTTAAAATCTGAAATCATTAAAAGCTGCTCAAACAACGTAATTAGAATTATTCACGCCCCATGGTCTCAACTAAAAAAATTCTGAGTAATGTTCCCTATACCATAGTTAATCATATTAGGGAGAAATTTGACATAGTTAATGATCTTAAAGGAGAAATTGCCCCTTACCATAGTTTAATGAGAGATTGTCTTTTCCCATAGTTAAATATACATTATAGAAAAAATGGGTGTTTGAAAATCGAATTTTATAATTTATCATAAGACAATTGCTAACTAAAATATGTCTTATTTATTATTATTAATATTGTAATTATGTAATCGTTTAATATTAATATTAATTTAATAATAATATAAACAGTAAATTAATATTATTTCATAAATTATTATTAATGAATAAAAAAAATAGATTTAATAGAAATACAATTCTCACATGGTTGTGTTAACATTCCATGGAATATGTTTCCCTAAGAAATAGAGAACAACAAACTAAAAATAAAGATAGAAAATGTTTCATAAACCAAGCTATAAACTAAGTTTTACTTGTATAGTTATACTTTAATTTCACTTCTCATTAATTTTGATAAGTTGTCATTATAATTATAATTAGTAAGTTTATAATGATATAAGGTAATGTAAAAGTTTAGATATAAATTTAGAAATATAATATAATTATCATTAAAAACTCTATCTCAAGAGGAAAACGAAAATATACAATATACACCAACACAACTAGGACAACTAGGACTTGACGCTTAGACAATTCATGACATGTGTGTCTCACATTAACTACAAAGACTTTCACTCTTAATTGATTTACTATTTTTTTTTCATTTCTAAAAATGTCAAAAAAAAAATACGAAACTTTCAAAGTATTTTATATGGTTGATAAAAAATTGCTTTTGGTGTAATTATAATTTTCATTATTTATCAAGAAATAATAATTAAATTTTCAATTGAACTATCTAAAATTAATT
The DNA here is from genome assembly GCA_034641835.2 of Pinus albicaulis. Classification (NCBI taxonomy): domain Eukaryota; kingdom Viridiplantae; phylum Streptophyta; class Pinopsida; order Pinales; family Pinaceae; genus Pinus; species Pinus albicaulis. The sequence continues at coordinate 1,415,660,591 of CM076584.1, read as the reverse complement.
CAGTTCAAATTTCAATTAAACTATATGTGGAGCTATTGTTATTAATATTGTTATAATTATTATAATTGAATACTAACAAAACAATAATAACTTATTATTAACAAAAGCAAGAATGGATTTAATACACATACAATTCTCATATTCTTTTTTGTTGCTCCTCAATAGAACATGTGTTCCTAAAAATAGAGAATAGAAAACAAAGAATAAGAATATAGAATATTTCATAAACCAAATCATAAGTTAGGTTTCACAAATTTAAATGTTATATAGTTATGTTTTGATTTCACTTATTATTGATAGATGGTCATCATAATCATAATTAGTAAATTTACAATGATATTAGTTAAATGTAAAAATCTAAACATGGATTTTGAAATGTGAAATAGTTATCTTTCAAAACTCCATGTCAAAGATGCCCATGAAAATTTTTCAATCTCAAACATTGCCACATGTTTTTCACTACACCAGGTGCAACAATGGGGTGACATGTGGGGTGAAATCCCCACTATGCCATGGATAAACAGTAGTTCCCTTGAAATATTTTGAATGGATTTTTGTGTTTGTTTTTGGAAATTTTCAGTAGATGTTTTTGTTTTTAGTATTTTTGTGGATGAGATTTTTTTTCAAGGTTTTATACTTTCAGTTGAAGAACTATGGTTGTATTAAAATCCATAGTAAATATATTGTTGGTTTATATATATATATATATATATATATATATATATATATGGTATTATGATATTTAGAGAAGAATATTAAAAAATATTTTTAGTTTGGTTATTTCCATAAGTAGTATTTCAACTATAAGCTTCATCACATATTATTATCCTTGTTATCTGAGGAGATGACATGGAAAAATATGGAAATCGAAGGATAGTTATCTAGTCTGTAAGAGGATGCGACTAGGATAGAAATAAGAATAAGACCTAATGTGGGAAATCTAAATTTAGAGGAAAATATAAATGTGTAGGAAAATTAATAAAGGTATTTTGAAGATGTGAAAGAGATGGGAATTAAAAAAAATACTATAAATCCAAAATTGTTGAGAACTGGAAGGGATTTAATGATTCTCGTCTTATACCAACAAAAAAATCCTTTGATGAAGGGGTGAATATGTATTTATATTTTTTATGTACCTATGCAAATCATAAGGTATGGTTGGTTGACTCAAGCACATCGTTTCATATGACTTTTTATAGTTATTGGTTCTATAAGTATGAAATATATGATGGTGGTCATGTATCCTTCAGATATGAATCAAAACCCATAATCATAGGAGGAGGAAAATTGAATTAGTTGAAGTTCATGGGTAGAAGGATTAGAATAGTCCGTAGTGTTGTGTAAATCCATGGATTAAAAAGAAATGTGATGAAAGAAGCATGAGAAATGCAGGTTCAATTTTTTTTTTTTTTAAATGATACATATAATATGGTTGGAGGAGAAATGGTATTGTTGAAAGGAGTTTTGTTTCAGACTCTATATAAGACACTAGGAAGAATTTCTAGTGATGGGTCAAATATTCCTAATTTTCTTGGTAATGAAGCAGACAAAGGAAAACTTCCTAGAATTTATTAAGAAAATATTATGGTGTGGCATCAAACACTAGTACATATTGTACAAAAATGATTTTAGGTACTATACGATAATGGTATGGTAGGAGTTATGCCTAATTTATCAATGGATTCTAATCTCTATGAATATTGATTATATGGGAAGAAAAATGGGTTAAATCATCCTTTGGTGCGATGACTTCAGAGGGAATATTATAGTTGGTGCAGAGTGATGTGCTTGGACCTATTTCAATTCCATCATTGGGTAAATATATGTTCTATGACTAGTTTATATATGACTTCTTTAGAAATATGGATTTATTTTCTTAGTAAGAAATATGAAGTATGGAAAAATTCAAAGAGTTTAAGGCTCTTATGGAAAATCAGATAGAGGAAAAAATAACTTTTTAAGGGTAGATAATGGTAGAGAATTCTATGGGAGTTAATTCAAAGAAATAAGTAATAAATTCAATATAGTACAAACATTTACTACTCCATAAACACCAGAGAATAATGGAGTTGTAGAAAGGATGAAATCAATGTTGATGGTGAAAGTAAGGAGCATGCTCAATGGCACTAGGTTAGAACAATAATTCTATGCAAAAGAAATGGATAATGTGTGTTAGGTTTTTAATAGACAACCATCATCAAAATTATATGACAAGAATCCACTTGAGTTATGTATTGGTATCAAAACCTATCTTAAACACATTAGTATAATTGGTTATGATTCTTAGATACAGCTTCCAAATAAGAATATGTGTAAGTTAGATAAGAAAGATGAAAGAGTATCGTTATGGGATATAAATATGGTGAGAAAATTATAAGATTTGGATCCTTGAAACTAAGAAGGTTTTGTATAATATATATGTGATATTTAGAGAAACAAGATATGTTGTAAAATAAAAAGTCATGCCAAGGTAGAAATAATCGAAAAATATAGAGTTTGAATTTAAGGATGATGAATCACACTCTATAGAAGAATAAGAAGAAGAAGAGGAAGAGTTAAATACTTTAGTATTAATGATATCAATTTAAGAAAGAAGGTATCTAGAAATATATCCTATACCTTATTTCCATTCCATTTTATCTTTGTTTATTATTGATAGTTATCCTAGAAATGTTAGGGAGGAAGTGGATTAGAGGATGGGAGACTCTGGAAAAATCCAATGGTAGAAAAAATGGGATTCCAAGACAAGAATTAATATTAGGATGTAGTGGAGTTTTCAATTGAAATAATTCTTGATCTGTAAACTACCATGTGTATTCCACTAGATAGTGCATCACAACAAATATGATAAAATTAGGGTTAAATTCTTCTTCTTTTTTTCACGAAAAAAGTTCACGGGAAACCCGGGCGTACTTCCCTAGAATTTCTGGATGGTACACACGGTAAACCGTTCGGCGCAATAAGCGGCGCCTGACCCCAAAGACTCAAGGATCAAACCCATGACCTCCCACAATGGAAAGGACCACGTATTGGCTCACTACCACTTGAGCTAACCCTTGGGGCTATCAAATTAGGGTTAAATTCTAAAATCTAAACTATGAAGGTTTATTTTCCCTTATATTTTAGGGTTTGTAATTTTTTTTTTTATCGAATACGAATAGAAATAATAATTATGTAGAAAATAGAGCTTATTGAAATAAAACACAAAAAATACAAATTAACACAAGATATATCCTGTGATACCCATTCACGAGATAACCTAGCTTGAAGGTGAGGCCACTTCACTCTCTTTTTGTAAATGGAAAATGGATGCAAGTAAAAATATCTGAGGCCTATGGTACATGAGATGCTATAGTACAAAAATCCTATCTATTTTTCCCTTTCCACATCCACTCTAACCCACTTCTCCCATATATGGAACAAAATGTACTCAAATATAATGGAACTCCTTTTCCTCCTAGTGGCCCAATTATAACACAACTCAATAGCCTATTGGCGGTTAAGTTTGACTTCAAATTATAACTAGACATGAAATATGTATTGTTCTAGAGTATTCTTCATTGGATCATGTCGTTGGGACCTTTTCCTGAATAATGGGGTTGATGTGGCATCCTCTTTAATTATTGTGGTCAAAATATAAAGGTGAACTTTCAATTGACATAACTTGTGCACATGAAATATAATTAGGGAAATTATTGTGTTGTTGGAAATTTCTCTATGTGTAGAATATAGAAAAAAATATGAGCCACATAACTTGTGAAGTTTTACCCAAAAAAAGAAGGCATTATTTCCTCTAATTTTTTATGGAAGGTTTCATATCCCAATTTTCCAAAATAGCTCCGGTCAGTAAAAATAGCTCTTGTGAGTTGATTCCTACACTTTTTCCACTTTGAAAGCTTCATAATGGATCAGAAGGAATGTAATAATCCAATACATATCACACCTCCCCATTTTGAGACAATTTCTGTTCCTAAGAGATTCTATCAAATGAGGTGAATAAATTGTTCCTCCACCTTCTCTCATGCGTACCATTTAGCCTCACTTGCAAGATTCACTTTCAAACCGATATTCCAAATTCCATGTTACCATTGTCATGTAATTCCATAGTTATTCTAAAAAATTGTATCTTCCTTCAAATCTACCTACACATTTGGTACCAAATCCTATAAAAAAGTTAGGGCCTATTCCTCTTCCACATCTAGCATGCAAGGCTCTTAGAGATCCAGATTTTTTACATTCACCACTGATTAAATGCGCATTTATGGGGTAGATTGAGTCTATAGACATCATCTCCCACATTTTCTAGTATCTCAAATCGAACATATTTTGGATTCTTTATTTTTCTACCCATACCTCATAAGCTTCTCCTTGTTCAACTATAACCATACTCTCTCTCTCTCCCACGTTGAAGGAATTATTTGTTTTACGTTAATCATGCTTTGACTTATATTATTCTTGTGACTATCATGTAGATGTATATGAATTTTCCTTTTATTCTCATTAATTTTTTGTATCCTTAAGGCATCCCTTGTAATATCCTCCATTAGTCCTACTTATTTTTCATATCCAATATCCAAGGGTGAAGGTGTCCAAGACAAGTTTCAAATGGGGACTTACTAGTATACCTATGGATTGTTATATTATAAGAGGATTTTATATATACCAGTATAGATCCATCTTGGCCTCTACCAAATTTTGAAGCCTACCTTGGTTTTTTGTATGAGCATCACAAACATTGAAATACATTCCATGTGTTACCTCTATGTGTTTTGGTCCCTTTTTCAAAAAAGGAAAAATGTGGTCTTTTCATATGTTATGTCTCGCATCATATATATGAGATTATTTTGGTGGTTTCAAGAAGTTACCTTTCTTTAAATGATTTTATATTACCATACAAACATTTGTGATACTCATTTCCAAAGTTTTAAGAAATTTCACCGAAGTGTAATCACGGTCGTCACAAAGTGTACTTTTAGTATCACACATGTCCTGAGCCATCACAAAGTTATTTCACTGATACAATTACGTTTTACATGTGTCTTGGATGATCTATGTTTTCTTTTTCCTGCTGTTCTAACTCTGTGATCACAGTCAAGTCTTATCACTATACATTTCGGCTTCATTTATCCCACACTTATTCAAATTCCTAAACCTCTATGACAACAAAACATAACCTCATCTAGCCCTCCTGACCTTGCCATTGTGTATTCTCAGCCCTCTATCTATAACCTTGCCTCTTGACATTACAGAATGCGTAGTTCCTGCCTCCTAGGATTGTGCACTCTGTATTTTCAGTTCTCAAGTCGAGCCCTCGACCTCGAAAATTGCGCAATTCATCCCTCCAACCAATTATCAACTATGCATTGTGCAAAATATATCATCAAGATCATCCCTTGATAACCAGACCTCCTCTTCCTTTTCAAACTACGGAATAGGCTAAATGAATGCTCAACCCCTGAGCTTGGCTCACTGAGGTGTAAGATTCCAAAATTATCTTCCTAAATCCAGCTTGAACTATGAATTGTGTAGTATCAAGGCTCAAGCTTTACACTTGACTACTTGAGCTACATAATTGTGTAGTCACTGATCCTCTGCCTTCGTCTGCCACCGGATTTTGGATGAATCGGTGGATCAACATGCAGTAAATTATACTAGGATTTTATCAGACTAATGTCACCTTGGAATTAGTGAATTGTAGATGCAGGTATTCTAGCATACTATTATGGGATGATAACTAAGGAGATGGAGAAGGGAAACATTTTTAAAGACATCTCTGGTGATTGTTATGAAAACTGATCAATAAAGAGAAAGAAAAGGGGTACCAGTTTGAGACTTTAACTTAAGACCATATATCATTAAAGACTTCTTACCTCCAAGACATATGGAGGTGGACAAAAGAGAATTCCCAAGAAGACATATAACAATTAGCAACAAGTATGGATTGAAATTGCCATGTCATCAAGAAGCCCATGTTAGCAGTATCATGTCATGTCAAATCATCAGCCACCTAATGCCACATCATTATTGTGGATTAGGTAGGTTATGATTCAAAAATGTATTGTAAAAGTGGATGTCCAAAGGACATGTACAAAACATGAAGAGTCATGTAAAGCTGAAAAGTCATAAGAAGTAAAACAATAATGAGGGTAGTCAAAGAGTCATAAGGGAGTTGAACCATCGCCCTATTGGTAATATGTACACCCTCATTGTATGATAAAAGCAGTTTCACCTTGTCTCTTCCCGCAAGGAATTAGAGATACAAACTAGTTCTTTTGAAGAGCAAGTGGTGGCTCCAACGCTCCACTATTGGAGCTAGTGGTGTTTAGTATATATACGTGTCTTGGTACTTTTACTTAATATGTGAATCCTGACATCCAACATGTTCCTCATTCATGGATTATGAATATTCATAAGACTATTCTCTGAATGTTTGTAATTCCTGCTCAATTTTAACTTGTACTAAAGTAGTTGAACTATTTCGGTTAGTTTAGTGCTTATCATATTGAGATTGTGTTGTAATGGTTGCAATGACCATGATATCTCTTAGAAAAATATATATTACAGAGCAATGGAGAACATAAAATATTACAGAAATAGAAACACATAAAATGCATAAAACAAGAGAGACACATATTTATGTGGTTCACCCAATTTTGGCTACATCCATGGAGAAATAGGGAGTCCTTCCTTTTATATTATCCATAAAAATGAAGAGATACATCCTACAACAGATGCGCTGCAATTTCTTGTTCTCTCTCACAGAGTCCCCTCTACCTTTCTTGCTCAAAATACATATCACACACATCCACAATACAATTTCCTCATACAAATCGAGGGGTTTCCTTATAGGGAAAAAAACGATTGAGTTAAACATAAATTCTACTATCAAAAACTATAACTAATAAACGACCCAGATTGACAATGAAATTACAATATCTTACAAGGAAAGTTTACATCCATTTTTAGGTTGCAGGGTGTTGCCTCTAAACCCCAGCCAGGAGGGAGTGGCTTCTCCGCACCCCCCGGGTGGAGGGGTGTAAATTATTTCTACGGTATACATTTATATGAAACAAAGACCTATTAATCATGAATAAAATCAAGCTCCACACCTAACAATATGCCACTTGGAGACTCATTATAGCAGCTCCACCACTGCACCATTTTCTAGAAAATGGTTGCACTTTGGACCTGTTTGTTTTTCATGTTCATAATCATCATTTAATACCAATTTAAAGTGAGTGGAATGATATTTTCTCCCTGGTTACAACTTTTTTTAGCATATCTATATATTCTAAATAGTGCGTATTTTTTCAAGCTTCAACTATCCATCTTCCAACACTGACCATATGAAATGGTACTTGAGCTATATATGTTTAGTCTTGTAATGAAGTGATGACTTATTTGGAAGATGAATGAAACTATGGTTATCATTGTATAACCTGACCATCTCATACTTCTCGCCCAATTCATCCATAAACCTTTGTAGTAGCATCATACTCCCTTTTCTTTGTTCAAAGTGTAGCAAGACTTTTCTTTTTTGAAACCCAAATGACAATTGTTCCGCCTATAGTAAACACATACCCTGTGGTGATCCTCCTGTTATCTCTATCACCTAACATTTATACATAAAAATATCCCTGTAGAAGAACGTTTGAACCACCAAAGCATAATGCTTGATTTTTTGTACCTCTCAAATACATGAAAATCCATTTCACTACCATGCAATGTTCTTTCGTGGATTTTTCATGTACCTTCTTACAACTCCCACTGCATGTGCAATATAAGGCCTTGTAAAAAACATTGCATACATTAAGCTTCCAACTTCAAATGCAAATGGAACTTTAGAAATATGATCCACCTCTTCCTGAGCCTTGGGACACATCTCCTTAATTATTTTAAAATATGTAGCCAAAGGTGTAGTTATTGTTTCCAACATATTTTGTATGTACTCACACTAAGACAATGTTAACTTGTGATTTTTCCTGCCTCTAGTTATTTTCATACCAAGTATTTGTTTTTTAGCACCACAACCCTTCATTGCAAATGGATTTTCCAATTTTTGTTTGAGCACATTTATTTCTTGCATGTTATATCCTCCCGCAATAATTTCATATACATACAATAACAATATAATATAGTTTCCATCATTTTTATTTTTGAGATAAACACAATGATAAGAGTGAAATATAGTATAACCTATATTATAATATATTCTCCATCATATATTATTTTTTTATTTATATCATATAATTTAATATGTATTTACAAATATATATTTTGGAAGTCAAAATCAAGACATGTTGAACCAGCACAATTAGAAGCATTCACGCTCAAATGGAATTATTCACACTCTTGTTTGCTAGTGAAAAACATCAACTAATGAAAATGATCAATTAACACACACACACACACACACACACATATAATTTTAAATTATCAGTTATCTTTTATTAAGTTCTATAGGTGTTACAATTTAATTGTGTTCTCATGTTAATCTTTTAAATAGTCATAGCCTTGTTAATCTTTTAAATAATTTTAGCTTTGTTGTAAAGGATTTTTTGAGAATATTGTAATCTTAAACTTTTATTGTTGTGTAAGCTATGTAATGTGTATCAAAATTTTTTAATGATAAATATTTTAGAAATTTGTATGATAGAGAGGTAACATATCAAAAACATATATAATACCAGCATTTGAACCAAGAGGTGCAAAGACATGCAGATAGTGTTTTGGGGTTTTCTCACCCTTTGAATATATATATAATAAAACTTGAAATACAAGGGTTTATATTTTCCCAAGATTCTAATGTCTCACTAGGTTAGGGATTGACTCTTCCAATGAGCTCATATATTGGTTTGTCGTAGAGGCTAGGAGGTTGGGTATATCTTCAAAGGTCCATTGTGCTAAGGGGCCCGAATAAGAGGGATGTCATTGCATCATGCCCTCTATTCTAACACCAAGAAAAGAAATAAAGATGGATAGTAAGATGTGGACAAAAATGGTGGTCATTAGATATGGAAGATATTCAATCTAGTATAGGAACAAGTGGTGAGGTAGTAGTGCAATTAGAGATTGGATTACACCATTGTTTATAGCGATCACTTTGAATAGTGATAAATACAAACGACCTAATTGGGAAAAAATCATTTAAATTTGCATAGACTATACAAAATGTCACAATATGTGTGTTGTGTTATTGTAGAGATTAAATTCCATCATAATAGTTAAAAGAATGAAAAATTCAATATATAAATTTAAATTATTCAATATAGACACTGATACTCCTTCAATTCAACCAAATTTCTTATAACCCACTCAAAAAAAAAATTTCTATAAGAGCAATTGAAAAAAAAAAACTAACGTGGTCCCTATCATTTGATTTTAAGTAAGCAATTTTTAACAAGTGTAGATCATCCCCTAGTCCACTACTCATTTACAAGAGAGCTTTGGTTAAAAATGAAAACAATCTCAAGGGTGAAAGCCATTTGGCAAGGGAATACTTTGGAGAGTTGTCGTAAAAATTGGACTCTGTAGGAACTAAAATATATCAACTCTATGGTCATTATGGCCTCTTCGTACAAGAGAGATTTGGTTAAAAATGACAGCAATGTGAAGGGTGAAAGCTATTTGGCAAGGGAATACTTTGGATATTTTTCTAAAAAATTGAACTCTAGAGGAATTAAAATCTATCAACTCTATGCTCGTAGTGGATTCTTGGTGAATATGGATTGCAAAGAATTCTGAGCCCTTTTAGAAGCCTGAGCCAACTAAACTCGCAAGATAAACTAATATGTCAAAATTTGTCCTCTCCTACATAACCATGTTGGTCACAAGATTTTTGTTCACCTTCCAACTCAAAATTCTTGAGGATGGATAGAAAATGTTGTGGGTGAAGTTTCCATACTATGTAACCATGTTGGTGACAATATTATTGGTAACAAGATTCTAGTTCATCCTCTAATTCAAAAGATGTTGTGGGTGTATTTTTCATGTTATATAACCATGTTAGTGACAATATGGTTGGTGACAAGGTTCTATTTGATCCTCTAATTCAAAAGTCTCGTAGATGGCACTAGCTAGATAGAAAATGTTGAGGGTGTAGTTTAAATATTATTTGTCATATTTTTTTTAGATTAAAATTTTTCTTGGAGATTGGTATAGACAAATATTTTGAGCTTTAGGTACTCAAAATTCTTGTAAACATTGCAACCCAAAGATTGAATAATAAGGATTTAGCGACTTTAAAAAATTAGTTATCAATTCGAAAAAATACACTATAATTTTTTTAAGATAAATAATTCATTTGATTTTTCACAATTTATTCTATTGGAAATTAGGTCGTCAAAAATTTTCACTGAAATGTTCTTTTATTTTAGGAAAATACTAAACTACTAAATTGAGTTTTTGATCATATTAACCACCAAATCAAATTACTCATTTATGAGAATTAACTATCTCGAGAATTGTTTTGTGCTAATCAATAGAAATTATAAATTGTGTTCAACAACCTTCTTAGAATGGATAATCTCCCCGAATATTTTTTTCTAATCAATGGAAATTATCAATTATTTTTAGCCACCTTATCAAAAGGTTGTCTTAGGGATTTCACTGTGCATGAATTGGAGCAAACTTCCTAAAAATAGTGGGAAACCATTCAAGAACCTTTGAATTGGGAAAATCCATCCAAGAAACTTTGAACCTCTTAAATATAAAGAATTTATTTACAGAAAGACGATTACATATACAAAACCAAATATGTTATACAAGCATTAAAAAACTATTATATACGAATACACCATCTCTAGAAGGTTTTGCAACACAATACATATTTTCTTACCAAAACAATTAAGTCTCGAAGGTGGAACTTGACAGATAGAAAATGTTACGGGCTTAATTTGAATATTGTTTTCTCATAATTTTTTATATTTAAATTTGTCTTGGATATTTTTATAAATAACTATTTTACACTCTAGGTACTCAAAATTATTATAAACATTGTAATCCAACGAGTGAAGAATAAGGTTTTAGTGACTTTAAAAACGTAGTTATCAATTGGAAAAAATACACTATAATTTTCGCAAGATAAATTATTCATTAGATTTTTCCCAATTTTTTCTCTTGGGAATTAGGCCGTCATAGATTTTCATTAAAAAATTATTTTGAATAAAAAAATACTAAAATACTAAACAAAGTTCTTGATCAATTTAACCACCAAATAAAATTACTCCTTTATCAAAATTAACTATATATAGAAATTATTTGTGCTAATGAATGGAAACTATAAATTATATTTAACCACCATCTCATAATGGATAATCTCCCCAAATTTTTTTTCTAATCAATGCAAATTATCAATTGTTTTTAACCACTTTCTCAAAATGTTGTCTTAGGAATTTCATTCACTCTGTAGCAATTGGAGAAAACTTCCAGAAATTATTGGGAAACCATCCAAAAACATTTGAATTGGGAAAAACCATCCAAGAAACTTTGAAATTATTAAATACAAATAATTTACTTACAAAAAGAAGATTAAAATTAAAAACCATTGAGATAATAAGCATGTTCTACAATATACACATATACCATCTCCACAAGGTTTTCCAACACACAACATATTTTCTTACTAAAATTGTTAGTATCGAAGATGGCACTTGTGAGATAGAAAATGTTGTGGGTGTATTTTGAACACTGAGATTTAAATTTTTCTTGGAGATTGGTATAGATAACTATGTTGAAGTGTAGGTACACAAAATTCTTATAAAAATTTCAATCCAAAGAGTGAAGAGTAAGGCTTTAGCTACCTTTAAAGTGTAGTTATCAATTGGGAAAAATACACTGTAATTTTTGAAAGATAAATAATCCATTAGATTTTTCCCAATTTATTCAACTTAAAATTAGGTCATCATAAATTTTCATTAAAATTTTCTTTTGACTTAGAAAAATACTAAAATACTAAATTGAGTTAACAATCTAGAAATTCTTTGTGCTAATCAATGAAAATTAGAAATTGGGTTAAACCACCTTCTCAGAATGCATAATATCTACCATATTCTTTGTTCCAATCAATGTAAATTATGAAATCTTCTTAACCACCTTCTAAAAAGGTTGTATGGTGGATTTCATGCACTATGCTGGAATTGGAGGAAACTTCCGAAAATTATTGGGAAAACATCCAAGAACCTTTGAAACTCTTAGATAAAAATAATTTGTTTACAAAAAGAGGATTAAAATTAAAAAACATTGAGATAATAAATACTTTATAAAATGATTAAAAATACTATTTACACATTCACCATCTCCCCAAGGTTTTGCAACACACGATATTTTTTTTACCAAAATTGTTTGGAAATATCACTAGAAGAAGTTGAGTTAAGATAATATCTTGAGGTATGATGAGGGATAGGAAAGGGGGCATGTAAGAGATGTTATACATACCATATTCATCACTGATTAATTCCAATGAAGAAATTTAAATCGCTTGTTCATCATCGCCAATTTGTAGTTCACATCAGCACCAACCTAGTAGTTGTTACTCTTGAGATGAAGATAACTTGTATTGGTGGTGGTGTTCATGATGACATTATCTGCATTAACATTCATATATCCAAAGTATATTCCTCTTCCTCTTGCTTCCCCATCCTCACCCTATCGAATAAAACCTGTAGAACATGAAAAGTTATGCATAAATTGAAACTTTAAAAACCTTTGTCATATGGTAATTAATAATGGCCCATGATAAATCATAAATATTGTAAGATAATCTCACTCGATCGAAGTAGCCTTGGAGTTGAACATTACCTTGCATTTGTACATGAATGGAAGGATGATTCCACACAAGTCAAGGTTTCTGGGTGGCTAAGAACAACTAATAATCCTGTAATCTTGTAAATATATAAAGGACTTTTTCTAAATGAATTGTATATACAAAGGTATAAATATTAGAAGAAATGACATCTCATATCATAAATTTAAACCATGTTAAATGAATATGCGATGCAGATGCTAATTTCCTCACTAAAACTATGAAATGCAATAATGACTTTGTACATTCCTAGAATTTGTTTCCCTGTAGTATACATCAAAACCTCGTGCGAATAACTAGGGATGGAGGGTGTGTATCCTACTATGAAATAGTATCTAAACACAACTAAATGTGATTCGTTAGCATGGAATTCACAGAAATATTTGATCTCTTACACACATGTTTCCCAAAATAATAAAGACTTTTCCACCTTCCGTTCTTTCTTAAACACAAGTAAATAAATTAAGCAATATTGGGGAAAAATGTCTTAACTTGGGGAAAAATTATTTCCTTGTCTCATAATTCAAAAAAGGAACTATGAAACTTGATCGCTCAAATACCCACAAATTATTTCTTTTGCCTCTATTATGTTTGATACCAATTCAAATCCACATAAAACCATTACATCTCAGTGCAAAAGCATCAGTCTCATCTTTGACTACATGAGAGCTCTCACTTACCAACTATAGGACCATTGGAAATGGTATCTTCCTTTGAAATCATCCTAATTCCACGAACCCAGACTTCTGCATTTGCACAATTTCTTACTTCAAAGTGAATTTCTCTTTTCTTCATTTTCACAATTCTAAATGTCCATGGCATATTTTCATCACCTTTCCTATGATTCCTCCAGAATGTAGGTCTCAGTCCCAATAGAGCTTCCTTAATAAAAAAAATTCTTCTTCGTGATTTTGCCCATGTTAGGACAACAGATTTAAGCATCCGTACCATCTTCATATGTGAAGCACATTTACCTTGCTTTTTATGCTTGCTGAGATGATCATCGGTAAGAACCAACGTACAAGAAAGATGGTCCAATATAGCACTCTGCAATTTTTGATATATTATTTTTCCTTGCAACCAACAATGTTGTTTCGCTTCTTAGGTTTAAAAAACTACAGTTAGCTATGCCTAGAAGAAGAATCTTGCAAGCATATTCTTGTTCTTATTTTGCAACAAGAATCAAAGAAGTGTAAGAATCCTAACAATGTTACCGATCAAACGAGAAAATTACGTGGTACCTTATTTTTTGAGGTAGCAAAAAAACACTCAATTTTTAAAATGGGTGATGCAGAATGACCATTTTTTTAGGATATTTTTGACACTTTAAATTTTCTTATTTCACCTATTTTTCTTTGAAAATATTTTTGGCGCTTTCATTTTTTTTATATTTTTATATTTTTATATTTTTATTTATTTTTTATTATGAAGGATTCACATTTGTTTGAAAATGTTAGTGATTTTCATGGTAATTTGGAAAAGTGTTGATGTGACACCAATCCTTTTTGTTTAGAGTGGTGATTTTCATGTTGGTAACAAAACATATAAATAAAATAGAAAAACATGACAAAAAAACAAAACAAAACAAAAAACTTAGAAAAATAGAAAATTTAAACAAAAAAATAAAAATAAAAACTGAAAATTTCAAAAGATAAATAAAAAATAAAAACAAAATTCCAAAAACACACATAATTTAAAGAAAAAAAATCAAAATTAAATAAAAAGACATAAAAAAACATTTTTTTTAAAGAAAAAAAATGAGACGTAATTGCACAATTATGCTCACTATAAGTTCCACCGTCAAAATCATCAATTTATCCAGTTTTCCAAAAATTCTTGGACAATCATTCTAAGGTGTTTTAAATTCCCAAAGGACTCCCACCTATTCATGATCATGATCATGCTATTCATTTGATTCCAGGAAGTGTTCCTCTAAACATCAATTCTTACAGATATGCTTATGTCCAAAGAGCGAAATTGAACGTATGATTGTAGAAATGTTAGAAGCTGGTATAATTCAACCTAGTCAAAGTTCTTTCTCTACTCCAGTAGTATTGGTGGACAAGAAGGATTGATAATGGCACATGTGTCTAGATTATAGGGAGCTCAATAAGCTCACTATTAAAGATAAATTTCCCATTCCCATGGTTGATGAATTATCAGATTAATTACATGGAGTAATTTATCTAACCAAGTTGGATCTTCATTTAGGGTATCATCAGACTAAAATAAAGACTGAAGAAATTCCATAAAAAAACATTTCAAACTCATGAGGATCATTATGAATTTTTGTTCATGAATTTTGGCCTTACCAATGGACCTTCTACATTTCAAGGGTTGATAAATTCCACTTTCAAACCATTCCTTGGAAAATTTTTATTATTATTTTTTGATGGTATACTAATCTACAGCAGGTCTTAGAAGGATCATGTTCAACATGTTGATAGGGTGCTCGAACTATTGGAGGAGAAACAATTTTATGAAAAAACCTCGAAATATTTGTTTGGAGTACAAGAGGTGGAATATATGTTCATATTGTATCTCAGAAGGGTGTTGAGGTAGACCCTAAAAAAATTAAAGCCATTAAGGAATGGAAAGTGCCGATAACCATAAAGAATTTGCGAGGATTTATTGGGTTAACAGGGTATTATCACAAGTTTGTTAAAAATTATGGGAGAAT
The DNA here is from genome assembly GCA_034641835.2 of Pinus albicaulis. NCBI lineage: Eukaryota > Viridiplantae > Streptophyta > Pinopsida > Pinales > Pinaceae > Pinus > Pinus albicaulis. The sequence goes on along the minus strand of CM076584.1, from coordinate 1,415,645,109 downwards.
AGCAGCACCTATAACAACATGATTGAATAAAGATGCATTTTCATGGAATCCTAAAGCAACTAAGGCCTTTGAACATCTTAAAGAGGAAATGTTCCTAGAAATGGTCTTAGCTACGCCAGATTTCAAAAAAACCATTAATGTGGAATGTGATGCCTGAGGAAATGGAATTGGTGTTCCTTTAATGCAAGAAGGAAGACCCATTTATTTTTAAAGTCTTCCAATCAACAGAAATTATTTACATAAATCTATTTATGAGAAGGAAATGTTGCCAATACTACATACATTAAATAAATGGCGACCTTATCTAATGGGAAGACACTTCAAGGTAAAAACTGATCATGATAGTCTTAAAAAAAATTTGCAAAAAATATTATCATCAAAAGAGAAAAAAAATGGGTCACAAAGATGTTGGGTTATTAATTTGAAATCATCTACAAAAAAAGGAAGCTAAATGTTGTTGCATATGCACTCTCAAGAAAGGATGAAGAGGTGGAAGTGTTGCTTTGTGCCATTTTTATTATCCAACCATATTGGATAAATGAAGCAAGGGATGAATGGAATAACGGTGAAGAAGTGTGGAAACTCATTCAAAAGTTGTAGCAAGATCCTAATGCATCTCAGAAATTTAGTTGGAAAAATGATTCCTTATGGTAAAATTATAACTTATATCTTCGTAGGAATTCTTTACTAAAACAAAAGATTCTTTTCGAATTGCACACCTCTGCCTTAAGAGGACACTCAATATTTTAAAAACTTACCACAAGGTGAGGAAAGATTTATTTTGGGATGGCCTTAAGTATGATATTAAAAATTTTCTAGCAGAATGTTTGGTTAGCCAACAAAATAATGTTGATACGATTAAGACCTCGGGTCTTCTACAACCTTTATCCATTCCAACTCAACATTGGGAGGAGGTTTCAAAGGATTTTATCATATTTTTACCTACATCCAAATTAAATAGTGTCATCATGGTGGTAGTTGATAGACTTATCAAATATGCATACTTTTGTGCATGAACTCATGCATTCAAAGAAAGTACAGTTTCTATTGCATTTATGGAAAAAATTCAAAAGCTACATGGAAACCCAAAGATTATTGTAAACGAGACAGATCCCATTTTTACTGGAAAATTTTGGATGAAATTATTTTCTTGTTTGGGTACTCAACTAGCTCATATCGCATCTTATCATCCTGAATCTGATGGGAAAAATGAGATAGTGAACAATTGTTTGTAAAGATAAGTTTGTTTTTTTGTATCTGATAAAAAATCCCAATGGTTCAAGTGGTTACCCCTCTCTGAATGGAGGTATAACACTTCCTTCCATACTGCAACAAAAATGACCCCATTTATGGCTCGTTATTGATATCTTCCACCATCCATCACATCATTTTTAAGAGAAAAATATAAGGTTCAAGAAGTGGAATATCACATTGGGCATCGACAAAAAGTTCTCCAACTCTTAAAGGATAACCTAAATTTGGCACAGAATCAAATGAAACAACAGTCAGATAAAAATCACAGTGAGATAATCTTTGATGTAGGAGACTCGACATTTTTACAGCTGCAACCATACAAAAAATGTCCCTCAAGAAAGCTAAGAAGGATAATAAATTATCACCAAAGTACTATGGTCATTACAATGTGTTACAAAAGATTGGTACTATGGAATACAAATTGGAGCTTCCTACTTCTTCTCGAGTGCACCCAGTTTTCCATGTTTCATGCTTAAATAAGGTTATAGGTGACAAACTTCCAGTTCAAACAATATTGCCATAACTTGATGAGGAAGTAAAAACCATATTGGAACCTAAAGCAGTCACAGAAAGAAGAACTTGACAGCTACAAAATTGATCAATTTCAGAGTATCTCATCAAGTGGAATAACTTATCCCCTAAAGATTCCATATGGGAGGATGAAAATTTTATATAGAAGCGTCTCGAGCTACTCAAGTGTTGAGGGAAAAAAAATTTCAAAGGAGAGAGGCATGTTAGGTCCCTATATTACTAGTGTAGTACCGTATTTTTGTTAGTGTAGCCCCATTATTGTTATTTTTGTACCCCTGTAGCCCCCATTTTGTTATTATAGTGCCCCATAAAATCCATTATTGTTATTGTCGTACCCTTACACAATTCCTGTTAGGTCGGCTAGGATTATATTGTGACCCCATGGCCTCTTATATATAGAAAGGATATTTTTTCATTTGCATCATCCAAGAATTATTCATTTATGTAATGTAAAGGAGGTTTCCCCCTCAAAGTGGCTGATTTATAAGGCGTTGATCTCTTTTTTCTTCTATTTTTGGAGCTGGTTTTAGATAATCGGTAGCAATCAAGGCTAGTTATTTCAAGTTTTTTCAGTTAAACTAGTTCTAACTATTAATGGAACTACTAGAATTTCATTTCATAAATATGAAAACAACCTAACTCATTGATCATCTAGTTAAATGACCAATAAACCCAAAATAGCTATTACATGCAGATAATTTGAGGTCCCTAGATGTGGTGGAGATTCCAAGATAGTGTAACATGAGTTGTAGATTATTCTTGAGTGTATAGGTGTTGCATGAAAATTTCACAGTAAATTGGAGTAAAATTACTAAACAATAGTGGCCGAAATCCTTACGAATTGCGCATGGAAAGAGGAGGTCAAGCAGAGGAAAAAAATGAATAATTCTAAGTCAAAGATTCTCATTGAGTAGAAAGATAGGTTATTCACTTGGAGCTTTTCCTCAGAGGGATAAAGAAATTTTAATACATTTCTATTCATCATATTAATGAATAAGTCATAAGGTGTTTTAGCAGTTTCTTTTCCCTGGTTAAATATTGTGTGTATGTTTGTTATTTTTCTTTTTAGGCTTGTGATTGATATTATAAATTGTGTATTGAGTTCTGCAGAGTAGTAGAGTAGGATTGTGTCTTGTGATTTATATTAAAATTTTATGAGAAGTTGTAATTATACACCATAATTTATATATTGTATTAGATACGGATTCCAATTAGAGTATGAATTCTGAAGCTGTTTCTCAGTAGGTTCAAATTTGTAAATCAATGTAGTAGGATCTCTCAAGAGTTGGGAATATGACTTTAACCGAGTCGATATTAGAGTATGCCTTGAAAGGAAAATCTAATTTAATTTAATGGAAGTATCGCATGGAGGGGGGTGCTATATGACAATAGATTGTTGGAATATGTTAAGAGAAACATTCCAAGACTAGGACAAGCTAATTCCCAAAACCTAGCTCAATGGAAGAAATATGTAGACAAGGTGAGGAGAATAATATTAGAGGGAGTGTGAGACCACTTTGTCTCAAATATCCATGGAAAATAAAATCCGTTCGAAATATTGAAATCACTGACATAGTTGTTCGAGAATAAGAGTAACCACAAGGAACTGGCTCTCAACGTTAAACTTCAAAATATCAAGATTAGAAGAATGAAACTATATCGAAGTATCTGAGAATATGTACAAAAGTTAGCGATGAACTTGATGGGGTTGGTGTAAATTTTGTGGAAGATGACTTGGTAAGCCTATATCCTCTAAGGCTTCTCAAAAGCTAGCATATCTATCAACACAGTGAATAGGAGGGAGAAATTACCAAACCGGGAACAATTACTGTTCGATTTGGTACTAGAGGAGGTAAGGAAAAATATGAGAAATGGAGCTTGATCCAAGTGAGAGGATAAATAAAAATTTTCATTGGTTGGAAATGGAGAAAAGGGAAAATGGAATAAATGTCAAGACCAAAATAGAATCCAGTCAAGGGGTAAGAAGAAAGACTTGTCCAAAATAAAATTCTCCAATTTTCATGAGTTTGGGAAGTATGCCACAAAGTGTCCACACAAAAAATCGAGTAATAAAAACTCAGGAGGAGATGAAGGTGAATCCTTGGATCCATAGCTCGATATTGAATTCACCTTTATCGCTTGCATGGAAAGCATAGTGACTGGGAGCATGTGGCACTTAGACATGGGTGCTTTTGAGTAGTTTAAATATAAAATTATAGAGAAATCCATTTTGACAGGAAAAAATTGGTCACTTCCATTCGACATCTATATGGATGCCTTGAATATAGCTATTGGGGAAGATTTAGAACAAAAACAAGGACAATATTCTTATGCCATTTATTGTTTTAGTAAAAATATTTCAAATGTTGAGCTAAATTATAGAATAATAGAAAACTATTTTATTCTTCTAATTTACGTAATCAATAAATTTAGACACTATATTACAAGATGCGATGTATTTGTGCATAAAAATCATTTTTGTATCAAATCCCTGATGAATAAGCTGATAACTAATGGATGAGGGACTAGGCAGTTATTTTTGCTACACGAATTCATTATTACTATTTTATATAGACCTCGTAAAGCTAACCTTGTGGATGAATTTATCTTTTGAAAGAATAATGAAGGTCAAATATATATTATAGATGACACTTTTCCGAATGAGAATATGTTTATTGTGTCCAATAACTCTTGGTGGTTTTAAAATATAGTTAACTATTTCGCTACATGGAATGTATCGTCATATATCTCTTCCATGTAATGTCTCTCTCTCTTAACAATTTTTTTAATTTTATTTTTTATTTTTTTTGGGTAATTCTATTTGAATTATCAATTCCTCATTAGTATATTTTGGGTCATTATTTTAACCCTAGAAATAACCTTAATTCTCTTGAATATTTTATACATGTTGTTTTTCATCTAACATTTCTAGATTAGTTCCAAGTCTAGATAATTTATTCACTTTACTATAAATGATTGATAACCTACATATACATAGGTTTGTCTCCTAACAAAACAACCATATCGAACTTACAATTTATGAGATTATTTATTCGTTTATCCTTATCCCCACTTAGATATTATATATATATCACTTATAGTGGATTACTCTTATATCCCTTCATATATTTTATATATATGTTCTATTCAATGAAACTGGTTGCCATTCGTTACATTAGGACTTTTAACTTATATGTACATAAGGAATTTTAACTTTTCAAGTCTTTTTATGTAACTTAATCGTCACAACTCAATTATAACCCTAATCCCACACATTCTTGGAGTTGGAACATGTTTCAAGGTAAGGTACGATGCCACTGCGAATTTCTACCCAAGTAGTATCTCGATTTTGGTAGATTTTAATGCATTCATAAAAGTCTTCGGACGTCGTTCTATTCCGTTCCTCAATTCAAATTTTTCTTGTCAGTTGTAACGTGGTTTTTTGAGTTATGTGATACGAATCCATAAATTCATACCTATACTACCAGGGTTTTCAGTACCATGTATTTATTTCATTAATTTGTAAGTTGTACCTCTGAATCGATCTACCTAGTTGCTATAACTCACTTATGGTTTTTGAGAATCCACTTGTCGATTTAACATTTCCATTGGGCATCTTCCGCCACGTGGATGGTATATGTGTGAAAGAGTTTAGGGTTTGTAGCAGATATAAAGTTCGATTTCTCCATGAAAGACTTCATTTTTCTTTCTCAAATTCGAGCGGTCTCGGATCTATTCATGGAAGTTCCTCTTCTCCTTAGTTGGATCACCATTAAATTTCCTTTAAAAGTGTCTTCACAGGTTGAAAGCATGATCATAGGTATCTCCCTGGTACCCATACTACAGTATTCAGGTTTTTGTTAATTTCTCGTCACATTATAAGGAACGCGAGTTAAGTCTATAGCTTAAATGTTATTTTTTTTTAAAACATTTGATTTTTTGTTAACGTTCTCCTTCAAGTTCTTTTGTAATGATATATGGATTTCCTGAATTCGTTTTACAGCATTATAAGGATAGAGATTTGATTGGCTTTGTCATTTTATTTTATTGGTAATGCTATTGTATATCGTTAACAGAGTTCTTGCGTTTTATTTTCTATTTCATTTTTTTGCTTACCAACCTCTACATCTATCATTTTATAGATATAATTATTTCCTCTGTAATTATTTTCATTTTATTTGTGTCCCTATCGATTTACATTGGAATGGATTGCCGAACTGGTTAAGTTCACTTCCTGTATCTGCGTTAATGCCTCCATCCTCAACCACAATATCCTCCATTGGAGATGAATTTGTAAAGTATTCCCAAGTTGGACTGGGTGTTTTATGCATCATTTTTTTTTTTTAGTAATAAGGTTAATTTCCTGAAATTTTTAGGCCTTCTATTTTCAAAGTCCTATATTAACTTACAAAATCAATAATCCCCTTTAAAATCATGAATGGTAGGTGATTTGTGGTAAAGGATTAAAATTCCTTAAAGTAATTTATAATTTCCTTTGAAATCGATGCTTTCTCATTTCATTAGTTGATACTCAATCATTGGGTTTGTAGCTAACGTGTTCAGTATGTCAATTGCAGGTATTTCTACGACCATAGCTTATTCAAGGAATAGCTCTTAAAATTGATTGTCTTTTCTCAGGTTGGTATATTTATACATCAAACCATCTTTCTCAGACAGCACAGATGTCGATATTTCATCTAAAAATTTTTCTCTTTAAAGATATATGTTTGTGCTTAACTTTAATGAAAATTGTAATATTTGAAAGGACGATGGAATACTCTAGATACCACCCAGACTGCGACCTGCTTCCATAATATATATATATATATATATATATATATATATATATTAAGTAGATAACTTTAGTCATTACCGGTGCCATACGATAGTATATCTCTGGTTGACAATTTACAATGCTAAATATCTGTATAAATATATATATACTTTTTCATGCCCATTTTGCACTAATTCCTGACTATTCTAATTCGAGGTAAAATATTTGAACAGGTTAAATCTTGTATAATTTTTCCTCACTGTTTTCCTTCAATTAGTAGCCTCACTATGATGATCTTGCATGCTGATACAATTTAGATAAAATGGTTTTAATGAATATTTCTCCTATACCTTCATAGTACAAGGAATTCAACTGAATACAATTATAACTAAAAATAAATAGAAAAAGATTCTTTTCGTATTTCTTTACGTAAGGATTTGATAGAGTTACAAACGTATGATGTAAGAACTGTATCTGTTTAGGATTTATTGAAATTCAGGATACTTATAAAATAATACAAATAGGAAGAAAATGTAGAGGGTGCTGCCTCCAATGAAGTAAGATATGTCTGTCCTAAATGTCTATCATTTACAGTTGATATTTTGTTTTAATTGCATCCATTTCCTAGTTCGCGCTTAATCAAATTTTTATACTCTCCATAAAAAATCCCAATATAGTTTAGCATAGTTATATTTTATAACTAGTGCCTCTCACTAATGTCTGAAAGAATATTATATTATCTCTTTGTTTCTTCTCATATCCATCATTAAATTTTTATATAAATTCGGATATGATTCCTACCAGAATGACAACATGCTAAAATTAACATTTAAATAATTTACAGAATGTTCTTAACATTTCTTTCATGCTGAGATGCATGATGATAGTATGATTGGTCTGTAATATCTCTATTTAATAATATGTTTCTTTAGTCGAGAAATCTAACTTTGATATACGTATATCTATTTTCCTGTAATAAATTTCTTCCACTGTTCCTAAGGTATACTAGTAAGGAAGCTACTTAAAATTGTAATAGGTACTCTTTCTTGAAACTAGAGTTCTGCTAATGAATTATAACAAAAATCAAGTGCTCAGAAGATATACATATCTCAATAATTTCTCAAAAATTATTAAATTTCACAACTATATTTTCATTCAAATTCCTGACAAGTGCATATGTTGAAGTAATAGTTGTATATTTTATTTCACACTACTAATATTTTTCCTGAGAGAGACCTATCATCAGATTTAAACCTAACTCAGGTTTAGACATTCTAATAGATGGCTCCTGTCAGGTAACTCCTATGCAACTAGGTAGATTATTAAAGTATGTATATACTAGTAATTCTGTTAAATACAAGGGAACAAATTTTACTCACCATATCAGTTTACAATTCATTAATTTTCTCAAAAACTCCATCTATTCAGAAGAAGTATAATGTTATTGTAAAATAGAGTATTATGGTGTGCATACCAAATTATTTTACTAGTCCTCCTAACTGTAGAGTTTTATCTCCTTAACTCACCCCCGAGCTGAGATCCTTGCCTCCTTGGATAGACAACCCTTTGTCTATCCTTGAGTCTCATTAAGCAGTGATTTCCCAAGCCTGTTTATAATTTCTAAGTTCAGAAATTCAAGGATGATTTCTTCCTATTTTTTCCTAGGCTTCCCTCTGTGAGGTATTTTAAAGTTGTCTTTTCCACTTTTCCAGCTTTTATTCCTCTTCCCAATTACTTTCCTCTTCATTGGGGAAATTAGATTTTTCTCTCCCAATCGAATTTAGTAAGATCACTTTCAAGGTTTTCTGAAAGGTTTTGGGAAATTCTAACCTTATCCATATCCTCATGGATTAAGGTTTAGGATCTCCAATCTCCATCTAGTCATGGTGCACACATAACCTTTCCATTTATATTTTTTTTATTAATAAATAATTAAATAAATACACACATTGTTTCTCCATCGGGGTCCACTTCCCCTTTTGATTTGTTAAAATGTCAAATTAAAAGCATAGAAACATGGGGTGTTACAGATTCCCCCTCTAAAAACAAATACCTTCCTCGGTGTTGGAAAAATAACCTTAAACAATTCACTGTGAAAATAGGGATGGATATTTTTCTATCATCTCAGTTTCCCTTTCCCAAGTAGCTTCTTCACCAGTAAAGTGCTTCCATTGCACTTTTACTCTGGCTATTGTCCGCTTCTGCAGTTCAGTTTCTTCCCACTCAAAGATTTGAAGTGGTTCTGGAAGGAATTCCCCTTCTGGTTCCACCTGAATCACATTCCAATAAATAACGTGAGCAGAAACATGTACATATTTTCAATAAAGAAACATAAAACACATCATCAACCTTAACATGTATGGGTAAGGCCAATTTATAAGCCACTGGTCCCACCCTTTCCAGTACTTCAAATGGTCCACAATATCTTGGAGCTAATTTTTCACAACTACCAGTGTACAAAGTGCTCCTCTTGGGCTTAAGACGCAGATATACATGATCACCCACATTGAATTATCGGTGAACCCTCTTCTTGTCTGCATAACTTTGCTGTCGATCCTGAGCTGTCTTGATGTTTTTCTAAATTTTTTTTTACAATTCCTCCCATTTCCTGCAAAGTGTCTGGCCCAAGCACTAATTTATCCTCAGGTTGGCTCCATCTTAAAGGAGTGTGGCATATTCTTCCATAGAGTGCCTCAAACAGACTCATCCTTATGGAAGTTTGATAACTGATGTTATAGGCAAATTCTGCTAAATGAATATAATATTCCCATGTATTTGGCCTATCCATCACATACATTCTTAGCATATCCTCTAGAATTTGATTTTTTCTCTCGGTTTGACCATCTATTTGAGGGTGATAGGCAGTACTAAAATTCAATTTAGTGCCAATTTCTCCAAACAGAATCTTCCAGAAGGCTGCAGTGAACTTGGTGTCTCTATCATAAATAATCATTTTAGGAACCCCATGAAGTCTTACGATCTCTTTCATGAACACATTTGCAACTTGGGCTATTCCAAAAGTAGATTGAACAGGTATGAAATGGGCAGCCTTCATAAAAGTATCTACCACTAGCATCACAGAGTCATGTTGATGCTTGGTTCTTGGTAAACGAGTTATAAAGTCCATAGAAATAGTTTCCCATTACCATTCTGCAATTGGTAAAGGATTTAGCAATCCAGCTGGATGCTGATGTTCAACTTTTACTAGTTGACATTCCATGCGTCTTGCTAGGTAGCTTGCTACATCCTTTTTTATTCCTGGCCAAAATAACTTCTTTTTCAAAGCTGTGAGTAGTTTTTGATATCCAGGATGTCCAGAATAAGGCTGTTTGTGGTATTCATCTAGTATTTATTTTTTCAACGAGTCTACATTAGTGATATACAATCTCTCTCTATAACAAATCAGTCCTTTTTGATTTTGGGTATACCCCTTCATTTCATTTTTTAGTAATTGAGTTTGTAGTTTTTCTTAGCTTGGATCTTGATCTGCTACCTTTTGAACTAATCCCTCTAAGTCAAAGTTGGCACTACTCCCAATGTTACTTATGTTTTGGCAAGCATTCCTGCTTAGGGCATCAACAATGTTTTTTTCTTTTTCTTTGATATGTTTTATTTCCATGTCAAATTCACTTAGAAGAGACAACCATCTAGCTTGTCTAGCGTTCAAATCTGTTTTAGTGAAGAAATACTTTAGGCTGATGTGATTGGTCATCAGAATAAATTTCTTTCCTAGAAGGTAGTGTTGCCACATCTTGAGAGCGTGAATCACAGCAGCTAACTCAAGATCATGCACACTATAATTCTATTCATGTTTCTTAAGTTTTATAGATTCATAAGCAATAACAAAATTTTCTTGCAACAATACTCCCCCTAGTCTATCTCCACACGCATCGGTACATACTACAAATTCCTAATTAGGATCTGCAATCTTCAGAATACGTGTTGTGGTAAGTTTCAATTTTAGTTGTTCAAAGCTAGTCTGGCATTTTTTTGTCCATTCAATTTTTGTACCTTTTCTTTGCAATGAAATTAGGGGATAGGCTAAAGAGGAAAATATTTCTACAAACCTTCTGTAGTACCCCGCAATTCCCATAAAGGAGCTTACCGATGATACATCTGTAGGTACAGGCCATTCTCTAATGGACTTTATCTTCTTAGGGTCTACAGCCAATCCTTGTTCGGAAATTATATGCCCCAAATATTGAATTTTATCCTTATAAAAATCACATTTACTAAACTTGGCATACAATTGATTTTCTTTAAGAATCTACAACACGATTCTAAGGTGTTCTTTATGCTCTGCCTCACTTTTTGAATAGATTAAAATGTAGTCAATAAATACTAATACAAATCTATCTAAATATTTATTCAAGACACTATTCATTAAGCACATAAAAGTGGCAGATGCATTTGTCAACCCGAATGGTAGGACTACAAATTCATAGTGTCCATACTGGTTCGAAATGTTGTTTTGCTGATATCTTCCTCTTTAATCCTCAACTGGTGATAACCAGTCCTTAAATCAATCTTAGAAAACATAGAGGCTCCCCTAACTTGATCAAAGAGGCCATCTATTCGGGGTAACGGATACCTGTTTTTTATAGTCAACTTATTTAGTTGATGATAATCAATACACATTCGGAAGGTACCATCCTTATTTTTCACAAACAACATCGGTGCTCCCCAAGGAGATACACTCGGTCTGATGTATCCTTTGTCCAGCAATTCTTGTAACTGCATTTTTAACTCCATTATTTCAGGGGGGCTCATTTGGTATGGGGCTCTAGAAACAGGAGTTGCCCCAGGCACTAAATCAATTGTAAAATCGATTTCTCTCTTGGGGGGAAGATGAGGAATCTCATCTGGAAACACTTCTTTAAAATCCCTTATTACTGGAAATGTTTCTAACAATTTTCCCTTTGTTTGATGTTCTAACACTTCCACATGTGTAGCATACACCCGGTACCCTTTTCTAGCAGTTATTTTTAATTGAAGGGCTGAAATCTGTCTCACAGTGATGGGCTTTGGTTTCCCTTTTAGTATGACTGGTTCTCCCTCTATATCAATGCAGTGTAACTTTTTGTCCCAACAATTCATCATGGTTTTCTTTTTTTCTAACCAGTCCATTCCTATCAGTACATCATAGGAACCTAATGGCATAATATTTAAATTTACTTCTGTTTGGAAATCATTCAATTTCATGGCCATTTGAGGTAATTTATGAGTTATCTTGCATTTGGTACCAGTGGCTAGCTGTACCAACCAAGACTGCTAAAACTTCTCTGTTTTGAGTTTACATTTTTCTACTACTTGCGGACTAATATAACTCAAAGATGCACCCAGATATATTAAAACTGTAACAAATTTCTCAGTGATCATACCTTCCATCTTGACCATAGTAGACTAATGTTCTACTTGCTGGTTTTCCAAAGCTATACTAGTGGTGGGGATATTCCTTGCTACGTCATTTACTATAGCGGCCTCTCGCAATGCTTGCAGTGTCTGAATATTTCGATGTGGGCAGTCCCTCAATAAATGAGGCTCTCCACAGCCCCAACACTTGAAAGGATTCCGCATTTTAACATTTCCTTCCTTCTAATTATTCCCATCTATTGGTTTTGAACCAGTTTGAGATTGAGCAGTTTGATTTTCACTTAGCTTGCTAAATTTCTTTTGTTGATGGTTCTTACCAAAGTTTTTCAAATAAGTGGGTTTATGTATCTTTCCCCTAAAATCACCTTTTTTGTCTAGCTCTTTCCTTGATCAATCTTACCCCTGAATTGCTGGTAACATAATCTAGCTTTCCGCACAACCTCGTCCATGGTTTTTGGATTATCAAACTCTATTTTCTCCTTGTGAATAGTAGGCAAACAGTTCAGAAATCTCTGTACCTTTGCTTTCTCCTCTTGGTTATAAGCTACATATCGTAACATATTTGTGAACTTAGTGAAAACTCATCTATGGTGAGTTGTCCCAATCTGAGTTCATGAAAATCTTTTGCCTTGTCATCATAGTAGTGTTCGTTCAAATATCGGTTTTTGAACTTGACTTGAAAATCTTCCCAAGTCACTGTTTTCTCACCAATGGCGTGAACCATTTTTGTTTCCTCCCACCACAAGGTAGCCTTGCCTTGTAGCTAATAAATAACCAGCCTGGCTCTTAAATTACTTTCATATTCATAAACCTGAAAGTACTTTACCATATTCAGGAGCCATGCTTCTGCATCTTCTTCCTTTCTTCCATCATAGGAGGGAGGTTTTATTTTCCGGAATTCACCTTGTAATTCCTTCTTCTTTCTATACTGTTGTCTAGTGGCATCATCTTCCTCAGACTCATCTGAGGAATTGACTCTTCCTTTTCTCTTTCTTCTGGAACCTTCACCTTCTTGGTTGTTCCGTGAAGATAGTTTTTTGATGAGTTTTTCTTGCTCCTCACTGACCAAAGATAGCCTATAATTATGGCTTTTAAGTTGTGCCATTTCTCGTTGCATTCTATGCAACATAGCCATCAACCGAGCATTTTGATCTGGCGTGTTTTCTCCACCACCCAGATCTACATACAACTCGTCCCCTTCTGTCATGGTCCGCAACTGTACTTTTTAACATTGTTCACTGTTCAACATAACAAAATTAGTAAAAATTTATAAAATTTAACAACATCATAATGTTTCTGTGTGAGCACCTAGATTGCCTAGTAATTGTTCCAAAATCTTTGATACCATTTGTAATGTCTCTCTCTCTTAACAAAATTTTATTTTTTATTTTTTATTTTTTTGGATAATTCTATTTGAATTATCAATTCCTCATTAGTATATTTTGGGTCATTATTTTAACCCTAGAAATAACCTTAATTCTCTTGAAGATTTTATACATGTTTTTTTTTCATCTAACATTTCTAGATTATTTCCAAGCTTAGATAATTTATTCACTTTACTATAAATTATTGATAACCTACATATACATAAGTTTGTCTCCTAAAAAAACAACCTTATCCCACTTACAATTTCTGATATTATTTATTTGTTTATCCTTATCCCTACTTATATATATATATCACTTAGCGTGAATTACTCATATTCCTTCATATATTTTATAAATATTTTCTATTCAATGAAATTGATTGCCATTCGTTACATTAGGACTTTTAAATTTTCAAGTCTTTTTATGTAACTTAATCATCACAACTCAATTATAACCCTAATCCCATGTATTCTTGGAGTTGGAACATGTTTCAAAGTAAGGTACGACGCCACTGCGAATTTCTACCCAAGTAGTATCTCGATTTTGGTGGACCTTAATGCATTCATAAATGTCTTCGGACGTCGTTTTGTCTCGTTCCTCAATTCAAAGTTTTCTTGTCAGTTGTAATGTGGTTTTTCAAGTTATGTGATACGAATCCATAAATTCATACCTATACTACCAGGGTTTTCGGTACCATGTATTTATTTCATTAATTTCTAAGTTGTACCTCTGAATCGATCTACCTGGTTGCTATAACTCACTTATGGTTTTCGATAATCCCCTTGTTGATTTAACATTTCCATTGGGCATATTACACCATGTGGACGGTAGATGTGTGAATGATTTTAGGGTTTGTAGAAGATATAAAGTTTGATTTCTCCATGACAAACTTCGTTTTTCTTTCTCAAATTCGAGCGGTCTCGTATCTATTCGTAGAAGTTCCTCTTCTCCTTATTTGGATCACCATTAACTTTCCTTCGATGACGTCTTCACAGATTGAGGGCATGATCACAGGTATCTCCCTCGTACCCATACAACAATATTCAGGTTTTTGTCAATTTCTCATCATATTATAAGGAACGCGGGTTAAGTATATAGGTTAAATGTTATTTGTTTTTAAAAAAATTTCTTTCTTGTTAACTTTCTCCTTCAAGTTCTTTTGTAATGATATATGGATTTCTCGAATTCGTTTTATAGCATTACAAGGATAGAGATTTGATTGGCTTTGTATTTTATTTTATTCGCAATGATGTTGTATATCATTAACAGAGTTCCTTCGTTTTATTTTCTATTTCATATTTTCCCTTACCAACCTCTACATCTATCATTTTATAGATATAATTATTTCCTCTGTAATTATTTTCATTTTATTTGTGTCCCTATCGATTTACCATGGGATGTATTGCGGAACTGGTTAAGTTCACTTCCTATATCTGCGTCAAAGCCTCCGTCCTCAACTGCAATATCCTCCACTGGAGACGAATTTGTAAATTATTCCCAGGTTGGACTGGGTGTTTTATGCATCGTTTTGTTTTTTCAGTAATAAGGTTAATTTCCTCAAATTTTTAGGCCTTCTATTTTTGAAGTCCTGTATTAAATTAAAAAATCAATAATCCCGTTTAAAATGTTGAATGGTAGGTGATTTGCGGTAAAGGATTTGAATTCCTTAATGTAATTTATAATTTCCTATGAAATCGATGCTTTCTCATTTCGTTAGTTGATACTCAATCATTGGCTTTGTAGCTAACATGTTCAGTATGTCAATTGCAGGTATTTCTACGACCATATCTTATTCAAGGAATAGCTCTTAAATCATTTTATTCCATTCAAGATAATGGACATGAAAAATCTATTATCTTTTCTCAGGTTGGTATATTTATACATCCAACCATCTTTCTCAGACAACCTAGATGTCGATATTTCATCTAAAAAATTTTCTCTTTAAAGATAGATTTGTGTCCTTCACTTTAATAAAAATTGTAATATTTCAAAAGACAATGGAATACTCTAGATACCACTTGGACTACCACCTTCTTCCATAATATATCTATATATATATATATATATATATATATATATATAGATATATATATATATATATATATATATATATATATATATATATATATATATATATATATATATATATATATATATATATATATTTTTAAGTAGATAACTTTAGTCATTACGGGTGCCATACGATAGCATCTCTCTGGTTGAAAATTTACAATGATAAATATCTGTATAAATCTCTATATAATTTTTCATGCCCATTTTTCACTAATTCCCGACTCTTCTAATTCGAGGTAAAATGTTTGAACATGTTAAATCTTGTATAATTTTTCCTCACTGTTTTCCTTCAATTAACAGCTTCAATATGAAGATCTTGTATGATGATACAATTTAGATAAAATGGTTTTAATGAATATTTCTCATGTACCTTCATAGTAAAAGGAATTCAAATGAATACAATTATAACGAAAAATAAATAGCAAAAGCTTCGTTTCATGTTTCTTTACGTAAGCATTTGATAGAGTTACAAATGTATGATGTAAGAACTCTATCTGTTTAGGATTTATTGACATTCATGATAATTATAAAATAATACAAATGGGAAGAAAATGTAGAGGGTGCTGCCTCCAATGAAGTAAGATATGTCTGTTCTAAATGTCTATCATTTACAGTTGAAATTTTGTTTTAATTGCATCGATTTCTTAGTTCGCGCTTAATCATATTTTTATACTCTCCATACAAAATCCCAATATATTTTAGCATAGTTATATTTTATAACTATTGCCTCTCACTAATGTCTGAAAGAATATTATATTATCTCTTTATTTCTACTCTTATCCATATCCATTAAAGTTTTATATAAATTCGGATATGATTCCTACCAGAATGACAGCATGCTAAAATTAGCATTTAAATAATTTTTCAGAATGTTCATACCATTTATTTCATGCTGAGATGCACGATGATAATATGCTTGGTCTGTAATATATCTATTTAATAATTTGTTTCTTTAGTTCAGAAATCTAACATTGATATACGTGTATCTATTTTCCTGTAATAAATTTCTTCCACTGTTCCTAAGGTATACTAGTAAGGAAGCTCCTTAAAATTTTAACAAGTGCTCTGTCTTGAAACTAGAGTTCTGCTAATGAATTATAACATAAATCAAGTGCTCAGAAGATATACATCTCTCAGTAATTTCTCAAAAATTATTAAATTTTTGAACTATATATTCATTCAAATTCCTGACAAATTCATATGTTGAAGTAATAGTTGTATATTTTATTTCACAGTACTAATATTTTTCCTGAGAGAGACCTATCATTAGATTTAAACCTAACTCAGGTTTATACATTCTGATAGATGGCTCCAGTCAGGTAACTCCTATGCAACTAGGTAGATTATTAAAGTATGTATATACTAGTAATTTTGTTAAATACATGGGAACAAATTTAACTCACCATATCAGTTTACAATTCATTAATTTTCTCAAAAAATCTATCAATTTAGAAGAAGTATAATGTTAATGTAAAATAGAGTAGTATGGTGTACATACCAAATTATTTGACTAGTCCACCCAAACGTACAGTTTTATGTCCTTAACTCACCCCCGAGATGAGATCCTTGCCTCCTTGTATAGACAACCCTTTTTCTATCCTGGAGCAGCTCATTTAAGCAATGCTTTCCTAAGCATGTTTCTAATTTCTGCGTCTAGAAATTCCAGGATGCTTTCTTGCTATTTTTGCCTAGGCTTCCCTTTGTGAGGTACTTTAAAGCTATTTTTTCTGGGGAAATTAGATTTTTCTTTCCCAATATAATTTAGTAAGATTCCTTTCAAGTTTTTCTAGAAGGTTTCGGGAAAGACTAACCTTATCCATATCCTCATGGATTAAGGTTTAGGATCTCCAATCTCCATCTAGTCATGGTGCACACATAATCATTCCATTTATATTTTTTTTAATTAATAAATAATTAAATAATTCCACACATTGTTTCTCCATTGGGGTCCACTTCCCCTTTTGATTTGTTTAAATGTCAAATTAAAAGCCTAACAACTTGGGGTGTTACATTCCATTAACAAACAAAAGACCATTATTTCTAGTGCCTCCTACCCCTGGGTTGAGGAAGAACACTTTCACATGAGTCTTGATTTGATCATCAAAATATATGTGCGAGTGTATGAAGGGTTAGATATGTCAAGGGCTTCCCATGATAAACCAGTTAAAGCCACTTCAGTGACAAAATGAATACTTATAAGTTCCTTCATTTGGGATCATACTAGCAAACCCTTTTTTGGGACAACAAGGAGTATGTCCATATATGTGACAACTGTGAAAAAATGGGTCGCCTAATACAAGTTCATGAAATTCATTTGCAACCTCATGCACTTGTTCAACCATTTGAGAAATCAACCCTTAAATTTGCGGGACCAATCAGTCTAGTATCTTAAGGAAAAATGTATACCCTACTTTCTATCGATAATGTAACTAAGTGGGTATAAAATAATGAACTTTATCATGTCACTAAAATGCCACTTGTTTATTTTATGTTTGAGTACATCCTTACATGTTTTGGTGTGGCTAGAGAAATTGTTTTCGTTTTACCTTGAGGCTTGTCAAAACCATTAATCAATACTATAATATTAAGCACTTCAAATACTTACTAGATCATCCACATTCCAATGGCCAGGTAGACTCCACCAACAATGTTCTTGAATCTAGTTTGACAATAATTGTACAAATGAACCATAGATATTGGGAAAAATAGCTTTCAAAGGCTTTTTTCACATATAATATCACATGGAGGAACACCACTAGGAACACTCCATATTAGTTGATATATGGAAATAAACTCCGATTTCCTATTGAGATATTAGTGAAAACTTTCAATATCGTAGTTTAGTTGGGTTTATAGATTTTCGAGGTACAATAAGAGAGACTTCTACAACTTAATAAATTATATGAAATGAGGATGCATGTTTTTCAACAAAATACCCTCATAGCACAAAACTGAGGTAAGTGGAATGAAAATATTATTAGAAAGAACTAGTTCAAGCCATGAGATTGGGATCTCATTTTAAATATAAATTTAAACATTTCAAAGGAAATTTCCATACAATATGGCTAGGTCCATATGAGGTAGTTAATGTCTTTGACAATGGATTTATGAATATCAAGAATATTGATGAGAAGGGTACTTCCTTATTCACTAATGGGTATATACTTGAGCCATATGAGTAGCATGCTAAGTAAGAATACCACATTTCACAAGTGTTGTATCAACCTAAGTTGGAGATGGTAGTCATTGAGGACCTATTTCATACATAAATTACATCTTAGTACATTCATTTTCTTCAATATATTATAACAAAAAGGAAAACAAAATTATGAAAATATCAAAAATAAAGAGAAATATTATGTGAAATTATGAAAACCATCTTTTTGGTGCAACTGGACAAGATCTATACTTAAAAACCAAGCAAATATATGGTATATTCTCCCCCAATTTTCTAATTAAATGGAGATGCTAATTGGTATCTAAGATAGTGGTTTGTTTCCAAAAATAGGTTTCCTTTATGTTCTTATTTTTGTGTTAGCAAAGAAAATATATGAAATTCCTCCCTATTACAGATCTTTGGGTAAACATTTTTTCAAATATTTGTTGTAGTTAGCACAAAATCCTCCATTGTAGTTACTTTTATTTGTATTTCCAACTTAACCATGAATACTTTTGTCATCCTCGTTAGTTTCAGGATGATCACTATCTTCATTATTTCAAGTCTCAACATTATCATTAACTTCATCAATTTTTGTCTCCCCATCTTTACCATCTTCATCTTCACCACCATGATATTTAGTCTCATCAAATATAGCATCATCATTTTCACCACCTTAATATTCACCATAATAATCTTTACCATCACTATATTAATCACCACCATTTCACCATTTTCAATATTATCATCTTCAAAATCATTATTTTCATCATATTTAACATTATTAGTAGCAACACCAACATCATTATGAACTTCAAGATTTGAATCATTAATAGTGGCAGTATGAGCATCAACATGAGAATATTTATGATAGAAAGAGAAGTAAATTTACATATGAAGGCTAAATTTCTTATTTTCTTAGTAGTTTTATCTCATGTTCATTAATTGGCCTCTAGAATTTTCTTTGAATTTGATAATAACCCAGTTTTAGGTTTTATCCAACAAAAATCTCTCTGAATCACTCAACGAAAATAATGGTAGCTTTGATGATTTCCTCAATCTCCATGTTTACATAGAGTGTTTATAATAATTATTGCACGTGTTTAAACCAAATAAATTTACATATTTGGAATGATCAAACATTCTCAGTTATTCTTGGTTTTTTTTTTCATCTTTTTTCAAAAGTTTTATTAATGAAATCAACCTCTGAACTCCTTGTAAAATGAGATTCTACATTACTCAACATCAAAAATGTTATTCTTGGTCTAGTCCATATTTTTCTTTCTGTTTGGTAGGATACTTTTATGGTGAAAAAAACAAGTTTTCTTTCTACAAAGTCCTACATGGATTTTGAGGTGTAAGGTAACCAAGATATTACCCACTATTTCATAAGTTGTACGATTTATTTTAAACTTAGTTTGGGAGTTTATAATCAGAGTTCAAAATCCCTACCCTCATGAAATCACACTCTTATTATTGTTATTAATAAATCATAACTCTATCTTATTTATACACATAAACAAGAGTAAGTTTATAATTATCAATTCATATCCACTAGTTATGCTTTGCAAATACTGATGGAGAGAATACATTTTTCTAAGATATCACTCAACTTATGCATGCTAAATATTTTAATATATTATATATGCATATGATTAATTAATTCTATGCATTTTTTACAACTTATGAGTTCAATTGTCTCTTGGAACTGAGCTTGATATACTCACAATGCTTTGTTTCTGTTGTTAAAGAATGATATACATATATATTTTACTTACAAAAAAATGATATGAAAATATTATCAATATTTCTAGTGTTTTGAAAAAAGGTTTGATTCCATAGTTACATACCTCACATTCGATTTCATTTATCATAGATTTAAACCACAAAATGGGTAGATAATAGTGTAGACCCGAGGGAGTTTAGCCTTAATTTTATTTTCCCTTTAGCTATGAGACAAAGTGTCATATAGCTGATAGTTGATTTCTTTTCAATTCCATGATTTGCTTTCATGAAGAATTCAATATTATTATTTTATATAGATCCAGTAAGGCTAACGTTTTGGCTAATTTTCTCTTTTGATAGAATAATGAAGGTCAAGTAGTTCCTATAGACGACACTTTTCCCAATGAGCTTATGTTTGTTGTGTCCAATAACTCATTTTTGTTCACATATATATTTAACAATTTAGCTACAAGGAAAGTACCATCACATCTCTCTTCAATAGACAAACAGGAGACCATCAAGTCTAGTTCATGCTGCTCCTCGGTCGAGGAAGAAATATTTCGCACTAGTCCTAATCTAATGATATAAACATCTGCACAATAAGATGAAGGGTTTGATATGTCAAGGGCCTCCCACAATGAACCATATGAGGGTCATTTTTCCGACAGAAGGACTACTTATAAGCATAGTTACAAAGTTTGAATTCGAATTCGGATTTGATTCGAGACAGGAAAAATTCGACTATATAAAATTCATTATGGAAAAAATTTGGGAATATTCACCTTACCATTACTAAAAAATATATTTTTAATAAATTTTTAAAATAAAACTTAACAATTTCAATATTCAAAACTCGTACTTATGAAAAATTAATTTCAATCACATTATGGAAGTTTCAAATAAAATTAGATATTGATATTAGTAGAAAGAACCATCCTCAATGAAAGTGAATGAGATGCAAGGTTGAGAAAGAACTCTTTATACATGAACATATCAGACTCTTAGAGTTCTTAGTTTGTCAAACAATAAATAGTAGTTAATAAGATTGTTTCCAAATGATATAAATAAACACTTGAATATTATTTAGAGTAAAATTATATGAAAAATATTAATAATGTGATATGAAAAATCTGCATTAATATTTTAAAAAGGGAAAGAAAAACTTTTAAAAAATTTACTTTAATTTATAAAATAATTTCCATAACTATATTAAAATTTAAAAAAAATAAAATTATACTTTAAAAAAATAAAATAATTTCCTCAAATTCTCCACCTTATGAAGACGACTTTTCCTTTAAATAATTTCCACAAAATTCTCCACCTTATGAAGATGACTTTTCCAATATTTCACTTTGAAGTTAAAATTTTAAATGCCACACTACATTATTTCACTTTTTTCATTATGGTTTCCAAATTTTTTTATTAAAGCACACGTGTTTTCAAAAAAAAATTTAAAGCACACCTCGTTTCTAGATGACTTATTTTCTAAACTCCTTTACTCTTGCTTTCTTCCATATTGCATGACTCTTTCTAAACTCCTTTACTCTTTATATTGTATGCGTCCACAAATTTCTCATTGGACATCCTTAAAATGCATGCAAATGCCTACCTAAAAAGAATAATCAAAGGCTAGGTCAATGGTTTGTTTTATTACATTTTTTATCTTGAGAGGGGAAATTTGAGGGATGGACTTCTTCACTTTGAAATTGGTTTTCTGTTGTCGGAAATCATGGTTAAAGGCATGAACATATCTTTTCCAAGTAGTGCGTCATAAGCACAATCCACCAACAGGAGACCCTTCTAGAATCACCCCCTTGGAGAATCACAGTCCCTTCTAATTGCTCGTGAAAATTTCAAGGCCCAAATTTTTTTAACTAATTTATTCAGCGACCATACCGAACTGAGTTCTAACATTACCAAATAGAACCGAATCATCGAATTTACGAATTCTTTAGCCCAATTTGACCGAATTTGATAACTATGCTTATAAGTTCCTTCATTTGGGCTCCTATTGTCCAACCTTTTTTCTTTTTTTAAACCGAGTATGTCCATAGATGTAATACTTATTAACAAATGGTTGATCTAGTACATGTTAGATGAAATTCCTTTGCACCCTCTTGTACGTGTTGAAACTTTTGAGAAATGGAAACGTAACTGTGTTACCAATCGTTCCATTGTCTCAAAGTAAAATTTATATCTTACTTTATATTGATTACGTAACTAAGTGAGTAGAAAGTAAGGAACTTTCTCATGTTATTGGGAATTCAAATGTACAATTTTTTTTGTTCACATGAGTTTTAGTGTGGCTTGAGAAATTTTTACAAATCAGAGGATGAATTTTATCTTGAGACTTGTGAATAACATTACCCAACACTATAAGATTAAGCACTAGGAATCCTTTTCATGACATCCACATGCATATAGCTAGGGGAACTTCATCCAAAACGTTCTTAAATCCATTTTGACCAAGATAGGACAAATGCATCATAGAGATTAGGAAAAATAGCTTTTAGTAGCTTTGTCGGCATAAAGGTCACATGGAGGAAAATAATGTGGCGCCCTCCATATGGGTTGGTGTATGGAAAGAAACTCCCCTTACCTATTGAGATCCAAGTGAAAACTTTCAAAACTGTAGTTTAGCTTGGTTTACATATTTTTGAGGGGAAAAAATATAAACTTATAAAACATAATGAACTAGATAAAATGAGGATGGATATTGTTAAAAAAAATATCCACCTGCAAGAGCATTGAATTAAGTGTAATGACAAGCTTATCTGAAATAAGAAATTCAATCCATGTTACTAGGCTCTCATGTTTTATTCTAAATTTAAATATTTAAAAGGAAAGTTGCATACAACATGGCTAGTTCTATATGAGGTTGTAAACTTTCTTTATTTATGAGAAGTATACTTTCTTCTTCACGACCATAGAGTTCATTTAACAAGTGTTGCAACAACAAAAATTGGAAATGGTAGGTATGGAGACCTCTCATATATTAAAATTTCATCTTAATGTATTTCTTTTATTTAATATATTATATAAAAAAGGAAAAAAATAGGAAAAAATTATAAAAAAAATCAAAAGTGAAGAGAAAAATAAGATCCAAATGTGAAAACCAACTTGTTGGTGATACTTGACAAGAGGTTTGCTTGAAAACCAAGCACTTTGAACTCACATTATCTACCAATTTTCTAAAAAAATGGAGGTGCTAAATGATATATAAGCAAATTGTTTTTTCCCAAAGAGAGGTTGTCTTTATGTGCTTATTTTGATGGAAGCAAAGTAGATCTATGAAATACCAAAGCTTGGGGAAATCATTTTACCAAATATTTACTATATTTAACACAACACCATTCATTGTAGTTACTTTGATTAGTATTTCTACCTTCATTATTAACAGTTTCATCATCCATATCACTTTCACGATGATCACTAATTTCATTGTTTCTAGTCTCAAAAGTATCCTTCTCTTCATCATTTTTTGTCTAATCATATTTACCATCATCATTTTCACCACCATAATATTTAGTCTTATCATATTTAGCATCATCATTTTCACCACCATAATCTTCATAATCACTATCTTAATCACTACCATCAAACCATTTTCAACATTATCATCTTTAACATCATTATTTTCATTATCTTCAACATCAATAATAGAATCAATGACATCATTATCAACTTTAGCATTAGTATCATAACCAATGGTAGTCTCAGTGTCAACATCGAAAGAGTAATGATTGCAAGAGAAGTAGATTTACATATGAAAACTGAATTTCTTTATTCCTTAACACTTTTATCTAATGTTCATTAATTGGCCTTTGGGATTTTATTTCAATCTGATAATGACCCTGTTTTAGATTTTATCAAAGAAAATTATTTCATAATCACTCAAGGGAAATAGGGAAATTGTGGCAATTTCAATCATTTCCTCGATTTCCAGATTGACATACATTTTTTACAGACTGTTTGTACTTAGTTTAACCAATTAAATCTAAATATTTGGAATGATTAGACATGGCGATTTAGGCTTGGTTTCTTGTTTCATCATCTTTTTCAAGATTTCTATTACTGAAATCAAACTCTACACTCCTAGTCAAATGAGCTTCTTCGACAATAGTCACCGTCAACAATTATCCCTACTCTAGTTCATATTTTTCTTTCAGTTTTGTAAGGAAATTTTATGGTAACAAAAAGAGGTTTATTTTCTACAAAGTCTTCCAAGGATTTTCATGTGTAAGGTAATTGAGGTATCACCCACTATTTGAGAAGTTCTAGGATTTATTTCAAACATATATTGGGAGTTCATATTCACACTCCCAAATCCCAACCCTCACGAAACCACACTCTTATTAATGTTATTAATAAAGCATAACTCTGTCTTATTTATACACATAAACAAGTGTAGGTTTACAATGCTCAATTCATGTTCACTATTTGTTCCTTGCAAATATTGATGCACCAAATTGATTTTGGAAAGATATCACTCAACTTGCAGGGACTAAAAATTTTCATGTTTTATATGTATATGATCAATGAATACTGTGAACTGTTTACAAGTTATGAGTTAAATTGGCTCTATGATTTGACTTTGAAATACTGATAATACTTTCTTTGTGTTGTTAAATAATGATGTACATATTTATTTTACTTAAACTTTAATGATATGTATATATTATCAGTATATTTATCACTTTGATGATTCTATAGTAACATACCTCATACCTCACATTTGATTTAATTTATCTTACATTTAAATCACATTATGAGTAGATAAAACTATTTACCCCATGGAATTTAGGCTTAATTTGTTTTCCTTCAATTGTGATAGGAAGCATTGCATAGTTGATATAGGTTGCATTTTCAGTGCCTTGATTTCCTTTAGTGAAGATTGGTTTTGAACCCACATTGAGTTTTTGAGTTGCATGACCACTTGAGATTCAATGAAACATTTATGTCAATAATATATAAATTTCTTGAGTTGCATGACTACTTGATATTCGAGGGAACATTTATGTTAATAATATAGAAAGACCTTGTTGCAAGAACTTGGTGGAAGCTTAGATAGGTTTCTTGATTTACTTGTGTGAGTTATTCTTCCACTAAAGTTATTTTGATTGCTTAAAGCCTAGTGAAGTTGGAGACCAATCCATTTCAGGACTGTGCAAAAGCCCACGGAAAAGAATTTTTTTGATGTTTTTATTTGTGAGAGACCTTTTTTAGACAATGAGTTAGGTTTCTAGTTTTCTAGTGTTTCTATCTCTGCACAAATAATGTATTGTCCAAAAACATACAATATCAAATTGACAATTAATTAATGTTGAGTAAGTGTTTTTATAATTATTATTATTTTATTTATTATTATTTTAATGTTATATGTGTGAGAGAGAAAAGAAGAACTTAATATAGAAATATTTCTCTCAACATAAACATACAAATTCAAGTATTATTTTATTTCTAAAGCTTATTAAAGAAAGAAAATGTTAATATATATAATAGGTTAGGTTAGGTTAATAGTGTACTCTTCCACCAATTATTCTATTCTACACTCCATGAATCTAACTATAGAATTAAAACATGGAGGTGTCTTTTGATCCACTTATATGCACACTAGTCACCATCATTTAATATAATATTTATTTTTGTAACTACATGTTAAAGCACTACGTCAATATCAAGATCCCCTACCTCCATATTAGGCCATCAAAAACAAACCGCTCTAGAAGAAAAATAAAAAACAAAAAAATACTTATAAACAAAAAAGACCTATAATGATTTTATGTCTCTAAAATTAATATAAATTATATTATTTAATATATTTATTTATTTATAACTAGGATCCATTTTAACTCTTAATCTATTAAACCCCAAGAAAAATCAAATATTTGAATGTGAATTTAACTCTTTTTTAGTATAAAACTTGAGGAAAGGTTTGTACCTCTAAAAACTTGATTTTTAGACTATAAGTAGATGTCAAGTTAGATGGATTTAAATTTCACATCTCGCATATTTTGTAATCTCTTTAATTTAAATTTTAATGTGATATGCATAGTGTTTATGATATATATAGATAGACAGGTACATATATAACTAACAAAAAATATTTATTGTAAATATTAAACTTTTTTATTAATTAAATTTAAATATGAAGTTCTGTAATCTTAAAAGATGTTAGCTCTAATGGTTTGGTGAACAATTTTAGCTCAAATATCGAAAAACATTTTATAATTGGTTTGTTGTAGCACTCAAGAAATATTTATATCTAATGTATATAGTTATGATTCTCTAGAAATTATCATTCAAGTTTAAAAAATAATAATAATAACTAAATTATAATAGAGCAAATTTAATTGAATAGATTTATTATTTTTATTACTTTGTTTAATTGAATGGTATTATTCTTTATTATTATATTATTTTTTATATAATGATTCATTTTACTTAAGCTACAACATCATTTCCATATTATTTTTGCATTTAAATGTTTACAGTCATTTATGAACACTACAACATGATACTTTATAACAAACGTTAAAATAATATTTTATTATTAAGCTTTTTAAATATTATATCATAACCCCAAGTTGAAATATTGAAAAAATCAGAAATTTATTTTATCTTAAACATTTATTTAGAATTGAAATTTATATAATAAAAACTCAAACAATTTTAATGAAATATTAATAAAGGAAAGAGAAAAAAAATATTTACATCAATTTATATTTATTGAGCCCACACAAGCTATATATATATATATATATATATATATATATATATATATATATATATATATATATATATATATATAATTTACTAGCAATATTCCACAATTTTAATTTTTTGGATGCTTAATAGACCATGAGTTAACATAAATCTAGATTGGTTTTGTTATATAATTTATTCCATTTTTATTTTAAAAATATAAAGTGAAAATAGACATTCTAATATGTGAAAACTAAAAGCACTAATCACCTAATTCAAAAGCCATTAATGGATCACATTCAAATATTTTTAGTGTACAAGAGATTTGGTAAAAAGATTTTACTCTCACTCTCAACCATAAATAAAATATTTTGATATCCATATGAAGTACCTTAATTTTATATTAACTTTAGAGAGATAGAAAATAACTAAAACTTAAAAAAAAACCAATAATATAGACTTTCATTTTTTTTTACTAAGAGCAAGATATATAATTCTTATACTTTCTAAAAATGTTTCAAAAAATTTAAATAAATTATTTGATATCTAATTTATTTCAAGATCAGTTTCATATATAAATATAGACATAGAGTTAAAAAAAATATTTTAATATTGACATTAATAAAATATTTCAATACCCAAAAAAATAATTAAAAGCAAAAAAATACAATTAAAACATAATAAAAAAAATAAAAGCTAAATATATAATTTTTTGAACGCTTAATATAAAATTAAAATGTGGCATTTGAAAAAATATTACTAATGATAAAAAAACATTCTATCCTAGTGGCTAAAATGCCC
This sequence comes from Pinus albicaulis, assembly GCA_034641835.2. Lineage (NCBI taxonomy): Eukaryota > Viridiplantae > Streptophyta > Pinopsida > Pinales > Pinaceae > Pinus > Pinus albicaulis. The sequence continues at coordinate 1,415,617,349 of CM076584.1, read as the reverse complement.
ATCTTAAGTAAGAATGATGTATATATTGTATAAAATAATTGGAAAAAATAAATTATATGTATACTAAATTTCAAGTAGTCTCACCATTTTGGTCATTTTTAAGTATTTTTTTTTTTGTTAATTTTTAATTAAATACATTAAATATTTAGTGGTATTGAAAGTATAAGATAAGTAGTTTGCACAATTCTATGTGGGTAATCAAATCTTTCAAGGTACAAACATTTCCTCATATTATATGTGTTTTAAAATAATAGTAATATAATCTATGTTTCCACATATTCAAGATATTTTCAAAAAGTTGAAAACTAAAAAATACAATTTAAAAAAAAAAAAGAAAAAATATAAATACAGAGAGAAAGGAGATAGACTAATATTAACCATCTTATACTAATTTTTTAATAGATGTACAATTTTTTTGGAGTGCAATTTTTTAAAATTTTGCATCTCAATAAATTAATTTGATCCTTCTTGACTCTTACTAAATCTATAATTAAAATAAAACATACTAGTATTTGTTCTATTCATTTATATTTTAAAAATTTTATAAGCTTTCAACCTATCATTCATTTAGTGTATTCACCTCATATAAAGCACTCTTGATAAATATTACAATATAAAGAGAAAATAGACATTGAATACCAACAATGTTTTTTAAATATATGAAATTACAATGTATGAACATTGTTTTGAAAGAAGAAAAAAAAAACACATAATTGAAGCACCAAATTAATGGATAGCATAAAAAGCAGTACTCTAACTAGATTGCTTTTTTGACTTGAAAATTATGAAAATTTTGGAAAGATTTGAAGAAAATTAGGCACGGATTTTTGTAAATACAGATTTTAACTATCAAATTTGTGTCTAAGACATTTTTGATGCTGCTCAATCTATTTCCACCATAAAAAAAAAAACATGATTTAAATATTGCTACTGTAAGATTTTTTAATTTTAGTTCTCCAGACAATTCCTCCACTTTGAGAGACAAACTCCTTCAAAAAAAAAAAAATTTAAGATTAAGTAACTGGCTACGTTGATCTGCGCTGCAACTTAAGGAGTAATCAAGGCACACATGCACTTCATGTCTCCACTTCTTATGAGACCGCAACACACAGCAGAAGGAGACCCTCCTGACAGTAGCGATTTGCAGTTGCTCTCTAAACTTTGGTCCTCAACTGTACATTGATCGGCTTCCACACGAATTACAGCAGCCAAGATGGGGCAGATGCATACAAATCGTAATCCTCTGAAATTCGCCATTCTGCCTCCCTACAAAATTCTGATTGCAGAAATCTTGTGTGTGATTACATTTTTGTGATGGACTTGATTGTTATATAGAATTTTGGACATAATTTTGTAGATTTTTTTTTATCAGATATATTTTAATATTTTCGACTCCTGGTATATTTCGGAAATCCCAGAATATTTGGAATATTTTAATATTCTTTACTCCTCCTAAATTTGAAAAACCTCACAATATTTCATGTTAATAAGAAAAAGTCAGATAATTAACCTTAGTTTACATTTTTTAAATACCTTAAAATCCAAAATCAATACAACTAGAATTATTGGCCCTCTTACTCCCAACTAAATAAAATCAAAAACTTATTAAAATCACAAGGTTAATGAGTAATTCATCCACAATGAAAGTGCAATGGATAATTTGTAGATTTTTTTTATCACTGATTACAAACAGAACAAGCTTCCTATTGAAAAAAATATTCCATCTGAAATATTTCCAGGTTCCTTCTTGAATATTTTAATATTTTTGACTCCTAGTATATTTGGGAAATCTCACAATATTTGGAATATTTTAATATTTTTGACTCCTGAAATATTTTAAAATCTTATTAAAAAAAAATCAAATAATCAACCTTACTTTATATTTTCAAGTCTTTTAAAATCCAAAATCATAAGATGCTCAACCAGCACGATTAGAATTATTCATGCTCTTGTTCGCAACTAAATAAAAATCGTCAAATAATTAATCTCGCTCCACATTTCCAAATATTTTAAAATCTGAAATCATGAAAAGATGCTCAACCAACGTAATTAGAATTATTCACGCCCCTTGGTAGCAACTAAAAAAATGTGAGTAATGTTCCCCTTACCATAGTTAAAAATTTTATGAAGAAATTGCCCCTTAGCATAGTTAAGGGAGAAATTGTCTTTTGGGATAGTTTAATATAGTCAAATATATATTAAAGAAAAAATGGGATTTGAAAATTGAATCTTATAATTTATAATAAGATAATTGCCTAATTAAAATATCTTATTATTATTAATAATATTATTAATATTGTAATTAAATGTTAATTTAAAATTAATATTAATTTAATAATAATATAAAAAATAAATTAGTAATAATATATAATTTATTATTAACCAATAAAAAAATAGATTTAATAGACAAACAATTCTGATATTGTTGTTTTAACACTTCATGGAATGTGTCTTTAAAAAATAGAGAACAAAAAACCAAAAACAAAGATAGAGAATCTTTCATAAACCAAACCATAAACTAAGTTTCACAAATATAAATGTTGTATAGTTATAATTTGATTTCACTTCTTATTAATTTTGATAAGCTGTCATTATAATCATTATTAGTAAATTTATAATGTAGATAATGTAAAACTTTAGATATAATTATTATTAAAAACTCCATTTCATAAAGAGAAAAACGAAAATACACAATATACACGAACATCTTTTATATTGCATGATACAATAAAGGTTTATAATTAAGGGAGGTATTAATATGTGATACATACCAACACAACTCGGACAAAAGGGTCTCGATCCTTCGACATTTCATGACATGTGTGTCTCACATTAACTACAAAGACTTTTAGTTTTATTTGATTTACTATTTTTTTTTAATTTCTAGAAATGTCAAAAAGACAAAAATTTCAAAGTATATTCTATAATTGGTAGAAATTTGATTGTTGTGTAATTATAATTTTCATTTTTCATTAATAAATAATAATTAAATTTTCAATTGAACTATCTAAAATTAATTCAATTCAACTTCTAATACAAGACAATTTCAATTAAACTATATGTGGAGTTATTATTATTAATATTATTATAATTATTATAATTAAATATTAGCTAAACAATGATAACTTATTATTGACGAAACAAAAATGGATTTAATAGACATACAATTCTCATATTCTTTATTGTTACTCATAAATGGAACATGTGTCCCTAAGAATAGAGAATAGCAAACCAAGAAAAGGAACTAGAATATTTCATAAACCAACCCATAAGTCTAGTTTCACAAATTAAAATGTTATATAGTCATGCTTTGATTTCATTTATCATTAATATTGATAAGTGGTCATCATAATCATAATTAGTAAATTTATAATGATAATAGGTAAATGTGAATATGGATTTTGAAATGTCAAATAGTTATCTTTCAAAACTCCATGTCAAAAAGGCCTATGAACATTGCTCATTCTCAACCATTGCCACATGTTTTTTGTATTTAGTATTTTTGTGATGCATGAGAATTTTTCTCATGGTTTTGTAGTTTCAGTTGAGGACCTGTGGTTGTATTCAAATCCATAGTAAATAGATTTTTGGTTTATATATGTGTGTGTGTGTGTGTGTGTGTGTGTGTGTGTGAAATTTTAAAGAAGAATATATATTAAAAAATATTTCTAGTGTGGTTATTTCCATGAGTAGTAATTCAACTATAAGTTTGGATGAGATATTCTCATCCTTGTTATCAGAGGAGATCACATGCAAAAATATGGAAATATAAAACATAGATACCTAGTCTATAAGAGGATGCTACTACGATATAAATAAGAATAATTCCTAATGTGAGAAATCTAAATTTAGAGGAAAATATAAATTTGTAGGAAAATTCATAAAGTTATTCTGAAGATGTGGAAAATATGGGAATGAAAAGAAATACTATAAATCCAAAATTTTTGAGAAAAGGAAGGGATCTAATGATTATCATCTTATACAAGAAAAAATCTCCTTTGATGAAGGGGTCAATGTGTATTTTTCTCCTTTATGTACATATGTAAATCATAACGTATGGTTGGTCGACTCAAGCACATCGCTTTGTATGATGCCTTATAGTGATTGGTTCTATCAGTATGAAATATATGACGGTGGTGATGTATCCTTCATATATGAATCAAAATCCATAATCATAGTAGGAGGAAAGTTCCATCAGTTGAAGTTCATGGGTATAACGATTAGAATAGTCCTTTTTGTTCTGCAAATCTCTGTATTAGAATGAAATTTGATGAAAGAAGCATGAGAAATGCATGTTCAAAATTATTATTTTTAAATTATACATATAATATGGTTGGAGGAGAAATGGTATTGTTGAAAGGAGTTTCAATACAGACTCTATATAACAGGCTAGGAATAATTTCTACTCATGGGTCAAATATTCCTAATGTTCTTGGTAATGAAGCAGACAAAGGAAAAACTCCTACAATTTGTTAATAGAATATTATGGTGTGGCATCAAACTCTAAGAAATATTATACAAAAAGGATTTGAGTTGCTACACAAGAATGGTATGGTAGGAGGTATGCCTAATTTATCAATAGATTCTAATTTCTATTAATATTGATTATATGGGAAGAAAATGGGTAAAATCATCCTATGGTGCTATGAGGTCAGAGGGAATATTATAGTTGGTGCACAGTGAGGTGTTTGGACCTATTTTGACCTATTTTAATTCCATCGTCGGGTAAATATATGTTCTATGACTAGTTTATATATGGCTTATTTAGAAATGTGGATTTATTCTCTTAGTAAGAAATATGATGTATTGACAAATTGAAAGAGTTTAAGGCTCTTGTGGAAAATCAGATAGAGGAAAAAACATTTTTTTAAGCGTAGATACTGGTGGAGAATTATATGAGAGTTAATTCATAGAAATAAGTAATAAATTCAATAGAGTACGAAAAATTACTACTCCATACAGACCTCAGAAGAATGGAGTTGTAGAAAGGATGAATATGATGTTGATGTTGAAAGTAAGGAGCAGGCTTAGTGTCTCTTGGTTAGAACAAGAATTTTATGCAGAAGAAATGGATAATGTGTGTTAGTTGGTTAATAGACAACCATCATCAACATTATATGACAATAATCCACTTGACTTATGTTGTTAAGAAACCTTATACCTTAAACACATTAGTATATTTGGTTATGATGCTTAGATACATATTAAAAATGATAATATGTGTAAGTTAGATAAGAAAGATATAAGTGTATCTTTATTGGATATAAATATGGTGAGAAAAATATAAAATTTGGATCCTAGAAACTAAGAAGGTCTTGTATAATAGAGATTTGATATTTAGAGAAAAAAAATATGTTGTAAAATAGAATGTCATTCCAAGGTATAAAAAACCAGAAAATATAGAGTTTGGATTTAAGGATGATGAATCAAGCTCTATAGAAGAATAAGAATAACAAGAGGAAGAGTTAAAGGAGATCAATTTAAGAAAGAAGGTATCTAGAAAGGTATGTTATACCTTATTTCCATTCCAATTTTTCTTTGTTTATTATTGATGGTTATCTTAGAAATTTTAGGGAGGAAGTGGATTAGAGGATGGGAGACTCTGGAAAGATCTAATGGTGGAAAAAATGGGATTCCAAGACAAGAATTAAGATTAGGATGTAGTGGAGTTTTCAATTGGAATAGTTATTGATGTGTAAACTACCATGTGTATTCCACTAGATAGTGCATCACAACAAATATAATAAAATTAGGGGTAAATTCTAAAATCTACACTATGAGGGTTTAATTCGCTTTAGATTTTAGGGTTTGTAAATTATTTATCACTGAATACGAATAAAAATAATAATTATGTAGAAAATAGAGAATAGTGAAATCAAACACACAAACTGCAAATTAACACAAGATATATCCACGGAAACCCATTCAACAGATAACCTAGCTTGAAAGCGAGGGCCCTTCAGTCTCTTTCTGTAAATGGAAAATGGATGCCAGTAAAAACATCTAAGGCTTGTGGTACATGACATTCTATAGTGCACAAATCCTATCCATTTGTCTCTTTCCATATCCACTCTAAACCACTTTAAGTAAAAGTATGTGAAGCTTGTGGTCCTTGAGATGCTATAGTGCACAAATCCTATCTATTTTCTCTCTTTCCATATGCACTCTAACCCACTTTTTCCATATATGGAAAAAAATGTACTCGAATAGAATGGAACACCTTTTCCTCCTAGTGACCAAATTATAACACAACTTAATAGCCTATTGATGGTTAAGTTTGACATCTTCAAGTCATAACTAGACATAAAATATGGATTTTTCTATAGTATTATTCATTGGATCATGTGGTTGGGCCCTTTTCCTGAATAATGGCGTTGATGTGGCATCCTCTTTAATTATGGTGGTCAAAATAGAAGGACATGAAATATAATTAAGGAAATTATTTTGTTGTTGTAAAATTTTCTATTTGTAGAATATAGAAAAAATATGAGACACTTAACCTCTAAAGTTTTACCCTAAAAAGCAAGAAGGCATTAATGCCTCTAATTGCTTCGGGAACATTTCAGATTCCAATTTGCCAAAGTAGCTCCAGTGAATAAAAATAGGACTTCTATATTAATTCCTGCACTTTTTACACTCTAAAAGCTTCATAATAAATCATAAGAAAGCCAAAATAAAATATTTTAAAATCAAAAATATTTTAAAACCAAAAATCAAAAGATACTCAACCAAAATTCAAATACTGAGAGGGGGGTGAATCAGTCTTTCTTTTCAATTGTTAATTTTACCAGCTAGATCACTTAAATGTGGAACACAAAATGAAAAATGATGGAATATATACTTTTATTAATTTCTTCTTTACAATAAGTAAAGTACAATAATGATATAGGGCTCCAACCCTAGATGAAGACTCCAATATTCCAGGCTCCAACCTGTATTGTGCCAAGCACCGACTTGGTCTTTCCAAGGATCCAACCTTGTGAATTTGAGGCACCAACCTCTAGGGATCCAACCCTATCTCTGTTACAGGCTCTGACTTGGTTCTTTGAGGACTCCAATCCTCTAAGGCCCCAACCCTATCTTCCAAGGCACAGACCTTGTCTCTATGAGGCTCCAACCTCTTAGGCTCCAACCCTCAGCTTCACTTTGTCAAAATATGTTTGGTTATTCTTCACGACTCCCAATGTCTTCTTCAACGAGCCCTATCAATCTTCAGCAATGTCTTCACCAAATTACTATATCAATGACAACCTTGTCTTCTAAGAAGGTGTCACCACTGCTCTTCATATTTCCCAAGCTAGATCTCCAAGTTCACGTCATGAGGACTTACATCAATGCATTATGAGGTCTCCACTAATTTCACTAAGGCAACTACTAGCTCCAACTAGATGTCCTCGAGATACACTTTAGGTATGCTTTAACAATAAAGAATTCCAAGCCTACTTCAACTGATTACCAAAATACCCCAAGGAATTCTTCAAAGTTTGGTTCATAGTAGGTTAAGATCTTGTCCAAAATATCCTTTTAAGTTTTCTCCAAATTCACTCAAAATATGACTGAATGTAAGTGAATAAGTATTCAAGAATCTGATCCGGGGAGGATCACTAGAAGGAATGTTGCAGAAATTATCAAGCAGTAACCAAAAATTGTGTTCCAAAATGCTTATAGAATGCTCAGTAGACCAGCTCCACAGTTCTATAAGTCTACTCAACTTGTAGTCCAAATAAATGTTCAGATTTCTTCACTAGATGCATGCTTCAAATGCACTCTTAAGACTGTTCCAAAATACTTCAATAGTGTCTTCAAAAAGATGCTTAAAACACTGCTTTAAATTCCCAACTAAGATCAGCTATTATACATAAGATCTGTAACTTCTTAAAGACTTCTCAATATATCTACAAAGCTGTTGCAATGATGTCTTCAAAAGTTACTGTGGTTTATAAAATTTTGTTTAACAAGACTGCTCCATGGGATGAATTTTCTGCTTAGAAACGTCTATTCCAGAATTTGCAAAACAACCACAAAGATGCTAGGTCCAAGGTCTGGAAACATCCCACAGTCCGAGCTACTTCAATTCTGAGGTGAGGACTGTCTCTACAGGTTGGCGCCTCATAGTTTTAGAATCATCTCTCCATAGAATGTAGTCACTGTTCTGATATCTACACTTTATCAACTCTTAAAGGATAACCCAATCACAAAAATTAGCCCAAACATTAAAATTTTATGTCCTCTTGGCCTCCTGTAATTTTTGTGTCTTTTCTCTAAAATGATCACCGAAATTTTGATGCTAAAATGAAGCTTTTCAACGTCAATTTATAATAGGTTTCGACCCTTAATGAAGAGACACATCTCATGGAGAGAGGCCGACATGAAGGACTGTGTATAGGTCGGCTAGCTGCTAGGATTAATTTCCTTAACTTAAAAAAACAATATCTTTGAAAATGATTGGAGTTTCAGGCTGAGTAATAGCTCATTGGAAAGGAAAAATTATTCTCTTCAAGATGGTGTAGGTGTCATTAAGGAATTTTTACTCTAAAGTAGCAAAAAGTATTTTTTAATGTGACTGATTATTTATGAGTGCAGAAATAGAGGCAGGGCAGAATGCCTTTGAGTGTAGGGATTCTTCATGGTTTGATTTCTTCATTGATTGTGTTCATAATCATGTCCTAGCCTTCTTCAACATAGGATCACCATCATCTTTTCCTTGCCTTCTTTGACATAGGGTCACTAGGTCAGCTGTCCTTAAGATAGTGTAGAGATATTTCATCAATCAAATGCAGCATCATTATGTAGTCTTCATCATAAGGACGTCAAGATTCACATCATTGGAGATTTTTCATGTCATCATTAAATTATATTTCGTCAATAAAATGCAGCATCATTATTTAGTCTTCATCATAAGGACATCATCGGAGATTTGTCATGTCATCATCAAATTATCGAAGGTAAGACATGTAATCATGTAGTGTTATCATCAAGATAATTGGATGTAGGACATGTCATCATGTGTATTCCTTCTAGTCCTTCATGAAGTGTAGTGATATGGTAGTCTTCCATTATGATCATCAAGATACATGATTGTCACTTCATTTGTGTCTTGACATCTTAAACAAGAGTTGTATTCATTTGTAATCATCCTCTAGCGTCTTCAAGAATATTTTCCATCTCAGCCACTGATATCAACGATTGACATAAACTATTGACATCAATGACAACCTAGATTAACAATATCCCCCTTTCTCATTGATGGAAATAATGTTTCCTTTTCAAAATTCTCTCCCCCTTTGACATCAATGGCAAATAGGGTGCCCAAGTACTCCCCCTAACAAGCTGCTTCTTTTCTTCATGAATAGTAAGTAGTTATTCATAGGTAGGTTACTCCCCCTGTCATGGTGCTCTTTATTTATGGCAATGTGGTCCATGATATGTTTGCATTTCTTCATATGATGAACAAACTCCCCTTCTTGCATAACCTCCCATAGCTTCAAGAATGATTGTTGCCTTGTGATCGGGTGGAAGAAGTCAATATTTGAATCATGTTCTTTAATGGAGCTGCTCCTAAGAGATGATATATATAAGGATGAATGTCCATGGGTGACACATCAAAGATTTCATAGGGCCTATTCTTGGATAACCTCTGGAATATCAATGATCACTTTATCAAGTCAACAACATGTGTTGTTGGCTAGAGTGCTCAAGAGACTTCCAGATTCAAATTGCTTCCTTCTCCATACTTGTGTAACTTTCTTCTTTGGGTTGGTTGTCATGGTTTTTATCTTGTTTAGGAACTCAATTCAACATACAATCATGTGCCATATGTCCAATGTTATGGCAATTGAATGTTGTGAAACCAGCTCCAAAAATAGAAGAAAGGAGATATCAACGCCTTAGAAATAAGCCACTTCGAGGGGGAAACCTCCAATACATTACATGAATGAAAATTTCTTGGATGATACAAATGACCAAAACCTCCTTCTATATATAGGAGTCCATGGGCCCACAATATAATCCTAGCCGACCTAACAATAACAATGTAAGGGCACAATAATAACAATATTGGGGTTACAGGGGTAATATAATAACAATAAAGGGGCTACACTAATAATAATAAGGGACTAAACTAGTAATATAGGGACCTAACATTGAAGCACTCTATCTTATTCATGAATGAGAGATCATGACTTCTTCTTGCAAAGTATCTTCTAGGAAACTGACATGGACCATTATATTTGTCCCTGTGGTATGCCCTACAATCCTATTCCATGTGCCCAAAATTTGTACAAGAATAAGAGTAACCACAAAATATACTTTTGTACTTGGAGGATGGAGATTGCTTTGATGTACTTCTAAAATAATTATGTCTTGTGATCCTTTGCTCAAATTTATTGCCTCTAGCATTCTTCACACCATCAACATATCTTCTTGGAGTAGGGTTTCTTCCAATGTCATATTCATTCTTCTTATTTCATTTGCTGGAACTGGGGGCATCAATATTTCTTCTAAGCATTTCCACATCCTTGTTGTTTGAAGTATTAGGGATTGCATCATTCTTGTTTGAAGATTCACTTGCATAACCAAGACCCAATTTATCAAGAGGAGATTTTTGATGACTTAAGATGTCATCTAGGGTTTGGGATCTCTTTATTCTCTTATTCATATGATCAACTTCCTTTTTAAGGATATCGATTTCTTCTTTCATTTTCTTCCATTCTTCATCTTTCTTTGATAGATCAGTCTCCATTTCTTCCTTCACCTTGGTTGCTTCACATGATTGGGCCTTGATAAGATTGATGTCTAATTTTAGTTTGAAGATTTCTTCATCCTTTTCTTGTAGTTGACATATCATGGTGTTTCTCTCCTTTTCTGCTTCATCAACTTGTCCTTCTATGAATGCCAAAGTTTCCTTCACCTTCTCGGCTCCTTGTTCTCCTTTCCTTACTTCTTCTAGTTGAGATCTAAGAGAAGAGACTTCTTCCTTGTATTAACCAATCTCTGCTTCAAGATTGTTCAAGCTCTTAATTCTTTGTTCAAGGTGGCTTGACAAAGTTTTTTCCCTTTTCTTTTCCTTATCCAACTGATTTGTCATAAATGTGACCTCTTCATGATGCTTTCTTTTTTTTTGATGAAATTCCTCTTTAAGTTTGGCAAGCTCCTAATCTCTTTCTTGTACTTGAAGCTTGACAAAGTCAACTTCTTTCCTTGTCTTGTCTTGGTTACCATCTTGCAATTTCTTATTAAGTTCCTAATTTTCCTTTTTAAAATTGTTAATCTCTTGCATGGAAGCCATAAGTTTATTCAGGAGAGCTTCTTCAAAGTCTTCTTTGTTCTCTTCATCTTCTAGGTCTTCTTTAGCCTTGTTTTCGTCTCTGTTATCTTTAGCTTCCTTGATGGATTCTGGACTTCTTCCTTATTTTCCAGCATCTTCTTGACTAGAGATCATTTTCAATGCTCCTTTTGAGTGAAGATCATGAAGTTTTTCCCATGTGACTTTTTCTGACGAAATTTTTTCAAAATTGACCTTCACAAAATTTGATAACCCATTCAAAAGTGCCTTCATTTCTCTTGTATTTTACTTCTTGGATTCTTCGTCCATCGTGTCATTGGTAATCACTGATTTCCAAACTTCAATTACTTGAGTCTTCAAGTAATTCCTCATTCTTGCCTCCCATATATCAAAATTTCCATCGAACAAAGGAGCCTTCGCAAATTGATTGACTTCAATTTCGATGGTTGAGGAAGACACACATTTATGAGGATTGGAGACTTTCTTCCTTGGCTTTTCCATTTGTGTTTGAATGATCAACCTTCAAGCTGTTAGGCTTTGAGTGAAGGTACTAGCTCTAAAACCAATTGTTTGAAATACTGAGAGGGGGGTGAATCGGTATTTCTTTTCAATTTTTAATTTTACTAGTTAGATCACTTATATTTACAACACAAAATGAAAAATGATGGAATAGATACTTTTATTAATTTCTTCTTTACAATCATTAAAGTACAATAATGATATAGGGCTCCAACCTTAGATGAAGACTCCAATTTTCCAAGCTCCAACCTGTATTGTGCAAGCACCGAATTGGTCTTTACAACGCTCCAACCTTGTCAATTTGAGGCACCAACCTTTAGGGTCTAACCCTATCTTTGGCACAGGCTCCGACCTAGTCTCTTGATGACTCCAATCCTCTATGGCTCCAACCCTATGTTCCAAGGCATCGACCTTGTCTCTATGAGGCTCCAACCTCTTGGTCTCCAACCCTCAGCTTCACTTCATAAAAATATGTTTGGTTATTCTTCACAACTCCCAATGTATTCTTCAACGAGCCCTATCAATCTTCAGCAATGTCTTCACCAACTTACTTTGTAAATGAGAACCTTTTCTTCTTAGAAGGTGTCACCACTGCTCTTCATATTACCCAAGCTATATCTCCAAGTCCACGTCATGAGGACTTATATCAATGCATTATGAGTTCTCCAGTAATTTCACATAGGCAGCTACTAGCTCCAACTAGATGTCCTCGAGATACACTTTAGGTCTTCTCTAACTAAAAAGGCTTCCAAGCCTACTTCAACTGATTACAAAAATACCCCAAGGAATTCTTCAAAGGCTGGTTCACAGCAACTTAAGATCTTGTCCAAAATAGCCTTTCAAGTTTGCTCCAAATTCACTCAAAAATTGATTGAAGGTAAGTGAATAAGTATTCAAGAATCTGATCCAGGGAGGGTAACTAGAAGGGCTGTTGAAGAAATTATCAAGGAGTAACCAAAAATTATGTTCCAAAATGCTTATAGAATGCTCAACATGCCAGCACCATAGTTCTCTAATTCTGCTCAACTTGTAGTCCAAATAAATCTTCCAGATTTCTTCATTAGATGCATGCTTCAAATGCACTCTTAAGACTGTTCCAAAATACTTCAATAGTGTCTTAAAAAAGATGCTCAAAACACTGCTTTAAATTCCCAACTGATATCAGCTATTATAAAGAAGATCTGCAACTGCTCAATATATCTACGAAGCTGCTACAGTGATGTCTTCAAAAGTGACTGTGGTTTCTAAACTTTTTTTTAAGAAGACTGCTAAAAGGGCTGAATTTTCTTCTTAGAATTATATATTCTAGAATTTGAAAAACAACCAAAAAGATGCTAGGTCCAAGGTCTAGAAACTGCCCACAGTCCGAGCTACTTCAACTCTTAGGTGAGGTATGTCTCCGCAGGTTGTTGCCTCATAGTTTTAGAAGCATCTCTCCACAGAATGTAGTCACTGTTTTGATATCTACACTTTGTCAACTCTTAAAGTATAACCCAATCACAAAAATTAGCCCAAAAATTTTACTTTTATGTCCTCTTGGCCTCCTGTAATTTCTATGTCTTTTCTCTGAAATGATCACCAAAATTTTGATGCTGAAATGAAGTTTTTCAATGTCAATTTATAATAGTTTTCAACCTTTAATGAAGAGACACATCTCATGGAGAGAGGCCGACATGAAGGACTGTGTATAGGTCGACTAGCTGCTAGGTTTAATTTCCTTAACTTAAAAATCAATATCATTCAAACCGCTTGGAGTTTCAGGTTGAGTAATAGCTCATTGGAAAGGAAAATTTATGCTCTTCAAGATGGTGTAGGTGCCATTAAGGAATTTTTCCCCTAAGGTAGAAATTTTTTTTTTAATGTGACTAATTATTTATGAGTGCAGAAATCGAGGCAAGGCAAAATGCCTTTGAGTGTAGGGCTTCTTCATGGTTTTATTTCTTCGTTTATTGTGTCCATAATCATGTCCTAGCCTTCTTAAACGTAGGATCACCATCATCTTGTCCTTGCCTTCTTCAACATAGGGTCACTAGGTTCGTTGTCCTTAAGATAGTGTAGAGATATTTCATCAATCAAATGCAGCATCATTATGTAGTCTTCATCATAAGGACGTCAAGATTCATATCATTGAAGATTTTTCATGTCATCATTAAACTATATTTCATCAATCAAATGCAGCATCATTATGTAGTCTTTATCATAAGGACATCATTGGAGATTTGTCATGTCATCATCAAATTATCGAAGGTAGGACATGTAATCATGTAGTGTTATCATCAAGCTTATTGGAGGTAGGACATGTCATCATGTGTATGTCTTCTAGTCCTTCATCAAGTGCAGTGATATGGTAGTCTTCCATTATGATAATCAAGATACATGATTGAAACTTCATTTGTGTCTCGACATCTTAACAAGAGTTGTATTCATTTGTAATCATACTTTAGCATATTCAAGAATATTTTCCATCTCGGCCACTGAAATCAACGATTGACATCAACTATTAACATCAATGACAACCTAGATTAACAAGAAGCACATGAAATATAATTAGGGAAATTATTTTGTTGTTGTAAAATTCTCTATTTGTAGAATATAGAAAAAATATGAGACACTTAACCTCTAAAGTTTTACACTAAAAAAAAAAGAGGCATTAATGCCTCTGATTGTTTCTGGAAGGTTTCAGATTCCAATTTGCCAAAATAACTTCATTGAATAAAAATAAGACTTCTATATTAATTCCTGCACTTTTTACACTTTAAAAACTTCATAATAAATCATAAGAAAACCAAAATAAAATATTTTAAAATAAAAAATATTTTAAAAATTAAAATCAAAAGATACTAAACCAAAATTCAAGTACTTTAAAATCCAAAATCAAAAGATGCTCAGCCACCACAATTAGAATTATTCACGCTCTGGTTTGCAATTAAACAAAAATCGTCAAATAATTAATCTCACTTCCCATTTCCAAATATTTTAAAATCTGAAATAGTTAAGAATATATTAAAGAAAGAATGGAGATTTGAAAATTCAATGTTATAGTTTATAATAAGACAATTACCAATTAAAATACCTCTTAATTATTATTACTATAATTAAATATTAACTTAATATTAATATTAATTTAATAATAATATAAACAATAAATTGATATTAATCGTTGATAGTTATGAGACAAAGTGTTATATAGTTGATAGTTGTCCTGATTTCCTTTCATGAAAAATTCAATATTACAATTCTAGATATACCTGGTAAAGCTAACCTTTTGGCTAATTAATAATGAAACTCAAGTAGTTCCTATAGACGACACTGTTCCCTATAACCATATGTTTGTTGTGTCCAATAACTTTTTTTGTTCACATATATATTTAACTATTTAGCTGCAGGGAAAGTACTATCACATCTCTCTTCCAGAAACAAGCAGAAGACCATCAAGTCTAGTTCCTGCTCCAGAGACAAGCGGAAGACCATCAAGTCTAGTTCCTGCTCCTCCTCGGTCTAGGAAGAACTCTTCCGTACTAGTCTTAATCTAATAATCTAAACATGTGCACAATATGATGAAGGGTTTGATAATGTCAAGGGCATCCCACAATGAACCATATGAGTGTCATTTTTCGGACAGAAGGATTATTTATAAGCATAGTTATCAATTTGAATTCGAATTCCGATTCGATTCGACACGAAAATTTGGGAGTATTCATATTACCTTTACTTGAAAAAAATTGATATTTTTAATAAATTCTAAGAATCAAATTTAACAGTTTTAATATTCATAACTCATATTTCTAAAAAAAAAAAAAAAAATCAATTTAAAATTATACCAATGAGTATGTCCATAGATGTAATAGTTATCAACAAATGGGTGATCTAGTACATGATGAAATTCCTTTGCACCCTCTCGTACGTGTTCAACTTTTTTAGAAATGGAAACGTAACTGTGTTACCAACCGCTTTATATTGATTACGTAACTAAGTGAGTAGAAACTAAAGAACTTTCTCATGTTACTGAAATTTCAATTGTACAATTATTTTTTTCTAGTGCATGTTTATGAGTTTTTAGTGTGGGTAGAGAAATTTTTACAAATCATAGATATTGATTACGTAACTTAGTGAGTAGAAACTAAAGAACTTTTTCATCTTACTGAAATTTCAATTGTACAAATTTTTTTTTTCTGGTGCATGTTTATGAGTTTTAGTGTCTAGAGAAACTTTTACAAATCAAAGGATGCATTTTACCTTGAGACCTGTGAATACCATTACCCGACACTATAAGATTAAGCACTAGCAATCCTTTCCATGATATCCACATGCATATAGCTAGGGGGATTCCATCGAAAACGTTCTTAAATCCATTTTGACGAAGATAGTACAACTGCATCTTACAAATTAGGAAAAATAGCTTTTAGTGGCTTTGTCGGCACAAAAGATCAGATAGAGGAAAATAATGCTGCATGCTCCGTATGACTTGGTGTATGGAAAGAAACTCCCCTTACCTATTGAGATCCAAGTGAACAATTCCAAAACTGTAGTTTGCCTTGGCTTACAGTGCAGGGAAAAAATATAAACTTATAAAACTTAGATGGATATTGTTTAAAAAAATACCCACCTCTTAAGTGGGATAAGTGGGATGACATGTTATTAGGCTCTCATTTTTTATTCTAAATTTAAATATTTCAGAGGAAATTTGCATACAAGATGGCTAGGTATATACGAGGTTGTAAATATCTCTTAAAATGGATTTATGAAGACAGAATATTCATGAGAAGTGTACTTCCTTCCTTCTTCAGTAACGACCATAGAGTTCATTTAACAAGTGTTGCAAAAACAAAAATTCGAAATGGTAGGTATGAAGGACTTTTTCATATATTAAAATTTCATCTTAATAAATTTCTTTTATTTAATATATTATATCAAAAAGAGAAAAATAGTAAAAAATTATAAATAAAAAACCAAAAGTAAAGAGAAAAATAAGAGTGAGTTGCAAAAACCAATTTGTTGGTGCTACTAGACAAGATGTTTTCTTGAAAACCAAGAAATTGGAAGGCATATTCTTCACCAATTTTCTAATAAAATGGAGGTGCTAAATGATATCTAGGAAAATGGTGTTTTCCCAAAAAGAGGTTATGTTTATGTGCTTAGTTTTTATTGAAGCAAAGTAGATCTATGAAATACCAAAGCTTGGGGAAACAATTTTACAAAATATTTATTATATTTAGCACAAAGCCATTCATTGTAGTTACTTTGATTAGTATTCCTACCTTTACTATTAACAATTTCATCATCCATATCACTCTTAGGATGATCAATATTTTCATTGTTTCTAGTCTCAAAAGTATCTGTCTTCATCAATTTTTGTCTGATCATATTTACCATCATCATTTTCACCACCGTAATATTTCGTCTTATGATATTTATCATTATCATTTTCACCACCATAATCTTTATTATTACTATATTAATAACCACCTTCAAAGCATTTTCAACACTATCACCTTTAACGTCATTATTTTCATCATCTTCAACATCAATAACAGCATCACTAGCATGATTATGAAATTCAACATTAGTATCATCAAGAATGGTAGTCTGAGCATCAACATCAAAATATTTATAATAACCATCAAACAATTTCAACATTATCATCTAAATAACATCATTATTTTCATCATCTTTAACATCAATAATAGCATCACTAGCATTATTATCAACGTCAGCAGTAGCATCATCAACAATGGTAGTCTCAGTATTAGCATCAGGAGATTTATGATAGCAAGAGAAGTAGATTTACATATGAACACCACGTTTCTTGTTTCCTTAGCACTTTTATCTAATGTTAATTCATTGGCCTTTGTGATTTTATTTGAATCCGATAATGACCTCGTTTTAGATTTTATCAAAGATAGTTATTTTAGAATCACTCAAGGGAAATAGTGGCAACTTTGATGATTTCCTCAATCTCCAGATTTACATACATTTTGTACAGACTGTTTGTACATAGTTTAACCAATTAAATATACATATTTGGAATGATTAGACATGGCGAGTTAGGCTTGGTTCCTTGCTTATTCATCTTTTTCAATATTTCTATTACTGAAATCACACTCTACACTCCTAGTCAAATGGGCTTCTACAATGGTGAGCATCAACAATGTTATCCCTACTCTAGTCCATATTTTTATTTTAGTTTTGTAGGGCGATTTTTGTTGAAATATGACAAAAAATGTAAATAATGTAATTTTGGTAAAATTTATTTATTACCTGTTAGTTTATTGTATAACAAAATAAAGTTAGAATAACGAAATACCCAGGTTAAATTGGATGGCCAGAGAGGCTTGTAAGATGAGGATAATCATTCTTGATTAATATAGTTCCTAATCCCTTGCCCCGTGGAGGTTTTGTTGACACCCTGTCAAGGTTTTACCACGTAAATCCCTATGTTTATCATTGTGTGTATTTTACACTTAGTTTTAATTCAGTTTCTGTTTCTTTCTTGTTTAATGTTTTCCCATTACAACAAGTGGTATCAGATTCGAGAATGATTAAAATGGTTTAGTTAACTAGAGTGGAGGTCTAGGGTCTAAAAGAGCCCAAGTGGATGCTGAGTTTCGCTGGTGTTTTCGATGCCAAATTCACTGGTGTCTACCGTCGCTTTAGAAGAAAGGTTACTAAAATTGTTAACTCGCTGTTGAAAACGCAGAAGAGACCTACAACAGTAGAAAAGGTTCGTTGTCGCTGCCGGAGAAAAATACCAGTCCAAAAGTCGCAAACCTGCTTAGGAGAACCACTCTAGTGGTCAGACCCCTCTCTGTGATCACTGAAGAAGGAGGGGCTACTGAAGAAATAAAGTCGTTGCCCTTTCCGCCATAAACGATTTTTTTTTTCATTGCTACTGAAAATGCAAAAGGGATTTGTTGCTGTTGCGTTGTGCAGAAGACTGCCATATTGTTTGTTGTTGCCGCACTGTGTAGAAGACTGCCATATTTTCTGTTGCTGCCGCATTGTGTAGAAGACCGTAATATTGAATATTTCTATGGTCGTTGGAGAATAAAAGCAGTGTGAACAAATTGTTGTTTGCTACGAGAAGAAAACTGGTATTTTTTTTTTAGAATTTGTTTTTTTTAAGAATTTGCTGCAGGAATATATAATGGAAAAAGAGAGAAGCTCTGATTTCTCTGACTTCTGAAGAACTAATTTAGTGGAAAAAGGGAGAAAATACAAACTTTTTTTTCTAAACCCTACGAGAAGAAGGGTTTTTTTTTTTTAAATTGAAGAAGGAAAGCTAGTAGAAATATTTCTAGAAGGAATAAATGGAAGAAATGACGAATGCGAAGTTAGAGGTGGAAAATTTCACCTGAAAGAACAATTTTGCATTGTGGAAATTAAAAGTTAGGGATTTTCTGGTGCAACAAGGGTTGCACAAAGCGTTAGATGGAGTAAAGAAAAAACCTACAAGCATGACAGATTTAGACTGGGAGGACTTGGATGCCCGAGCCCTCAGTACCATTAGGTTATGCTTGGCAGATGAAGTTCTCTTTAATATTGTTGAAGAGAGTGTAGCTAAAGGTTTTTGGGGAAAACTGGAAAATATTTATATGACTAAATCATTAATCAGTATAATTTATTTGAAAAGACAATTGTATAGTCTTCAAAACAAAGAAGGTACAAAAGTTGCAGAACATTTACATGTTTTTAATACACTTATTTTCTAGTTGTCAAATATGGAAGTTAAAATTCAGGAAGAATACAAGGTGATAATATTTTTTTGTTCTCTCCTTGAGTCATGGGACCACTTTGTAACTTAAATTAGTTTGAGAACTGCCAAATCTTTGAAATTTGAATCAGTTGTAGGTTCTTTGTTACCTGAAGAAGTACAAAGGAAATCTAGTATTGAGACATTTGCACCAGAAGCCATGGTAGCTAGATGTCGGTCAAAGGAAAGAGGGGAGAAATAAAGGGTTTCTTCTAGATCAAAGTCAAAGGGAGGAAAGAAGTGTAAAGCCAAGTGCTGGAACTGCAAAAAAAATGGACACCTCAAGAGAGACTGTTGGAAACGGAAGGAGTCGGAAAACTAGAATAAGGAAGCAAATCAAGTTGATTTAGGTATGATTGATGAAGTTTTAACTGCTAAAGCTATACCTATTTGTAATGTCTCTCAAGATGTTGAAAATTGGCTATTAGACTTTGGTGCTTCCCATCACATGAGTCCACATAGAATTTGGTTTACTTCATATCGAACTAGAACTGGTAGTTTTGTGTTTATGGGAAATAATGCATCTTGTCAAAATGTTGGGAAGGGTAATGTAAAAATTAAGATGTATGATGATACAGTTAAAACATTATCTAATGCTAGGCATGTACATGAAATAAAGAAAAAATTGATTTTCTTGGGAGTTTTGGATTCAAATGTGTGTAAATTTATAGGTCAGAATGGAGTGTTGAAAGTCTCAAAAGAAGCCTTGGTTGTTATGAAGGCTAAAAAGGTCAAAAAATTGTACAAACTCAAAGGAAGCACTCAAGTTAGTGAAGCAGTGATTGTACTATAAAAAGAAGAAGAAGGTTCTCGTCTATGGCATCAGTGGTTGGGTCACATGAGCGAGAAAGGTCTTCAGGTGCTGATGAACTGCAATTTTCTTCCTAATTTGAAATCCTTGAATTTGTATTTTTATAAACATTGGATGTATGGAAAAAAATGTAAAAAGAGTTTCAATATTGGTAATCATAATAGTAAAAAAATTTTAGACTACATTCATTCGTATATATGGGGACCATGTCCTACTGTGTCTTATGGAGGTGCATTATATTTCTTAACATATATTGATGATTTCTCCTAGAAATTTTGGGTCTATATGTTTAAAAATAAATATGATGTATTTAATGTTTTTAAACAATTTAAAGCTATGATGGAAAATAAAAGAGGCAAATCAATTAAATGTTTAAGAAGTGACAATCGTGGTGAATTTACTTCTTTAGAATTTGAACAATCTTGTAAGGATGAAGGGATAGTTAGACATAAAATTGTTGTTTATACTCCTTATCAAAATGGCGTTGCTGAACAAATGAATGAGACTTTTATGGAAAGAGCCAGAAGCATGATCATCAATGCTAACCTGCCGAAGTAGTTATGGGCAGAATCAGTATCTACTGCTTGTTATTTAGTTAACGGATCACCTTCGGTTGCAATAAACTCTAAAATTCCTAAAGAAGTATGGTCACATTGGTCTTGTGATTATTCGCATTTGAATATTTTTGGTTGTGATGCCTATGCTCTTATTCCTAGAAATCAGTGTTCAAAGTTAGATCCAAAATCAAAATGTTGTGTCTTTGTTGGGAACGATTACGCAGTGAAAGTATATAGGTTGTGGAATCCTTCTTCACAGAATATATTCATTAGTAGAGATGTAACATTTGATGAATATTCTCTTCTAAAATTAGATGTTGGAAAAGTTGAAAAAGAGCAGGTATCGCCAAATCAACATATTGAAATGGAGACTAAACCTTTTCCAGAAAGTTGAAAGGAAGGAGAGACTGCTGATGAAAAATGTGGAGAAGCAAAGGAAACTGGAGAAATTCCAGAACCAATTCAGCAACCAGCCACTCTAAAAAGGTCTATAAGGGAAAGAAAAACTCCCAAAAGTTATGGAGATTCTGCTTCATCTTTTGCATTGATTACTGAAGATGGGGAACCTTATTGTTATCATGAAGCAGTAGATGATGCAGATAGTGAGATATGGAAAAAGGGTATGGAAGAAGAAATGAATTCCTTAGCCAAGAATAATACCTGGGATCTTGTAGAACTTCCTGAAGGGAGAAGTGTTGTTGTGTGAAAATGGGTCTTCAAGTTGAAGAGAAAAGTTGATGGAATTATTGAGAGGTATAAGGCGAGGTTGGTTGCAAAAGGATATTCTTTGGTTGAAGGTATTGATTTTCACGTGATTTTTTCAACGATGGTTAAACTTGTTTCTATTCGTACTGTGTTGGCACTAGCTAAATTACTTGACATTGAGTTAGAATATTTAGATGTTAAAACAACCTTTCTTCATGGTAATTTGGATGAAGAGATATATATGGATCAGCCAGAAGGTCTTTTGAAAGGTCGCAGAAGAAGATTAGTTTGCAAGCTCAAGAAATCATTGTAAGGCCTAAGGCAGTCGCCCAAGAAATGGTACAAGAAGTTAGATTCCTTCATGGTGAGCCAAAATTTTATTAGAAGTGAGTATGATCAATGTGTATAATTCAAAATTTTCAATGGCATATTCATTACCTTGGTGTTGTATGTTGATGGTATGCTTATTGGAAGCAAAAGCATGGAAGAAATCAATAGGTTAAAGGCACAACTCTCTAGGACATTTGATATGAAGGATATTGAAGTGGAAAAATATATCTTGGGCATGGAGATACACAAAGACAAGAAGAATGGTAAGCTTTGGTTATCACAACGGAAGTATGTGGTAAAAGTACATGAAAATTTTGGTATAAAAAATGTGAAACCTTTCAATGTTCCATTAGCTTCCCATTTTAAAATTTCTTCGGATTTAAGTCATATAAATAATGAATAAAAGAAGTATATGTATCATGTACCATATGAAAATGTGGTAGGCAACTAAATGTATGCAATGGTATCTACAAGACTTGACATTTCACATGTAGTTGGAGTTATCAACAGGTTCATGGAAAATCTGGGAGAAGAAAATTAGTGAGCAGTGAAATGGGTGCTTCGGTATTTGAGAGGCACAAGTGACCATTGCATCAGCTTTGATGGTCGTGAAGGTTCAGTCTACGGTTATGTGGATGTTGATTATGCAAGTGATTTGGACAAAAGGAGGTCTACTACAGGTTATGTTTTTACTCTTGCAGGTTGAGCAATCAGCGAGATGTAAAAGCTTCAAGAGACAGTTTCTTTGTACACTACTGAAGCAGAGTATATAGCTGCCTCAAATGCCTGTAAAGAGGTGATCTGGTTAAAAGGTCTGCTTTAAGAGATTCGAAGGATGCAGGAGAAAGTGAATGTATTCTGTGATAGTCAGAGTGTTATTCATTTGGCTACAAATCTAGCATATCACAGCAAGGCCAAGCACATTGATGTAAGGTATCACTTTGTGAGACATGTAATCGAAGGCGGAAAACTAGTTCTCAAGAAGGTCCATACAAAGGAATATCATGCATATATATTCACGAAGCACGTTACAGTAGAGAAGTTGATATGGTGTCTCGCTTCTCTTGGCTTGTAGAAGAGATGATGAATGGGCATGGGCAAGGGATTAGGAAAATTGTTGTCAAGGTGGAGTTTGTATGAATATGAAAACAAATGTAAATAATGTAATTTTGGGAAATTTTAATTATTACCTGTGAGTTGGTTGTATAACGAAATGAATTTAGAATAACGAAATAGCTCAGGTTAAACTGCATGGCCCGAGAGGCTTGTAAGATGAGGAGAATCATTCTTGATTAATATAGTTTCCAAGCCCTTGCCTCGTGCAGGTTTCATTGACACCCTGTCAAGGTTTTACCATGTAAATTCCCGTGTTTATATTTGTGTGTATTTTACATTTAGTTTTCATAATAATTATAAAACATGAAAATCTTTATTCTACACAAGTTGAGTGATATCTTGCCAAAATAAATTCGGTGCATCAATATTTGCAAGGCACAAATAGTGAACATGAATTGAGCATTGTAAACCTACTCTTGTTTAAGTGAATAAATGAGGTAGATTTATACTTTATTAATAACAGTAATAAGAGTGTTATATCATGAGGGTTGGGATTTGGGATTGTGAATATGAACGCCCAATCTATGTTTGAAATAAATCGTATAACTTCTCAAATATTGGGTGATACCTCAGTTACCTTACACTTGAAAATCCTTATAAGACTTTGTAGAAAATAAACCTCTTTTTGTTACCATAAAATTTTTGTACTAGGAAAACATGAAACAAGAAAGAAAAAAAGAACCGATTAGTTTACTAGGGGTGTACCAACTATCAACTCAATTGATTGTACGAATGAGGAGCTGCTAAGTTAATGTATGATAAGTAAATTTTCCAACCTATTTCATAATGAATGAGTCTTAAAGTTGAAAGAGTAATTATATATCATTACCTCCTACCAAAATTCCTTTAAATCATATTCCCAGATTATAAATCATCTATCAGAAACCATTAAACTCATCCCTCTGCACTAAAATTGGAAACTACCTCCCAAAAATTGTCAAATTTCCATTTTTCTCTTGTAACAGTGATAGTCAAGAGAAAAATAGCTACAGGTACAATGGGAGGTTCACTTATATATAATGAACCCATTGAATTAGTCATCCTAGGATCTTTCGACGACGTTCAAGTTATTTCTCAATAGGAAGGATGGATGGAATTTGTGCATAGGTTAAATGGTTATGATGGTGATATAACACTGGAGTTTTCCTTCAATTAGGGACAATTCTTTTTTAGTTATTTGAATTTTTGTATAAGTAAGAGGAGACTTCAACTAAAATAACTAATCTTCCTCATGAATTTGAGTAGTGGTACTGAAAACAAAAATCCAAGCTTGAAATTTTGCAACAAATTCTAGAGCTAGGAAAGAATTTGGTAACATCACTTACTGGAGATGTTATCGGATTGTGTACTTTTAACACATATGTTTCCTTGACCATCTCAGACACCGTCACAATGTCCATATGTCATACTTCCTACTCAAGTCTCTGCAAAATAAGGAAGCCCATGCACAAAATGGAAACATACCAAGATATTTTATCTCTCACCATGGCCTTATCAGGTTACTCATGGTACAAGTTGTAAACAAAGCAAGAAAATCCTAGGAAGAAGTCATTGCAACTCCAATGGTTGCAACTTCACTAAATGAGCCCAATGTTGTATGACTCCTCCCATTATAATTGCGAAGGAGGAAGAATATATTGTCATCAATCCCTTGGCTACAAATTACCTACTAATTCATATTAAGGAATAATAGACAAATTCTATTACACTATAGAAGGAAAGTGATATTGACATTGAGATAACTAGTAGAAAACCAACGACCGAGAGAATGAGAGGGCATCAAAAAAGGCCCCCCTGTGTTCCAGGAAATAAGAGGACATGATACATTCCTACCACCACCCAAACCCTTGCTACTCTAAAAAAACAAGTAGGGGTAGAAGAAATCCTAGAACACCAAGAAGACACTACCCCTACTAAGACATAATAACTAGTAGAGTCAGTGACCTAGGGTTGGAAGAATTTGGTCTGGTGGCCTTGCTACTCCATAATAACCAACAAGGAGTGTGCTTAGCGAATATTTTCCACTTTCATGGATGATAATTACATTATGAGGCCATGGATATAGTTTCTTCTAATCTCAAGGACATGATGATTTCTATTACGCAAACACAATTGATGCTACTCTCAAGAACACAATTGTTGCCACTCCTGTAGGCATACTCATTGACACTTTTATCGTTAACCATGAATAAGAAAGTGCTACTTCTCCCATGGGCACACCTACAACCACTCTTGTAGATACCATTTTCTAAGAAGTGATTGTTTCCATTCCTACAAGGCATAAAAAGGGAAGGTGATTGCCCTCTTTACCTTTGTATACCTCACTTATTATTCAAAATAAGTTACTTAGAATAAAGGTCTGGTAATTGCAATTCAAGATTGATAGAATGAGGAAAAACTGGTATGAATGGAAATCCTTGGTTTGGAATGTATCTTCTTGGATGAAAATGACTAGAGAGGGCTTTAAAAGGAGGGAGGATGGAAAGCAATGGGAATAGTGGAAAAGTTTCCTATCTAAAATTTGTGACAACTATAAATTTTTGCACATGAAGAACAAAATACAGTCAACATTCATAAAAGGCTTGAATTAAATTCACATTCACATTGGTCTGTACCCCTTTGCTATCCTAGTAATTCTTTGGAGGATTCTGAACATTTGGATGATTAGGTCTAGGAGGTTGGGCATTTTGTTTTTGAGGTTCTCTTTGGGTGTTCATGGTGGGTTTAAATTTTTCTAATTATTAGGAGTATGGTTCTATCTAGCTAGGGTTTGGATGTAGTATGAAAATGTAAAAATTCAAAGCCAAGACATGGATTTTTTCTATTCGATAGGCAATAACATGGCATGATCTAAGTTTTGTGGCTTAGCTCTCATCACTTAAAGCATAATATCTTCTTTCAACCCTTAGTGAAAGATTCTATCTAAGTAGCCTTAGTGGAATTATCCTTAATCCTAGATTGGAGTTCCTACCATCTATTCTGTTGTGATAATCTTAGAATCCTAACTCCCCTATTTTGTATTCATCAACTAGGTAATGGTATTCCATTTTTTTGTAGTTAAAGTATTTGAAAAACTTGATTGGTGGATGAGGTGTCTAAACTTCGACAGCTATGTTTTTGAGCATTTTTTTTATCTCATCATGTAGATATCACAGGGGAGATCTTACCTGATTGTGCATTTTCTTTACTGTCAGGGAGTAATGCATCTTATTTTTGACAAGGAAATGCTGGAACTGACATTTTCCCCCATATATTCTGAGTTATGTTATGATCGAAATACCGCACTCCCTCAATTTCCACCTAAAGAACCAGACGGAAAACCAATAACATTCAGGAGAATTATTCTTAACACTTTCCAAGAAGCATTTGAAGGTGCAGACAATCTGCAAGAAAATATCAGGCAAATGATTGCCCCAGATCAAGAATCCCAACACTATGACAATTAGAAGATGGTAAAGCTTCACACTCTCAGAAATATAAGGCTAATTGGGGAGCTCTTCAAGCAAAAAATGGTACTTGAAAAAATTGTTCATCATTGTATTCAGGTTTGTTTCATAACAATATATGTTTGCATTATATAATTTTATCAAAAGGTTTATTTATTTTTTGTTAAAAGTGTACTCATTTGAGTAGGTTTGAATTTTTATTCTCTGAAGAACACATTTTAATTCTTCAAATAAGATTTAGAAGTATTAGTAATCTTTAATTCTTATCACATATATATAAACTTTGCACAACTTAAAAGTCACGTATGTCTAAAACACTAACCGTGGCTAAATAATGCTAAATACTGTTTGATACTTGCATTATCCATCAAACAATATTTGTTATGACAGGATTTAAACTCTCCTCCAACTGAAAAAAATGTGGAGGCTCTTTGCCATATTTTCAACACCGTTGGAAAATAGCTTGAAGAAAACCCCAAGTCGCATTCTATCATAGATTCTTATTTCTCCTCAATGAAGCAGCTAGCTAATAATCAACACCTGGCATCTCAAATGAGATTCATGGTTCGCGATGTTATTGAATTATGTGATAATAAATGGATCCCTCGATGGGAAGAGGTTGGTTTCTATCTATTTTCCTATATGATTATTGGCAATGAAGTTTTTATCTCCTGGAATTCAAAAGCCTTTTAGCATGATGTTTTTTTTTTCTTTCTCTTATTTTTCTCATAGCATATCCCTTTCCTATCAATTCTTGACTTGCTGCTATTTTATTTAATCTAAAAATATAAATGAGATCCATTCAGAAGTTGAACAGAAGCTTGGTTTAAGGCCTGGATCAAGAAACATTCACAATGGTCATGGTGCATCTAATGTTATGGGTATGGGTTTTGGAATTTTGGCATTGGACAGCCTGGAGGTTTGATGCTTGGAATGTCTGGGATGCCTATAATGGTTCGGAAGATGCCTGGGATGCCTGCAATGGTTCCGAAGATGCCTTGGAAGGCCTATCTGGTCGACTAGTAAACAAAAATGAAAATCTGGTGCCATCTTATTCTCTACCTACAAGTCAAAGTTTTTCCTAAGCACCTATTTTAAAGCCTTCAGTTGGTAATGCAAGGATTTTTCCATAGGGCACTCGGGGCTTTTTTACTGGTAAGCGAAGTGAATTACTGTAGAATTCTACAGATAGACCGTTGAGAGCCTTAGGGCTGAATGTAGGGGTGGTTGAGCCTCTTATTCAAGGTATATCTGGAGGATCTAAATCCACTGTAGGTATTTCTAAAGTCCAAGAATTTTAGAAAGATAGGTTCTCATCTCCCATTCTTGTTATGGAAAAACCTTTATCCTCAGGAAAACCACCTGCTAACTTAGATAAAAAGTCAAAATATTTGTTGGAGGAGTATTTTAGCATTCGATACTATGAAGAAGCAAAGCTGTGTGTTCAAGTGTTGAAGTGGTCGGACAACTATCCTACATTTGTACAACAAGCAATCTTATTAGCTATGGAGAACATTGAATGTCACATTGAGCTTGTTGGGAAGCTTCTAGAGTTTTTGTATTATGAAAAGACATTGTCTGATAAAGACATAGTGGTTGGACTAATATTTATTATAAATGAATTTGATAATACAAAAATTGATGTTCCATTGGCACCAAAATTTCTTGGTGAGCTTGTTGGAATTATCTGTTTAGTAGGAGAAGCAGACTTCAGAGTACTAAAGGATATCATGGTAAAGGTAGACAATAAATCAAGGGAAAGGGAAATATTTGATTCAAATATTCTTATTTATAAGACAAGGCCATCAACAAGAGCATTGGGTTCTCATGGTGATGACCTGATCGAGTGTGAGAAGCTTACTTCTTGAAAGATCCTCTAGGTAACCTTTCAATTGTTCAGGTTTCCAACGGATATTTTTCGTAACTAGATAGACTTGTGTTGCTATTCCATGTGCGTTCGGTTATATATTTAACTAGGAATCAATATCAATCAAAATGGAAAGAAGGATGATAATTACATTATGAGGCCATGGATATAGTTTCTTCTAATCTCAAGGACATGATGATTTCTATTACGCAAACACAATTGATGCTACTCTCAATAACACAATTGTTGCCACTCCTGTAGGCATACTCATTGACACTTTTATCGTTAACCATGAATAAGAAAGTGCTACTTCTCCCATGGGCGCACCTACAACCACTCTTTTAGAGACCATTTTCTAAGAAGTGATTGTTTCCATTCCTACAAGGCATAAAAAGGGAAGGTGATTGCCCTCTTTACCTTTGTATACCTCACTTATTATTCAAAATAAGTTACTTAGAATAAAGGTCTGGTAATTGCAATTCAAGATTGATGGAATGAGGAAAAACTGGTATGAATGGAAATCCTTGGTTTGGAATGTATCTTCTTGGATGAAAATGAATAGAGAGGGATTTAAAAGGAGGGAGGATGGAAAGCAATGGGAATAGTGGAAAAGTTTCCTATCTAAAATTTGTGACAACTATAAATTTTTGCACATGAAGAAAAAAATACAGTCAACATTCATAAAAGGCTTGAATTAAATTCACATTCACATTGGTTTGTACCCCTTTGCTATCCTAGTAATTCTTTGGAGGATTCTGAACATTTGGATGGTTACGTCTAGGAGGTTGGGCATTTTGTTTTTGAGGTTCTCTTTGGGTGTTCATGGTGGGTTTAAATTTTTCTAATTATTAGGAGTATGGTTCTATCTAGCTAGGGTTTGGATGTAGTATGAAAATGTAAAAATTCAATGCCAAGACATGGATTTTTTCTATTTCATAGGCAAGAACATGGCATGATCTAAGTTTTGTGGCTTAGCTCTCATCACTTAAAGCATAATATCTTCTTTCAACCCTTAGTGAAAGATTCTATCTAAGTAGCCTTAGTGGAATTATCCATAATCCTAGATTGGAGTTCCTACCATCTATTCTATTGTGATAATCTTGGAATCCTAACTCCCCTATTTTATATTCATAAACTAGCTAATGGCATTCTATTTTTTTGTAGTTAAAGTATTTGAAAAACTTGATTGGTGGATGAGGTGTCTAAACTTCGACAACTATGTTTTTGAGCATTTGTTTTTTATCTCATCATGTAGACATCACAAGGGAGATCTTACCTGATTGTGCATTTTCTTTGCTGTCCAGGAGTAATGCATCTTATTTTTGACAAGGAAATACTGGAACCGACATTTTCCCCCATATATTCTGAGTTGTGCTATGATCGAAATACCGCACTCCCTCAATTTCCAACTAAAGAACCAGACGGAAAACCAATAACATTCAGGAGAATTATTCTTAACACTTTCCAAGAAGCATTTGAAGGTGCAGACAATCTGCAAGAAAATATTAGGCAAATTATTGCCCCAGATCAAGAATCCCAACGTTGTGACAATTAGAATATGGTAAAGCTTCGCACTCTCGAAAATATAAGGCTAACTGGGGAGCTCTTCAAGAAAAAAATGGTACTTGAAAAAATTGTTCATCATTGTATTCAGGCTTGTTGCATAACAATATATGTTTGCATTATATAATTTTATCAAAAGGTTTATTTTTTTTTTGCTAAAAGTGTGCTCATTTGAGTAGGTTTGAATTTTTATTCTCTGAAGAACACATTTTAATTCTTCAAATAAGATTTCGAAGTATTAGTAATCTTTAATTCTTACCACAGATATATAAACTTTGCACAACTTAAAAGTCACGTATGTTTAAAACACTAACCGTGGCTAAATAATGCTAAATAATGTTTGATACTTGCATTATCCATCAAAAAATATTTGTTATGACAGGATTTAAACTCTCCTCCAGCTGAAGAAAATGTCGAGGCTCTTTGCCATCTTTTCAACACCGTTGGAAAATAGCTTGAAGAAAACCCCAAGTCGGATTCTATCATAGATTCTTATTTCTCCTCAATGAAGCAGTTAGCTAATAATCAATGCCTGGCATCTCGAATGAGATTCATGGTTCGCGATGTTATTGAATTATGTGATAATAAATGGACACCTCGACGGGAAGAAGTTGGTTTCTATCTATTTTCCTATATGATTGTTGGTAATGAAGTTTTTATCTCCTGGAATTCAAAAGCCTTTTAGCATGATGTTTTTTTTTCTTCTCTTATTTTTCTCATAGCATATCCCTTTCCTATCGATTCTTGACTTGCTACTATTTTATTTAATCTAAAACTATAAATGAGATCCATTCAGACGCTGAACAGAAGCTTGGTTTAAGGCCTGGATCAAGAAACATTCACAATGGTCATGGTGCATCTAATGTTATGGGTATGGGTGTTGGAAACTGTTTTGGCATTCGACAGCCTAGAGGTTTGATGCCTGGAATGCCTGGGATGCCTACAATGGTTCAGAAGATGCCTGGGATGCCTGCTGTTGAGGAGGTAAATCCCCTCTGCAGATAGAGGCGATCCCTACTAGCCCAGCAGGGGTCTAGCAACAATCATCAAATGTTATAGCGCAAGTTCCTAGTTACGAATAAAAGACCAAAGATGGAGGCCTACATGGAATCCAATGCTATGATCCGTAGAAGAGAGCGTTCCTGTTCCTCAGCCCCGGAAGATCATGATCCCCCACGATCTCCGTGGATGGACACCTACACATGCAAGAAACAACACGAATACAAGCATAAAATCCAGAATGCGCAACTAAATATCAGTCAGAAAGGATATAACTCATATTAACATAAGTGAAAACAAAGTGGAACCATAACCGTAATCATTCATTAAATAAAAATCGAAAGAGAGTACAACCAATGTTCTGACGTCGCGGTCTCCTTCGGATGGGTCCCCAGTCGTTCACGTCTCGCAAAGCTCACCAGGGAAAGGGAAAACCTCTCCAGAGTCTCTCGACGATAGTCTCCTTACTTGAGTTTGCCTTAAGGGAAGAAAGAGGGCTCTTACAGCACAAAGGCTCTTGGGAATTTGGAGATTCAAAGCTTAGGCACTTCAAGACTAGCTTGCAATGGAATTGAGCAGGCTTTTATAGATGGGGAAGGAGGGAGTTGGGATCCCTATTATTGTGGGATTGGCCCTATCATCAAGGAAGGTTCCATGAGAGGTGGCAAACCACTTCCCTTCCATGGAACTCCCGTAGCCAAACCTCCCAACTCAAGATAGGCAATGGTTTCTGAGTTTGTTGAAACACAACTTTCGCCATCTTTATTTAAAAAACACTCCTTAAATTGGTTGGCGTGACTGCTGCTCTGGGACAGAGCGCCAGTTGGCGTGGCCTCTTTGCAGGATTTTCCCCATTGGTGCGAATGATAAACTGTATGCCCGCGCCAATGCAAAAGGAGATGTTTTTATGATTTTTTTCAAGGAGATGTCTTCAGGGCAATTGAAGCTCATGCTTAGAGGAATGCATTGATGATGATTTCAAGGCATGATAATGTTCACAGGTCACAAAATGGGTCCTCCATTGTGTGGGACGGGGAATGGTAGGGACGGTGACAAATTACTATGTAACAGATGCCCCCTAAAGTATGAGGCCCGAGAGAGAGAGGGGTGAAATGCTTTACGAGAACATGTTCAACTGAAGCCCCGCCATCGAAAAACCTGCGTCGAAAAATACAACTGATATCTCAAGTACATGATGTATATGTGGTATGGGCGCAGCCATCCGAAACAGAGTACACTATAATTAGGATCCAGGGTATGGGCGCAGCCATGCAGCGAGGATCAAACAAATAGACTTAGGTATGGTTGCATCCATCCAATCAGTGAGTCATGTACACAATGATAATAATCCACAATCGCAGCCTAGATTAGAACAGACACAATCCAGGGTCTTGCGCTCCATCTCGACCCAAACAAAGTACAAGTTCAAGCATGCGAATATGTGAGCTGAAGTCGAACATGCAGGAACATCGTCTGATTACCAGCCAATGATGAGAGCTGTTAACAGACGCAAGAGGAACCACCAATAATGACAATGGCCCTCAAGGTACTACAGGTACAATCTACGATGTGCGAATCAATGAGCTGGCGTCGAACACCCGTAGAATCACTCGATCGGAGGCCAATGATGAAAACCCCACATCGAATGTGACGAACCTGCCATTGAGGCATGGAGGCTCCAAGGTACCATAAAGGATTCTCTAGATCAACTTCCTGGAAAATGAGCTGAAGTCGACAGGAAGTGACCTTGATCGAAGGTGGGCCATAATGTTTCCCACATCATCGACACGAGACAGAGGAACATGATGTTTTTGTTGTGAATCGGGATCGTATGAGAATCAGAGGAAGGTTGATATTTGCAGAGGCCAACTTCTCTTGAACATATAAACGGCACGACAGTGGACTTGGCAGTATTTGACATCAACAGATCAGAGGTCATGGTGACGAGGCAATGAGCAGAGGAGAGGTCAAAAGGTATTATCCAAACCCACGGAGGCAAAGTGAAGAAAACGAGATGAGATGTCCCCAACCCGACACGAATGCAGACAAGTGCCATGTTCAAGAGCGACATACTGCCAATGACAACGATGACGGTTCCATTTTTCCCCCACCATTTCTGGCGAGTACCCCAATTATTTTTTATAACAATCTTGAAAGGGATGGCATATGCTTGTAATATAAGTCCGCCCTTCGGGCGAATCCATCCTAGTGCATTTAACGAGTCCTAGGAAGGAGAAACTCGGAGAACGTCATTTCAACTGAATCCGATGTCATCAGGGTTTAACAAGTCTGACAAAGGGAGAACTCGGCGTCTTTTCATGTTTAGAGAGTTTGAAAAGACAGCAGAAAATTAAAATCCATAGGTCCCTTTTCGTAGATAGTTCCTCAGATCCGAAAAGGTAGAAAACAATATCCGAGAAAACCTCCTAGTCATGATAGGCTAGGGTATTCTTTTTTTGTAATCAATCTATCCCAGCCCGAAAAAGGGGTAAACGTATACTGGGTAAATGTTGATTCGTGTCCATTTTAACGAGATCGAAACGACAAGGGCCTCGACAATCTTTTCACGTTTAGAGAGTCATAAAAGAGCTGAAAGATGACTCCAAAGTGACTTTTTCGTGTATTTACCGAGTCCGAAAAAGTATAAAATACAACTCGTTTCCATTTGTTAAAGTCGCAAAAACCTGCTGCTGCACATACCAAGCAAGCATAAAACCCATTTTCGACATAACATATTAAAATATTCGATAAAAATAACTTTTA
The DNA here is from genome assembly GCA_034641835.2 of Pinus albicaulis. Taxonomy (NCBI): domain Eukaryota; kingdom Viridiplantae; phylum Streptophyta; class Pinopsida; order Pinales; family Pinaceae; genus Pinus; species Pinus albicaulis. The sequence goes on along the minus strand of CM076584.1, from coordinate 1,415,583,639 downwards.
AAACTCATTTTATGTCAAAAAGTTATAAATATGCCAAAATGGTAAAAATAAAATTACATTGACTATTTACCTTGGTAAAAAGCAGCAGTGGTCCATTTAGAGTGCAAACTTCTGACGGTGATTGCGACAGATCCGGTTGACCATTCAGATTCTCGTCTGCTACAGGTAAGAGGCGCTTCCCTGTGCTTCATTTCAATCCATTTTTAATAGTTTTCCCTTGTGTATCAGCCCTTTGTGGCCACTCTTTGAAATTTTAGGGCCGCGCTCATTGGCGCGGGTATCGGGCACGGACCCGCGCCAATGGGCTCTTTTATGCAAAGGGCTCACGCCACGTGGCGTGACTGTTCACAAGACAGCCGCGCCAGTGGCCGAACCTAAAATTTCGCCTAAAAATTCGAGATTTTAACCAAATTGAATGGAATTTGAAGCCTACCAGAGATCTAACTAAGGGTTTATGACCATGTAGATGCAGGAAATCAAGAAAAATGGTGATTGAATGGAAAGAACGAGAGCATGGAGAAGAGGATAAACAGGCCATAGAAAGTGAGGCTTGTATGAATGCCCTTAGAAACTGTGGGCTAAAGAAGTTCTTCCTTACACCCTGTCTACGAGCTCAGCCCGAGCTCCTCCAGTATTTGATCAGTATTTGGGATGAACATGAACAAGTGTTCAAGTTACGAGATCAGGTATTGGAGCTGGAGGTTTCTGATGTGTATTTCATCACCGGATTGTCTCGCAGAGGTCCGATCCCTGTCTTGACTGGAAGTAGACCATCTGGCGAGAAGATGGAAGAAGTGATGGCACGAGTGTTCCAAGGAGCACAAATGGGATCAGGGAGCAAAAAGGTGGATATCCACACTATCCCCGATCTGGCATTGAGAGTTGTCCTACATACCATCACGCGGGCTGCAGGGTCGCAGGCACCGCATGAGGTCACAAAGGCCCAACTCCTGCTGGCCTCAGAATGCATGAGTCCCTTACTGTTTGACTGGGCAACAGCAGTAACAATAAACATGAAGAGACAGCTCACAAAATGCAAGCAAGCCAAGCTGAAACAGTTTGGCTATGGTTCCATCCTGGTATCGTTCATTCTGGAACGCTTACCAATCTTCCAGGGCCAAGGGGCCATAGTAGCAGATCCGATACCACGAGAACCGAGAATGGCTCGCTGGGTAGCACTAATGCCCAGAGCTGGAGGCGGCCAACAGATGTCCTGGAGGCCGGAGTTCTTTAGGTGGTTACGGCGCAAGTTGATTGTAGTGGAGGATTGGCCATATGCAAGAACTCACTTCACCAGAGACCCAGATCTCCCACTTCCAGAAGGAGATGACTAGGACGAGGAGTTGGGTAAGACCTCATATTTTTCGATTTTTATGTTTTATGTTTTTTTTTCAATACACATTCGTCCTAACACATTTTACATATGTATGCAGATGTGGGACCTGAGAGACCAGCTGGGATGTCTCCAATCTCACGGAGGACTCATCTCGCCCCTGATCCTCAGGGAGAGGGCACAGGAGGAGAGGAGTTGATCCAGAATCTCGAGGGCATTTCCCGAGGGATCCCAGACTATGCTCAGCTGGCGGATGTACCGATGGCGCACCAGCGTCATACGGTGGGAGTTCCAAGTCGAATCCACCGAATCCTGAGACGCTTAGTGCGTGCAGTTACATGCTATCATGAGCACCATGCGGATTAGCTCTTACGAATTATACCACACCTATTTTTTGAGAGACATATCGTCTCCGGATGTACTTAAGACGATTATGTATATTTTGATTTTATGTGACACACTCTATGTAAACATTTCGATATCTATATATATATGCATATCTATTTCTAGATGGATCTTTCTTTACATGTGATGATGATTTACAAATTGCGCAAATGTCTGTCTAATACCAAATTTGCTACTGCATCTGTTAATGTATTCAAGTGCCTGGGCATATGATGATATGTAATGTATTCAAAATTCCTTTCCAGTAATCGAATACGCAGATACAGACGTAAAATGGACGGGTTTCTTACCGAATAGTGTTCGTTCAGCTGTAACACTACAAGTTGCGAATCTAGATACACGAGCAATTCACGGATACCAAGGTTTACCGCCTCGGTTAATAATTCTAACACAGCACTATATTCCGCGATGTTGTTCGTAGTACGTCCTAGACACACTCCTTACAGGTTGATCAACTCACCAGCAGGATCATAGATTACCCAGGCTGCTGAAGACAGATTCCTGGTACCGCGGGAGGCACCGTCCGCGAAACCAACAAATGGATGAATAGACATCTGCACAACCAGGAAGACCCGATCAGCAGAAATATGTTTACAAGGCACACCACACCATACATGCACACAAATGAAAAACACACACCTATGTACACACACCACACCAAGAAATCACTTCAGGCGTAGTACTTTTTGAGGTACAGCCCATTTCTGGGCTGCGCCAGCGGAACTCCTTCATAATCTATAAGCTCGTAGGCCCCGTTTTTCAAAACGCATTTTACTATATAGGGCCCATGCCACATAGGCTGGAACTTACCGGCTCCAAGCTTGTCATGTGCTTGATCGTACAGGAGGACGAGGTCTCCTTCAATAAAAGAACGGGGGGAAACAGATTGATCAAAATGGGTTTTGACCCTCTTCTTTTGTGCTTCGATAACCAAAGCAGCCAGACGACGGGTTTCATATAACCGTTCCAGATACAGAAGACGTTCTTCTTCAGCAGAAGTATTAGGTAAAAGTTCCACAACTAATTTCAACGAAGGAATCTCGCATTCAACCAGAAGAGTTGCTTCCAGGCCGTACACCAATTGAAATGGTGTGAACCCAGTTGCACTCTTAGCAGATGTTTGGTATGCCCAGAGAGCTGAGAACAGTTGGAGATGCCAATTGGATTTGTGAATACCAACTGTTCGCTGAAGCATAGTGACCAGAACCTTGTTCACTGCTTCAACCTGACCGTTCGCTTGAGGGTAGTATGGTGTTGAGCTATCGTGACGCAAGCCCAACTTTGAAGTCAGCTCCGCCATCATGTAATCTCAGAAATGAGTACCGTGATCAGTGACGATGGCTTGAGGAACCCTGAACCGTGCAATAATGTGGTTGAATATAAATTGAGCAGCCGTTTTCCCGTCAGCAGCTAGTGTAGGCATCGCCTCGGCCCACTTGGTGAAGTAGTCGACAGCGACAATTATATACGCATGCCCCCCGGCAGACTGAGGGTTACACGTCATAAAATCGATGCCCCATTTCACAAAAGGGCCGACGGTAATAACAGGATGCAAGGGTAAAGGCGGCGCGCGCATCTTGCGCTGAAATATCTGGCACGCATGACATTTACGGACTACCATGATACAATCCTTGAAAATAGAAGGCCAGAAATAACCTGCTCGCAGAATCTTTTGGGCAGTAGCATACCTGGACATATGTCCACCACAGGCGCCACTGTGGCAGTCATTTAGGACCTTTTCAGCCTCTTCCAAGGTTAGGCATCGCCGGAGCACCGAATCTACTCCAATGCGGTATAAGGTATCTCCTACTATATGGTAGGGCTGGGACTGATGCCGAATCCGACGGCGGGCAGCTTTATCCAACTCAGACCGAAATGTCGAGGTCTGAAGATACACTATTATGTCACCGTACCAAGGGTCACGAGTACTGATGAGGAAAAGCATTTCGTCTGGTATATGGTCTTCAGAGTGTGAGGGAGCAGAGTGTGAGGGAGCAGAGTGTGTAGGGAGAGAGCATATCAGATCCACGAAGACCAGTGATTTAGTTGACTTAGTGGTAGTGAACTCTAAGTCAAACTCCTGCAGGATCACAATCCATTTGGAGTACTTGCCCCCCAGTAATTGTCTAGAGAGAATATACGTCATAGGGTTGCAGTCTGAAACCACTGTTATCGTACGCAAAAGGATGTAATGGCGAAAGCGCTGCACAGCATGTACTGCGGCTAACGCCAACTTCTCGACATGAGCATAACGCGTTTCTGGATCGAGAAGGTTCCGTGACAGATAATAAACAACATGTTCATTACCGTCATCTTCATCCTGCACCAAGACCATGGCTATGGTGCTAAATGCGGCGGCGAGATATAAAGTGAAGTCGCGGTGGTAGTCCGGAGGACGAAGCAACGGAGCATTGACAAGCAACGTCTTCAGCTTCTCAAAGGATTGCTGAGCGATTTCGTCCCAATGGAAGGGAACGTTCTGCTTTAATAAATGAGTGAATCCTTTGGCCACCTCGGCATAATTCGGGATAAAACGCCGAAGAAAGTTTGCTTTCCCTTGCAGACTCTGTAACTGATAAAGGGAGGAGGGTGACGGGAGGTTTACGATGGCCTCGACCTTTAAAGGGTCAAGGCGAATTCCGTCTTTCGAGACTATGAATCCTAAAAGACGGCCAGAATCAACGCAGAAGACGCATTTATGAGGATTAAGCCTAATGTTGTAGCGCCTACAACGAAGAAAGATCTGGCGGAGATGCTCAGGATGGTCCTCTCGCTTAGCCGAATGAGCAGGAAAATCGTCCAGATAAGGCTGAACGATATGGCGAATGTCATGAAAAGCGTAGGACATCGCACGCTGAAAAGTGGCTCCAGCATTCTTCAAGCCGAACTGGAGCTTTTTGTAAGGGAATGTACCCCACGGAAAGATGAATGTGGTCTTGTGCTGATCCTCAGGTGCAATATTGATCTGATTATAGCCTAAGAAACCGTCCATCAAGGAGTAAATCTCACTTCTGGCACATTCATCAATGATCTGGTCTATAAACGGAGTGGGATAATTATCCTTGGGACAGGCGCGATTGATGTCGTGATAGTCAACACAGACTCTAATCGTACCCTGCTTTTTATCGACAGGGACAATGTTAGAAACCCATTCTATGAGGGGGATGGGATAAATAAAGCCTGCATTCATAAGTTTTTCAACTTCTGCCTTGATGGCGGTAGCTTTCCGAGGATGCATGGGGCGTAAGCGTTGGTGCACGGGCTTCGCACCTGGATAGGTTGGAATCTCATGCACCACAATACTGGGATCAATCCCCGGCATTTCCTCGTAGGACCATGCGAAGACATCTCTGAATTCTTTGAAAAGCTCAGTATAGACTTGAATCTCATCGGGAGAACAAGTCACACCCACATGAATATTCTCAACGATCCCCGGTTTAACGGAGATGTTGATCGGGATGGTCTGAGTGATGTTACTCAGGTTTCCCTCCGAAAAAACCTCATGTGTCAAAATGGGCGTTTGCAAAGGAGGGGTAGGAACCTGAGTGACATAAAGCTCCAGAAAGTCAGTCATTGTCCCCAAGCTAGGCATAAAAGAGGAACGATGATGTCCATCGTCCCAAGGCAGCTCCTCAAGAGACATAGTTTCAATGATGGCTTCATCGGAAGGAAACGTCTCTTTGAGAGGATCGGGTGAATCGGCCTGACCAAGCCAGGGGGATTGAGAGTAGACGTCGAGAGCCATGCTCCACGGAGCATGCTGAGGAGGCGGAGGATCAGATGTAGCAACGATTTCATAGTAGCTGATCTCTACTGGAGTCAAGGGCATTGATTCTCCAAACTCAAACACCTGCTCAAGCGTAGGAATAATCCAGGGGTCATCGGACCTGGACATCATGTTGACTTGAGCGGTGTGTGGTGGCGGTGCAGGGAAAATACCCATGAGGACTGGGTCCTTGAAGAGACCAGGTCTGACACTGTCCGGGGGATTTGGAATCTGATCCACGTATGGCACGTTGTTCTCAGAGGTAGAGGTGAAAAATGACAACTGATCCACCGTGACAATTTTTCCCTCGTGATGGAACTTAAGGAGTCGAAAGAGGGTGGATGGCACATAGAGCATGGCATGGGTCTAGCTACGGCCAAGAAGTATATTGTAGTTGAGTTTGGCGTCAACCACTTCCACTTCCACGTTGACATTTTTCCCCTGTAAAGTAATCGCTAGACTCTCGAGAACACCGAGGGGTTTAGATTCCCGACCATCAAATGCCTCGAGGGCATTGGGAGAAGACGCGAGGGCTGGAGAGCCAATGGCCTTCCAGCAAGCAGATGACATAATGTAGGTAGAGGCACCTTCATCCACGACAGCCTGATGAACGTTCAGACCGTTAATCCCGACTTGAATAATAAGAGCTATTTGATGCGGAATTCGGGGAGTGAAATTCTCAAAATCGAAGGTGAGAAGACTCGAGTCGACGGGATCAATGCCACCGATGGCAGACAATAAAGCCTTCTGTTGCGAAGGACAAGTCTTAAGAACTTCAAGCGCAGACATAGCAGAGGGCGCCTGTGCCAAATCTTCCACAATGCTGTAGTGTTGAGCGACACGAGCATTGGGATTATAAGAAGATCTTCGTAAGACACCTTTAGAAGGTGGCTTCACAACGGGTTCAGGAGTGGGCTTCTCGATTTCCAACGGATCGGAGACAGGTGGGGGAGGTGGTCCATCCAAGATGGCCTTCCCGGGTGCCTGCCGCGGTTCGTTGTAATCCTTCGACCGCGTAGCGACAGAGATAGGTGGAGCTACCTTCATCATGAAAACCTGAGACCCAAACGGTGCAGATGGTGACGGTTGTTCGACCATCTGGGTCTGTTGAGATGGAAATGGCTCTTTTAAAACAGCCGGAGTCCCTTTAGAGCCCTTGAGAAGTTGACTAACCTCGGATCGTCGTGGACAATCCTTAGTATAATGGTCCCCTTCACAAATGAGGCAAGGGTACTTCGGTTTACGCTGAGAGCCATCCTCAGTACGAGACTTAGATTCTGGTTTCGGGGCATCAGATTTAGATTTGCCTTTGCCCTTCTTTTTCCCCTTGGAATTTTTCTCCGTAGGATTCGCCTGGACGGCATTCACTTCCGCGGTTTTACTAGAATCAGACGAGGCGGGATTAGCAGGAGCATTGTTGGAAGAATTAGACTTCTACTTCCCATTCGAAGATTTCTTCGAATTCTGAGAGACAGAACCAATGACACCATCCACCGCAGGGGTAGGCGGAGCCTTAGAGGTTCCGGACCACGGGGCATTAGGCAAGATATCATAAAGCGTGCCGGACTGAGAATATATAAGATCCAAATATTGGGCATGCGCAATGGCTTGTTCCTCTGTCACACACGCTCCCATCACAATATCCTGAGCGATTTTATTCACAAAGGAGTGGTGAACCAGTGAGTCAGTATCTGATCAGGTATATGAAACTTGATCAGTCTACGACGGCGCCGTCACTCATGAATGTGATCAGAGATGTGAGTGGCGTTATCCTGCTTCAGAGAAGTCAGGAGATGCGTCCCGGCTTCATAACGAACCGGTAACTGGAAATGCGTGAGGAAAGCCATGGCTAAAGAATTGAAATCTTGGAAAATGCCACGGGATAACTCTATGTACCATTTAGCAGTAGCTCCAGTTAAAGTACGCTGGAAGAGGCGCAGGCGAATCGAATCGTCGACCCAAGAATTAGACAAACACCAAAGGTGATACATCATCACATGCGCCTGGGGATCCTCTCCAGCTTTTCCCTCAAACTTGGGGCAGTCACCTGGTATCTTGGTGGGAACCGGAGGCCAATATGGATTATGTAAAATCGGATCATTGGTCAACTTTGAAACATCCGGCAACTCCAAGGTGGCCAGGAATGGCAATGGCGGATTGACCGGCATGCCAAACCCAGGATGAGGACCGTTACCTGTACTCCACAACGGTTGTGAATATCCCTGCCCCCAGGGGTTCTGTCCCATAGGATTCTGACCGTAGGGGGCGTAGGCCGTATAACCAGACTGATTTAGATGCTGGTAACCAGAGTGTGGGGCCTGATAACCAGGGTAGGGACCCTGATTATATGTCGGCCTGGTGTAAGCAGCAATTGGATTTGGTTGTTGAGTATAGGTAAAACCGGGTGGAGGAGGATAATACTGAGAGCCTCTGGGGTGATTATAATTCGGTTGAGATTGACCATGAGGATAATAACCACCCTGAGGATGAGTAGGCTGCTGAAAAGTGGAACCCTGCGGAGCCTGATAACCAGGGCGCAGCTGTTGATTTGGCTGCGGCATTGAATGATTCGACTACTGAGCAGGGTTAATGGAATGAGCGCGTTGCCCTGAATGAACAGGTTGACCCAACTGAGAGGGCTGACCTGAGTGAACAGGTTGACCCGGCTGAGAGGGCTGACCTGAATGACCAGGTTGACCCGGATAGACAGGCGGCGCCGGTTGCGCAGGTTGACCTGGCTGCAAGTGAGCCCTAGGTTATACCGGATGGGCCAGTTGGCCTGGAGGCAGAGCACCAGGTTGTACCGGATGAGCCAGTTGGCCTGGTGGTGGAATAGAGCCAGGTGGTTGCTGGAAATCGGTTTAACCTGAAGCAGAACCATAGGATGGTCCCGGCTGATATGCAACGTTAGAAACAACAGGATACTGCGGTTGCATTGGTAAAGAAGGCTGGATTTCCCCCCCAGGACCATAGACCAGTCCCGGTTGATACCCCGGCTGAGGCTGAACAGGTTGACTGGAAGGGTTATAATACTGTCCTTGCGGACCGTACGATGGCCCTTGTTGGCCGACAGGATAGCCTTGCATGGGCTGCCCCTGTGGATCATAAAGATAGCCAGGTTGGCCCGCAGGTTCGCCTTGGAAAGGCTGTCCTTGCGAGTTATAAGCCTGGTTATAAGGTAAAACTTGAGCATAGAGGTAAGCCTCAGGAGCGGGTAGACGCAAAATCTCCCCGTGCTCATCATACTGACCTGGGAAAGCATACACGGGAGTACCATCCTGTGCATAATGCGAAAAGTAAGAGCGGTTAGGATCTTGGGAGGATGGTCCAACCTCGGTGTTCGGCTGTAGCAAAGACAACCGATACTCCTCCGGAGAGATGTTCTCCGGTATAGCAGTTGCTAGATATACATCTTCAGGAGTTGGCCCAGCCCTAGTAGCAGATGCTGAGACAACAGGAGAAGAAGCGGCCACACAAACAGTGGGCCGGAAGGGAACAGAAGTAACGGGCGTCTGAGGAGACACCCCGGGTGTAGTAGCAGCTGGCCTCGAAGCAGGAGATGATATTCCCATAGAGGCTGCAGCGGAAATGATCTGTCCCAAAGATCTGTATCCCTGTGGTAAAGAGGGACTGGCTGTTGACATGTCAGCCAGCTCAGAGTTGTCTCCCTGAAACAATCTTCGTGGGAAGAGATGATAGTCTTCACCAGACGTTGGGATTTCCTCACCAGAATCACTCATGGTTGATCCTGCCGTTAAATCTCGCAAGAGATGGCGAGGACTAGGAGGAAAAACAATAGCAACAAAAGGCGAACCCGATGTAAGAGAAAGGAAATCAGCTCCTAATCTCAATTCAGACACAGGGTCCGAAAAGGGCCAATTGAACTCAACTGGTCCTCCAAAGGGTTGCTCAACGAGAACCGGTCCCCCGTCAGGAAACTCGGAAATAATAGGATATTGTGGTTCAACAGAGGATTGGGAAGCCTCTGAAGAATCGTCCGTGTAAGGACTACCAGTAGACGAAACCGAAGGTTCCGCCACTATGGAAAACGACCAGAGAAAAAGAAGCAAACACACACACGGGCTGAAAAAGAGTCAAGACACATGAACAAACGGTCAACAAGCAATATCTAACAGGGCGTGTAATCGTGGGTGATTAATTTTACCACATTGAAAAATAAGAAACTTTACCGTTTCATGTTTTAAGAGTCGAGAAATGATAAAAGGTGACTCTATCTCTTTCAGATTTGACACAAGCGTGAAAGGACAAGCGCTTGACGGTCTTTTCAAGTTTAGGGAGTCAGAAAAGACCAAATGATTGCTCAGGAATACTAGGCACAAAGGGTGTACCAAATAACCATGAACTGCAATATACACCTTGGTTTTAATAATGAAAAAGAAATAAACCAAGGACTTTCCGTACGTGCAGGAAATCTCCTCGAATGTTGTGTTCGGTGTATCACGGGTATAGGGCGGCAGACTCGGCTTCCTGTGGATAAAGGATTGAAAACCTAGAGGGGTCTCCCTTTATATACGCGACGGTATGGGGAGCACAAGTCCGTACTAGCGTTGTCTAAAGCCAAAAGGCGAACGACAACTGCTAGGTTTAAAGACGCCGGAACACGTCTCCAGCCTAGACCTCTAAATATGTTTCGTTATATTTCAATGCTGCCTTAGGTAAATTGAATAGATTTTAAAGTTGACCTTCAATTAGGTTTCAGTTTTCAGGCCCTAACGAATGTGTTGTTTCAAAAACTCCTAAATGCAAAGCTACATGCCACAGTACACCATTTCGTTCGATGAAAAACTAGCTACAGAAGAGTTGAGAGTCTTTACACAAACAAAATGATCGGAAGACAAACAATGAGATCTCTAATGCAACTAATGAAATCGAAAATTTTTCATTCCAATCACTAATTACTAGTAAAATCAAAAAATTTCAATTTGCACTAATCAACCAAAAGCAAAAGAGATTTTTTTTTGTAATTTTCAATGTTTGATAGTTAGATGCACTAAACACACTGAAAACAAATGGAACAACTTGAGAAACGATATTAAGAGAGCAAAACGAACAAATTTCACTCAATGACACAAGCAATCAAATCTCAAATCGACCAAAGTCTCTCAAAACCAAGCAAAAGACTCAAAGGCTCCAATGGACCGTGTGATCTTGGCCCAAAGCAAGACCAAACGAAATTTGAATGAAAGAATGAGAACTCACCCAAAAATCGCAATAAAACAATGAACAACTACTAAAAGAATGCGAAGGAGCAATCAAAGAGTCGACCGGACAAACAAAACACCAAAACTTCCGAGGGCTCGATACACAAAGCCACTAGATGCCCTAGGGCTTAAAACATGAAATCGATAGATAAAAGCAAACAACCAAAGGACGAAGGAAAATTTCCTGTCAAACAGGACTCCAACACACTCAGGTAGTCGAAAAATCAAGAAGAAAAACACTGACCAGGCCTAGAGAGCTCAAAACTGAGCAAACTCAAATACCCTACAGGAGTGGTGCGACTGTAAGGCTGCAACTGGCGCCAGAAAACAATTGGCGCGGGTACTACAAAAGCAACATGCACCAATTGGCGCGACTATCGGGCTCAAAAGCACGCCAGTAGAGTTTCTCAGCCAAAAATAAAAAAGAGCTACTCCAGAAACAGATCAATGCAAACTAAGCAAACCAAGAAGCAAAAAACAGCAAAAGAACCCAGCCCAGAAGGCTAACCAAGCAAGGAGAATCATAAAACAATCAAAGAGAGACAATCCAAACGAGACAATGAAAACCATACATCTCCCCAGCGGAGTCGCCAAATTGTTGAGGAGGTAAATCCCCTCTATGGATAGAGGCGATCCCTACTAGCCCAGCAGGGGTCTAGCAACAATCATCAAATGTTACAGCGCAAGTTCCTAGTTACGAATAAAATACCAAAGATGGAGGCCTACTTGGAATCCAATGCTATGATCCGTAGAAGAGAGCGTTCCTGTTCCTCAGCCCCGGCAGATCACAATCCCCCACGATCTCCGCGGATGGACACCTGCACATGCAAGAAACAACACGAATACAAGCATAAAATCTAGAATGCGCAACTAAATATCAGTCAGAAAGGATATAACTCATATTAACATAAGTGAAAACAGAGTGGAACCATAACCGTAATCATTCATTAAATAACAATCGAAAGAGAGTACAACTAATGTTCTGACGTCGCGGTCTCCTTCGGATGGGTCCCCAGTCATTCACGTCTTGCAAAGCTCGCCAAGGAAAGGGAAAACCTCTCCAGAGTCTCTCGATGATAGTCTCCTTACCTGAGTTGGCCTTAAGGGAAGAAAGAGGGCTCTTACAGCACAAAGGCTCTTCAGAATTTGGAGATTCAAAGCTTAGGCACTTCAAGACTAGCTTGCAATGGAATTGAGTAGGCTTTTATAGATGGGGAAGGAGGGAGTTGGGATCCCTATTATTGTGGGATTAGCCCTATCATGAAGGAAGGTTCCATGAGAGGTGGCAAACCACTTCCCTTCCATGGAACTCCTGTAGCCAAACCTCCCAACTCAAGATAGGCAATGGTTTCTGAGTTTGTTGAAACACAACTTCCACCATATTTATTTAAAAAACACTCCTTAAATTGGCTGGCGCGACTTCTGCTCTGGGACAGAGCGCCAATTGGCGCGGCCTCTTTGCAGGATTTTCCCCATTGGCGCGAGTGATGAACTGTATGCCCGCGCCAATGCAAAAGGAGAATTTTTTATGATTTTTTGCAAGGAGATGTCTTCAGGGCAATTGAAGCTCATGCTTAGAGGAATGCATTGATGATGATTTCAAGGCATGACAATGTTCACAGGTCACAAAATGGGTCCTCCATTATGCGGGATGGGGAATGGTAGGGACGGTGACAAATTACTGTGTAACACCTGCAATGGTTCCGAAGATGCCTTGGAAGGCCTATCTGGTTGACTAGTAAACAGAAATGAAAATCTAGTGCCATATTATTCCCTACCTACAAGTCAAGGTTTTTCCTAAGAACCTATTTTAAAGCCTTCAGTTGGTAATGCAAGGATTTTTCCATAGGGCACTCGGGGCTTTTTTACTGGTAAATGAAGTGAATTACCGCAGAATTCTACAGATAGACCGTTGAGAGCCTTAGGGCTGAATGTAGGGGCGGTTGAGACTCTTATTCAAGGTATATCTGGAGGATCTAAATCTACTGTAGGTATTTCTAAAGTCCAAGAATTTGAGAAAGATAGGTTCTCAGCTCCCATTCCTCTTATGGAAAAACCTTTATCCTCAGGAAAACCACCTGCTAACTTAGATAAAAAGTTAAAATATTTGTTGGAGGAGTATTTTAGCATTCGATACTATGAAGAAGCAAAGCTGTGTGTTCAAGAGTTGAAGTGGTCGGACAACTATCCTACATTTGTACAGCAAGCAATATTATTAGCTATGGAGAACATTGAATGTCACATTGAGCTTGTTGGGAAGCTTCTAGAGTTTTTGTATTATGAAAAGACATTGTCTGATAAAGACATAGTGGCTGGACTAATATTTATTGTAAATGAATTTGATAATACAAAAATTGATGTTCCATTGGCACCAAAATTTCTTGGTGAGCTTGTTGGAATGATCTGTTTAGTAGGAGAAACAGACTTCAGAGTACTAAAGGATATCATGGTAAAGGTAGACAATAAATCAAGGCAAAGGGAAATATTTGATTCAACTATTCGTATTTATAAGACAAGGCCATCAACAAGAGCATTGGGTGCTCATGGTGATGACCTGATCGAGTGTGAGAAGCTTATTTCTTGAAAGATCCTCTAGGTAACCTTTCAATTTTTTAGGTTTCCAACGGATATTTTTCGTAACTAGATAGACTTGTGTTGCTATTCAATGTGCATTCGATTATATATTTTACTAGGAATCAATATCAATCAAAATGGAAAGAAGGAAGAGAGGTGGATGTGAGTGCAAGATACTTTTGAGAAGTTTAGACTCTTTTAATGAACATTTTGTTATGAGCTATATATTTTTTGAGGTCCTGAGGTGTTTTCTAATTAGAATCGCGTTAATTATTTATTAGAATTTTTTAAAGTTTGGAAACAGTGAACATGTTATTATGAAATGTATATTTTTTGGGCTTGTTTAGGCTGATTTTTCAATTATTCAATCAGAGCTCCGTTATTGGATGTTCTGGTTTAAAATTGGAGTTCGAATAGTGTGATTATTTGACAGAACTATATGTTATAGACAACATTGATGGATATTTGCAGTCAAAGATTATTTATGATGAAATAATCGTAATATTTGATTTGACATTATTTATGGATATCTGTGTCGTTGGAAGTTTCTTTTAGCCTGTCATGTGGTTGGTATTTATTTTTATTCACATGTTGAAGATAGAGGTATTCTAGAATGATGTTTGCAGATACCTTTTCACTATTATAATTTTTTGTTTGCATCATTGTCTGTTTGTCAATGTCTTGATGCTGTTAATGTTCATTAACTTCTTCTGCTCCAGATTTTGCACCTTCATTTATTGATACTTCTAGGGTATTCAAACATCAATATTAATGTCCATATTAGAATTCACGTGTGGTATATGTATAAAGATAATTTCTAGATGGATTTTCAATTGAATATTTTTATGTATAATGATAAAACGAATGCTTAAGTTTGAGTGATTGAATGAACCTTGACCATATAGAACCATGGACCAAACATTTTTATATTTATTTTTTGATCATTGCTGAGACGATTTCTCCTTTTCATGTGGTTTACTTGAATTTAACATTCTCAAATTAGCACATTATACATCATATTATGAATCACTCTTCCAATTTCACCGTATCATTATGAATGAGAAAGAATGTCTTGATGTTTCCGTACGATTTTAGGCTTTCTTAGTAGTTAGATCCTTGCTAGCTTAGTTATAATATCATGTTTATTAGATGTTTATCTCTAATTATCTGTATGATTTTAGGTCTTCTCAGAAGTCAATTAGATCCTCTCTAGCTTGGTTATAATATCAAGTATTATATTATACTGTGGCATGTGTATAATGTTTTGCATCTTTAATACAATTTTCTGGTGATTGAAGAACTTTGTATCACCATAACACATGGTATTCTTGTGTTTGAGGAAAATATTCTCATGAGAAACTTGGTGAATTGGCCCCTTTTCTTGTTCTTGTATGCAATTTTAAAATTTTTATAATATTGAGAATAAGCTCGATATTTGTGAAATATTTTAGTGGTTCTAATGAGGACTTTTTGGTGTAAAGTTTCACTCGGTGACAATTTCTATAATTTTAGTGTATTGACTATAGTTGGAATGATTCTTGTGGGGAGACTAGTGTGAGTAGATAAGTAGATCTCAATATACAAAAGTAGACCACCTTCAAAATAGAGGAATACCTATAGAATTTCTCTTTGGAAGAACTGTTTGAGTTCACAAACCTAATGGAAGAAAATGTTGCAGCAGATACTAGATATACTGAATGGATCCTAACTGAGCCACAAGTGCTAGAGTAGCAATTATGACTTAAAGTCTGCTACGAGGATGGAAATGTATGTGATGACATAAATTTACATCTTTGTAGTAGTAGGGTCTATCGTGACATGATTTGTCTTGTGTAATGGAATACAGATGAAAGAATGGGACATAAGTAACAATGAGTAAGTTATCTCGTGTAGTGGAATGTAGATGAAAGAATGGGACAGAAGCAGTAATGATTTGAGAAGGTTATGTGATCTCAATTTGGTGAGTAGGTTAAATCTGTTGATGTGGAAAAGGAACATTCTACTGCTTTGTTATGCTTCAAGTGTCTAGCTGTGTTATAGGTTCTAGTGTTAGAAGATGTCATTTTGGTGATCCTAAAGAATATGCTATTGAAGGAAAATCTTGATGTATCGACATGGAATCTGTGGAGTCTTGATTTTTTCTTTTATATGCCACCCAATTACCTATCCAGTATGTACATCCATTAATGTGAAAGAGCCCAAATGCATTATTTAAATTTAAAATTCAGATCGAGATCATCAATACATTGCAATTTACTTGTAAATTGAAAGCCACAAATATTGTTTACCTTCCCAAGTAGCCCGTAATGATCCACACAAAAATATCGCATTGCTTGGTAATCCATGCAAATGCACCTCACTGGTGCAAAGACAAGGCATGGACATAGGAGAATTCCATAACATGGTGTCCCTTGTATAGGATAATATGGATAGTATATCGCATGATATGGAGTCAAAATTGAAAAATACTTAGTTAGGTAATTGTATAACCGTTTCATGGAAGTAAAGAATTTTCGTGGAAGCTGGTGCAGAAAGTGAAGCTCACCATAAAAGAGAAAGATATTGTAGAGGCTATTTAACAAGCAAAGAGCTAATTTTCATATTATCTCAAGCAATCAAGGGTAAAGAAACTCAGGTTTCATTTTACATCAGTGGCTAATACAATTGCACGTGTCAATAACAAGTATTGTATTCCCAGAAAATGAGTGAGGAATAATATCGCAGGTAATAAAAAATAGAATCCGAATATCCAATGATTGCTTGATACATCTCCACAAGTAGCTTACGCCTAGGTGTTGTTGTGGTTATTACAATCAACTTACTTAATAAATCCCATTAACATGGATACATGAAATATATAACATGTCGCTTATGCTTAGGTTCTTTGGTTGTAGTTACAAGAAAATAACTTCTCTATATGTCCCATTATGAGGGATACATCATACCTGTACATGCAAACACATGGCGAGACATCATTAAAAAAAATATCACTGAAGAAAAATTAATTATCAGTACCATTAACAAAAAATTGCACCTTAGCATAACAAAATAATTTCAGCCAGAAATAAATTTCACAAAATATTGATGAAAATAGAAACATTTGACATTTGACATTTGTAGGATACTTTTTTGAAGCTATCAATATGACCTATAAACTAGTTTGAAAAAAAATTCTCCTTAAATTTTAAATTTACCAAACCATTTCTCTTCATCTATATTGAAACATTGATGAGAGTTGAGTTGTTTTCCTTTGGAAATAATAATTTCATATAAACACTTTTGGATTTATTGCTACAAGGGGTGGGATATCTATCTCTTAATATAAAAGTGTGAAATCCATTACTAATGAAACTTTCTAACATAAGAATTAATTCATAGATAAACACAACTTTATGAATATTTTTTTATTCTTGAATGTTCCTTTGTAGGATCTATTCCATGTTGTGAAAAATATTTTCCAGGCACATGGAAAATAGAAACATCTGAAATGAACATAGAAACATTTTACATTTGACATTTGTAGGAAACTTTGTTGAAGCTATTAATATGCTCTAGAAACTAGTTTGAATACATTTTCTCCTTAAATTTGAAATTTACCAAACCATTTCTCTTCATCTATATTAAAACATTGATGACAGTTGAGTTGTTTTCCTTTGGAAATAATAATTTCATATAAAAAATTTTGGGTTTATTTCTACAAGGGGTATGATATCTATCTCTGAATATAAAAGTGTGAAATCCATTACTAGCGAAACTTTCTAACATAAGAATTAATTCACAGCTAAACACACCTTTATAAATAGTTTTGTATTATTGAATGTTCCTTTGTAGGATCTATTTCATTTTGTGAACAATATTTCCCAAGCACATGGAAAATAGAAACATGTCAATAGAAAATAGAATTAGGAGACCTCCATCATGAGAAGAGACAATAATGAAGAGATTAGCCACATCAAATATAAACTAATCTAAACTAATGAAGAGATGAAAATATGATGACATTTGATATCAAAACTAAACTAACAACACAATAATATATATATATATATATATATATATATTCATTCATCACCATCATATCCATGCAAAAAAAGGGTGATTCAATATCATCTAGGAGTAAACATCATGGACACATTAAATCACCATAACCTAATTATCTGGCAAATCACCCTTATCCAGTAGATAATAATATATTGTTCGTACCAACACACATCTAACCATCCACATGTCTATTTATTTGAAAGAAATCCACAATATAGTCTTAAACTATATAAAGTCCAATGCATTGTAGCAATTATATGTTCTAACCCTAGAATCAAAGTTCATTATTCATCTTGAACAATGTGTTCCACTCATATGAAATGTGCTAGTGGAAACGTTTTCAGAATGGCATCATGATCATCAATCGATAACCTCCATTGTGGTTATTTTTTTTTCTATTCTTCACTTCCTTCAACTGCAACCGAGTTGCTATTACCAAGTGACTCTATTGGGCATAAATAACCTCTGGCTAGTAATCTTGAAAAATAATATGATTTTACATTTCTTTACTTCTTCAAAGAAATGTCCCATTAACACATTGGACCGATTGGGTATGTATAATTTGATGGATCATTATACTCTTGCAGCAACGTGGATTTATACATAGTGCATCGTAATAAATAATAATGCACTTTTCCTTGATTATTTTCTGGTGCAATGACAACGAAGACATCACCTTATCTAACCATATCAGAAACATGATCATAATAATTGTCAACCACAACCACTTCATTGTCCATTTCCTTATCTGTCACATTTACAAATGGGGGCAATGGTGTCAATTCTTCATGTTTCCATGGTTTAAAAAATTTCTTAATTTGGTTTTCACAGTCATCGACGGAATCTGTCTGATCAATACATGTAGAACAAAAGCAAGAGCACTTTCGTTTCTCAATTAAATGTTTATTTATCATGTTCTTACTCCTAATTGAGTGCAAAATTATTGTTTGAGGGATTCCAAGGCAATTAAATTGCAACAATCTATCAACATCACCCATTCCAATATTCCAAAATTACTTGCTTGAGAAAAACACACACATGTATGAGTCAAATTTTGAACGATATTTAATGTTTGTTTTGATAGAAAAATACACACACATCTATACACATATATCTCTAGACCTATATAATTTATTGTTAGTTAAATTTGTATGCTTACCTATGCACATTAGTCATCCTTAGGTTCGATTCATGACTTAAATTGTCTTTGCAGCAATTAACAACATCTAAAGGATTTGCAAGTCGGGAAGCTGAGTGATTCAATTGATGCCTCATAAGTGCACGTTTTACGCATTCCCTAGCACCATTGTGCTCTCCTTTTCCATGCCATGTCTCAAATAAATTCCATGTATGTCAAATCTTGGTTCTCTTCTGAAGGCGAGACAACCAAAAGAACAATCTTTTTTATTTAAATTGACCAGCACAACCATCTGACCACACCCAGTGTTCTTTAAAAGTGACCCTTCATTTCAAAAATTCATTATAATTAATATTAAAACAATGTTGAACAAAACATGTATCATTTGTTTGATCATCACTGACATAGAAATGGTACTCCTTAATCAACTCACGATTATTTTCATCCCTATAAAAACCATCGATATCAGGATCTGCATGTATATGCATAAATATGCACAAATATAGATACCTGGTTTGAATGATAATACTCACTTTGTATCTCCTTTTGTGTACTAAACGTGTAATTATCAGCAAAAACAATCATTGATAATATTTTTCCTTTTGGGAACACATCACGTGATTTCTTGAACTGTAAATCCTGCCCTCGTGCTATATGAAAGTGCTTAATATATTTGTATATTTGCACCCTAAACTTCTCCATAAAAAATGTCACTGAAATGTCGTCATCCAGTAAAGTGATATTTTTTGATGTTGTGCTTGAATCTACAACAAGAGTGTGAATAACATTTTCATATCTCTTCCAATTTAGACTGAGATTTGACAGTATGGGATCATTAGGATCAATGGGATACTTTTCATAACTGAGTACCAAATGAGAACATTCTGGGCATTTTCTTCCACCAACACATTCTTTTTTATAAAATAATTTATTATTCCCTCATGCATATAATATCTTCGATAAAAATTCACGAACACTTGAAGGAGGGGGTTCATTTGACCAATATTTTATGCCAAAATTCACAAATGTCTGCTAAAATAATTGGAATTCTACATGGTATTGACAACAACATGTGTCTCGAATAGTGATAGGCCTAACATACATGGTTTAATATTCACAAATGTACTAAGGGAAACCTTCACATTAGTATTACTCTCCATAAAGTTCTGGAATAATTATACTTGACTGACCTGTGTTATATGTTTGGCATGAGATTCATAAAATCCCTTATAAATATGGCATCACACAACATCCTTTTCTTTTGGCAACACACTAGAATTCAAATCCCAAAACACTTTTACCCTAACCCTCACAACATCATGAAGTCTATCACGATATGGATGCCTTCAGATATTAGCCCAACATGCAAGTTCATCATTCTCATCTAATTGAATTCTAAATTTTGTATGCCTCCATAAACTTTTTTTTTTAATGTTTTAAACAATCTTGAATTTGCTCACATCAACCGACTTGATGCAGTTTGTTTTGTGAGCACATCTGTTAAGAGTTCTCTATGAGCATTCTTTTCAACTTGAGATTGCTTTTTGGCTAGTGTGGCAACCGCTGACATCACATTTTTTATACCATTTCATTTTCTAAAACCTCTTTCTCACTTTTAATGCCCAATAATTCCACTGCATTTCTGAGAGATTTGTGCTTTAAAAATCTATGTAACATCTAAGCTTGTGCTATGATAGATTTACCTTCAAAAATATGTTTCAACCCCTAATTTATTTTATCTCAAACTGTCCTTTTAGGCATTGGTGGTCCCAATTATTCAATTTTAGTTGGATCCACATTATCTAGAAATTTGTAGTCGTATAAAACATTCTTGGAACTTCCAATTAATTGCGGTGAAATTCAAGTTGTTGTAGTATCCTCTTGTGGTTCTGATATTGTCCCTGCATAAAAAACAATATTAACTTCTAATTTGAAATTGAAATATACATATTTTTAATTTTAAAACTATCTTGAACTAAAATGTTTTTTAAAAAAAATACAAAATTCAAATTGAAGAAACCATTGACTCACCAGTGAGATCTATATCAATATTCTTTTACTCAACATTTCTTATTTCCTCGTCATTCTCATGCACCTCTGCATCTATTTCATGATTCTCTACCTCCACATTTATTTCATGGCTTAATCTTTCCCTTTTCTCTCACCTTTTTTTTTTTTTGCATAATCTCTCATTCTTTTCCACTAAATCAGTTCTTTTTCGATCGTGCCTTGGTAGAAAATTCCTTTTGTTTCCCATGTTCACAAAATTGGGAACCTAAAATCTAATTCTATTTCGACCAAATACCCAAAAAAACATAAAGCCTTCAGAATAAGTACTTCATGCTTTCAATAAGAGAGAAAATTCAATAAATAATTAAATTCATAAAGACATTTTGCAAAAATACTTCATGCCTTCATAGAAACATGTTGAAAAAATATGTCATGCCTTCCTGTACCCAAAAAAAATTAAAAAAATATTTTGCAAAAAAAAAAAAAAAAATCACCCAGAAAAACTTCCAAAAACAATTTTGCCAAAAAAATTCCGCACCCAAAGAAACATAAAAAAAAAAATCAGCAAAAATAATTTTGCACCAAAAAAAAATTTGCACCTTCGTAGGAAAAAAATTCGGACCCTCGCACCTTCGCACTCTCGCTAGTTCAGAATTGTGTGTGGAATTAATCTTTCGAATTCAGAGGGTATTTACATAGAACTCTCACATGAATCATTGCGACGATTCGATGAATCTTCACAAGATTCCGTCAGATGAAAATAAAATGTTTCGATTAAAGTTTAATAAACTCTCTTTCGTAAGTTTATTAAACTCTCGTATGAGAGTTTTAGAACTCTCGTCTAAGAGTCTGCCTTGGGTAAAATCTCGAGCGCAAACTCTCAACCGAGATTTTATGTAACTTTTGGACAAGAGTTTAGTCGCACTATTAAATTTAACCAATGGTGGTTTAAACTCTCACTCGAGAGGTTAAAATTTCTCCGACGATAGTTTAATAAATGTCTCGCCCAAGAAATTATCTCTGCCGAGAGTTTCTAGTCAACAAAACACCCAAACAATTCTGCATTTTTCAGGAACCTTCAACTTTGGAGGGGCAGAACACCTACAAAAACAAAATGTTACTTTTCAGTCCTGGTACCATTATATTAATCTCTTAATCTAGTTTCTAATGATGTAATATTTGTGGATTTTAATTAAAAATTTCAATTTGTTAATAATTTTATACTAAAGTGTGTCATTGTGGAATTTCATTGTTCTAAAAATTGTAGTGAATGAAAATTCAATAACTTTAAGATGGCAACACCAAAAACATCAGAAAAATCATATTGCACTTCCCCTCCCTATCTTCTTCAAAAGGGTATTCTCATTTTTCTTATTGACGATCAAATTGCAAAGAAAATCTAGGGCTCTTAGAATGTACTGAAACATCACCGTTTGTTTATCTTCGTCCATTTAAAAAAATAATAAAAAATAGTGATTTAATCTAAAAATTACAGAAAAATAGTCATTGCACTAGTGAAATCTATGTAGATTATTATGATATGGTTTATTTCCAAAAAATGAATAACCTTCCCTAAAATAAGTTAGGGTTCAAAAAGTGACTACTTATGTCTGCCTGAAAATTTCAAGTATATGCAGTTAGTAAACAACAAATTTACACCTCTATATGTCAATATTTAAAAAATAAAAAAATATGAGTATGGAAGTGAGAAAATTCTCTACAAATCTTGTTTTTATGTCAAAGCGTAATTTTCATTAAAAATATGAGTTTAGTGGAGTTGACGTTGAAAAAACATAGAAAATTACAATTTTCAACGTCAAAAAAGGGCAAAAAGTGTTTCCCAACTTCATGTTTTCACCTATTTTCCAATTGAACTCTTCTAGTTTTTCACTGATATTTTCAGTCAAAAAAATCGTAACACTTCAGTTAAGAAGAGAAAAACAAATTCGGATCTGAGTTGCTAAAGCAGGACAAAAAAATTAAAGATAATTGTCTCAGATTTTTAGTATGATTAGATCTTTGGATTTATCTCATTCATTTTTTTTAGACCTCTGGAGGATGAATAATTATGTGGAATTTTGGGTCTACAGCTAGTACTATACCTTGGACCTGTAGCTAGTCCAATGAAATTTCGGGCCTCCAACCAGTAATAGAACTTAGATATGCACGAGACCTCAGTTTTGAGGCTTGTTCTGTGGAACATTGTTTATGTAACCAGGATCATTTTTAAGACCATGAGGCAGATTTTTTAGTACACTCAACTCTCCTTAATCTTTCTCTTCAACCCACTTTCTAGGCATACCTAGAGAATACATTAAGGCTCTCAAAAATATTATTTGGATGCAATTATTGGAGTTTACAAGTAAACTATGATCAGTCCTGGAAGTGTATTAAAGATTCCTTTTTGAAAGCAGGCTTGGAACAATCCTCTGAATATTTTTGAAAGGAACTGTGGAAAACAACCTTGACATGTGAAGTTGATAGACACTGAGAAAAATATCATTTGGAGTAGTTGAATTACTATTGAAGGGAATATTGTTGAGCCCTAGTACAATAACCATTGGAGAAGAAAAGTAGCATTCCTTGTGTGCACAATCATGATTAAAGATCTAGAAGACATAGTTGAATACCTTATGGAACAACCTATTGAAGAAATTTTTGGGTTGTCTTGAAACATCACCAAAGCATTATTGAAGGATCTTTGAAGTTTTCACCCTTGAATAGATGTCCCCCTCATCTTCATTCTCTTTTATAATGCCCTGAATTATACTGTTGAATTGTGTATCACATATTAACATGGTATAATATTTAATATCATGACAAACACTGAAGTACATGGAAATAAATAAATATGACAATAATTTTTTCATTGAGTTGAAATTATTGTCCTCTCGACACTCAGTCAAGAAGCGATTTTGAAAATTATAGAGGTCAATAATTTGTAAGTCAAAGAGTTCCCCTTTGACTCAGTTAAATACAGTGAGGGTCATAGGTACAACACAAAATAACCAATTCTGGATTCATTTGGACAAGATGACCAAAAAATAATAGTATAATTCAAATTCCTATTTCCACGGTTGAAATATCTAAAGGATAAACCTCTATGATCATAAATAGAGGATGTTGTAATTGAGTGATTATAATTGAAAGTGGTCTAAGAAACAAAAACCATTTCTATGAAAGATGAGGCATGTAAAGTTAAAGTTTGAAATTATTACCTTCTCAATTAAAAAATGGAAAAATATGAATTTGGATCAATCAAGGACCATGATCCCATCAAAATTCATTCCCCCAAGGAGGAATTATCTTTACTAGAATATCAAACAAGGCTTCTATGATCACAGTGAAAATTTTGAATGCATCACGGAAGTGTCTTGGAGGAAATCCAAGGGGAATCAAGGTTAACTAGGTAGTAATAAACCATAGAACAAGTGGTATGGTAGAGTTTGGTACTCATACTCAAGAGAAAAACTATAGATCACACCTATTACTACCTAAAGGCAAACCTTGAGGAAAAAAATAAACCAAAAATTTTCATGGCATATGTTGGTATGGATCACAAAGGATACGACATGACCCGTACCAACATTTTCTTAGATGAAAACAATGCCACAATAAGGTGAACATCAGAAGAAATATAGCACTAATATGCATGTATATGGGAAATAACATGTTTGAAATAGAAGTTTAAGAACTAATTGTAGCTCAACATACTAGCAGAGAAACACGCACATAGTTTAGTTGTATCATGCCCATTGGTAGATTAAAGACCTTATTTTATGGCATGCATGTAAAATGTCTTCAAGTGTATTCATCAATTTGGCCTCAAATTGAATGCCTAAACCATTGGTCATAGTCAAGAAATGTAGCCTTCAGTGCTTCATCTTGGAATATAAATATATCCATTTCTACTCATAATGATCCTACACAGACAACATAAAATGACAATATTGTGGTGCATAAAGGGATTATATGTTGTGTAACCAGCTCCAAAAATAGAAGAAAAGAGATACCAATGCCTTAGAAATAAGGCACTTCGAGGGGGCAACCTCCAATACATTACATGAATGAACAATTCTTGGATGATACAATTTACAAAACCTCCTTTCTATATATAGGAGTCCATGGGGCCATAATGTAATCCTAGTGGGCCGCAATGTAATCCTAGCCGACCTAACAATAATAATTTAAGGGCACAATAATAACAAAATGGGGGTTACAAGGGTACAATAATAACAATAAGGGGTTTACACTAACAATAATAAGGGGCTATACTAGTGATATAGGGACCTAACATGCCCCTCTACTTCAAAAAAGTGTTGTCCTCAACACTTGAGTAGCTCCGGGTGCTTCTGTATAAAATTCTCATCCTCCCATGTAGAATCTTCAGTGGGTAAGTTCTTCCACTTGATGAGATACTCCGAAATTGATCGATTCCGTAGTTGTCGAGTTCTTTTTTCCATGACTGCTTCAGGTTCCAATATGATTTTCCCTTCCCCATCAAGTTCTGGCAATACTGTTTGAACTGGAAGATTTTCACCTATAACCTTCTTTAAGCATGAAACATGGAAAACCGGATGTACTCGCGAAGAAGCAGGAAGCTCCAATTTGTATGCCATAGTACCAATCTTTTGCAACACCTTGTAAGGACCATAGTACTTTGGCGATAATTTATTATCCTTCTTTGCTTGCTTGAGGGACATTTGTTTGTATGGTTGTAGCCGTAAAAATACCCAATCTCCTACATCAAAAATTCTCTTGCTACGATGTTGATCTGCCTGTTGTTTCATTCGATTTTGTGCCAAATTTAGGTTATCCTTTAAGAGTTGGAGAACTTCTTGCTGATGCTCGATGTGATCTTCCACTGCTTGAACCTTCGAATTTTCCCTTAAAGATGATGTGATGGATGGAGGATGATATCCATAAAGTGCCATAAATGGGGTCATTTTTGCTGCAGTATGGAAGGAAGTGTTATACCACCATTCAGCAAGAGGTAACCACTTGACCCATTGTGTTTGTTTATCAGATACAAAACAACGAAGATATCCTTCCAAACATTTATTTACTATCTCAGTTTGACCATCAGATTGAGGATGATAAGATGAGCAATGAGCTAATTGAGTACCCAAACAAGAAAATAACTCCGTCCAAAAATTTCCAGTAAAAATGGGATCTTTGTCACTCATAATAACCCTTGGGCTTCCATGTAGCTTTTGAATTCTGTCCATAAATTTAGTAGCAACTGTACTTGCTTTAAATGGATGAGATAATGCACAAAAGTGTGCATACTTGGTAAATCTATCAACTATCACCATGATGACACTCTTTCCTTTGGACTTAGGTAAAACTGTGATAAAATCCATTGAAATCTCCTCCCAATGTTGACTTGGAATGGATAAAGGTTGTAGAAGTCCCTGGGTCATAATTGTCTCAACTTTATTCTGCTGGCAAACCAAACATTCCGCCACAACTTTTTGAATATCAGATTTAAGGCCATCCCAAAAAAATTCTTTCTTCACCCTGTGGTAAGTTTTTAAAAATCCTGAGTGTCCTCCTAAAGGAGAAGTGCGCAATTCCAAAAGAATATTTTGTTTTAGTTGGGAATTCTTACAAAGATATAAGCGATCTTTGTACCATAAGGAATCATTTTTCCAACTAAATGTATCAGATGTACTAGGATCTTGCTGCAACTTTTGAATGAGTGTCCATACATCTTTGTCCTTATTCCATTCATCTCTTGCTTCAATTATCCAATCTGGTTGGATAATAGAAATGGCACAAAGCAATGCTTCCACCTCTTCATTCTTTCTTGAGAGTGCATCTGCAACAACATTAAGCTTTCCTTTTTTGTAGATTATTTCAAAGTCATAACCAAACATCTTTGTGACCCATTTTTGCTGCTCTTCTGAAGATAGTCTTTGTTCCAAAAAAATTTTAAGACTATCATGATCATTTTTTACCTTGAAGTGTCTTCCCATTAGGTAAGTTCGCCATTTCTTTAGTGCATGCAGTATTGCTAACATTTCCTTCTCATAAATAGGTTTCTGTAAATACTTTCCCTTGATTGGACGACTTTCAAAAGCAATGGGTCTTCCTTCCTGCATTAAAACTGCACCAATTCCATTTCCTGAGGCATCACATTCCACAATAAAGGTTTTTGTGAAGTCTGGTGTAGCTAAGACTGGTGCCAGGCACATTGCCTCTTTAAGACTTTCAAAGGCCTTAGTTGCTTCAGGAGTCCATGAAAATGCATCTTTCTTCAATAATGTTGTTAGAGGTGCTGCTATTCTCCCATAATTCTTAACAAACTTGCGATAATACCCTGTTAACCCGAGAAATCCTCGCAACTTCTTTATGGTTGTGTGGACTTTCCATTCCTTAATGGCTTTAATTTTGTTAGGGTCTACTTTAACACCCTCGTGAGATACAATATGACCCAGATATTCCACCTCTTGTACTCCAAAGAAACATTTGGATTTTTTTGCATATAATTGTTTCTCCTGCAATAGTTTGAGCACCCCGTCAACATGTTCAACATGATCCTTCCAAGACCTGCTGTAGATTAGTATATCATCAAAAAATACTAGCACAAATTTTCTAAGGAAGGGTTTGAAAATGGAATTCATCAACCCTTGAAATGTAGAAGGTGCATTGGTAAGGCCAAAAGGCATGACCAAAAATTCATAATGACCCTCATGAGTTCGAAATGTTGTTTTTGGAATATCTTCGGTATTCATTCTAATTTGATGATATCCTGAACGAAGATCCAACTTGGTAAAATAAATTGCTCCATGTAATTCATCCAATAATTCATCAATCACAGGAATGGGAGATTTATCTTTAATGGTGAGCTTATTGAGCTCCCTATAATCCGGACACATTCGCCATGATCCATCCTTCTTGTGTACCAATACTATAGGAGCAGAGAAAGAAATTTAACTAGGTTGAATTATACCTGCCTCTAACATTTCTGCAATCATACGTGTAATTTCGCTCTTTTGGACGTAAGGATATTTATAAGGCCTGATGTTTGGAGGAACACTTCCTGGAATCAAATTAATAGCATGATAATGATCATGAATAGGTGGGAGTCCTTTGGGAGTTTCAAACACCTTGGAATGATTGTCCAAGACTTGTTGAAGATCTACAGAAATAGATGATTTTGATGTTGGAACTTCTAGTGAGCATAATTGTGCAATTACGCCTCGTTGTTCTTTCTTTAGAAGCTTTGTCATGACATTAGAGATTATTATCCTTCCTAGCTTCCCTGCAATACCCCGTAATTCGAATTCCTTTCCTTTTGAAAAAAATTTCAAGAAAAGTTCTTGAAAATTAAAAGCTACTGTCCCTAAATATTGTAACCATTGTACTCCTAGTACAACATCAGCACCTCCCATAGGAATGGAAAGCATTGGACTAGTCAATACATATTCCCCCATGGTTAGCTTGATATTATGGAATTTTCCAAAGCAATTTATAGTTCCTCCATTTGCAACCATCACTTGACATTCTGGTGCTGGGTATAGGAAACAATTTAATTCCTTAGCTACCTTACAATGAATAAAATTATGGGTGCTACCTGAATCAATCAACACTATTACCTTTTTCTTCTTGATATGTCCTTCTATCTTGAGAGTTTGAGGAGTGGTAATTCCTGCTAGGGCATTACACGATATGGTGGGATTCATTTCTTCCTCTTCTAGGGCTGGTTCCTGGTGTATATCCTCTTCTTGTTCATGTTCTTCTTCCTCTTCACAATCTATGTAAAATAATTTCTTCTTAGAACACTTATGACCTTTAGTGTATTTGCTATCGCAACTGTAGTAAAGCCCTTTTGATATTTTTTCTTCCAATTGTTGTGGTGTCAACCTTGTAGGTTGTGGAAATCTAGGTGTAGCAACACTTCCTTCTTTATAGAATTGAGTGGTAGGATTCCTTGTCGCCATAATTTTACATTCAACTTTTCTTGCCAACCTGAATGCCTTCTCCAATGAATCAGGTTCCAAAATTTGAGCTTCATGTTGGATGTTATCCTTTAAAGTGCCTATGAAGAGATCAATCCAGTGTTCCTCTGGAATATCAGTTACCCTTATATTCAATTTTTGGAAGTCCTCAATGTGCTGCCCCACTAAACCCTTTTGTTCGAGAATTATCAATTGGCTAAAGAAGGTGTCGCTCTTTGTATCCTCATAATGTGCTATCATTTCCTCCGTAAAAATTGACCAAGTGACAATTTTTTTACGGGAACAAAGCCATCGATACCATACAAATGTATTTTGTTCTAAATGTAGAGTTGCAATGCGTACCTTTTGTGTGTTTTGCACATTATGGAGATCAAAATATTGCTCCATATGTAGTATCCATGTTATGGGATCCTTTCCATCAAACTTCCTCATATCCATTTTTGGAATATGGTGGTTCTTCCCGCCAACATTCTAGTTTATGAAATCATGATTAACATTTATTTTGTTCTCATCATGAAATTCTTCTACTATCTTTTCACCATTAGGAAACATTTCTTCTATCAACTTTGTCAAACCTTCCATGTCTTCTTTTAGATCATTCTTCATGTTTTCCATGTTGTCTTTCATGTCATCCATCTTAGCTTCCATGCCAGCTTCCATGCCATCCATCTTAGCTTCCATGCCTTTCTTCAAACCGTCCATCTTTGCTTCCATGCCTTTCTCCAAAATTTCCATTTCCTTTTTTGTTGCTCTTTGTGAGAGCGAAAATCTGGTGCACTTGCTCTTGTAATTTTGATAGATCATGTTGCAATTCTTCATCTTCATGAGTCATCGTAGAGCCTTCTGAAGGCTTAATGGGTGTTGAATTATTTTTACGGGGCATCTTTTAGAACCCAATACTGATATATATTCTACAATATTCCTTTGGAATCAATTCAAATTTATTCTTCAAACAAGACTTATGCAATTCGGAAAAAAAATACACACCTTTTTCTTTCTTTTGAGGAGCTCGATATTGAAATTGGATTATTTCTGTGATTTCAGCACTTCAATATTTGAATTTCAGTACCAATTTAGCCCTCTGAATTCTCTTTCAAATTCCATAGGTCTGACCTAATTTGGATTCTCCAAGACAAATTTCTGTCCAATCTCCCACAATGACCTAATTATGGACTGATTCCATAGATTGAAGTTGTACGACTTTCCACGTGTCACTGTTTCATCCTTCGGATCTGAAATTGATATCCAAGAAACTACAGTCCGTGTACTTGTGACCAATTTTTACGGCACTCCAATCCGATGCTCAGAGAGAGAGTTATGAATCTTTTCCCATGATCACCTCTTTGAGATTAAATTCGGGAGCCTGAAAAAGCGCTACCTTCCACAGATCATATCGCCCAAAATATTGCGAACCAAGCTCTGAAATTTTTTGAAGAGTTTCCTTGGGATTTCAGCTTTGCACCCTACAAATTTCAGATTCTGAACCTTCGTAGAAAAAACGTTATAGCGAAAATCCCACGATGACCTGTTTAGAGCAGCGAAACCCTAGAATCCAAAGCTCTGATACCAAATGTTGTGTAACCAGCTTGAAAAATAGAATAAAAGAGATATCAATGCCTTATAAATAAGCTACTTCGAGGGGGAAACCTCCAATACATTACATGAATGAACAGTTCTTGGATGATACAATTTACAAAACCTCCTTTCTATATATAGGAGTCCATGGGGCCATAATGTAATCCTAGTGGGCCACAATGTAATCCTAGCTGAGCTAACAATAATAATTTAAGGGCACAATAATAACAAAATGGGGGTTACAAGGGTACAATAATTACAATAAGGGGATTACACTAACAACAATAAGGGACTATACTAGTAATATAGGGACCTAACATTATATAAGGGTCCACAGTATTATCTCTCTTTCAGTCCATTTTTTATGTTTCTAATAATATCATTTGGCTACAAATATGTATGATCAATGTAATTTTTTTGAAAGAAGAAGTGAGGGAGCAAGAATATTAACCTACGGGGGGCATCAAGCTCTGATTTCCAACTGACCAAAATAATTCCTTGCAATGCATGTCTTCCAAGATAATAATCTTGTGGGGCATCAATGTTAGCTAAGGGTTTATCACTAAGGTTGCGCAACTAGGGTTTTCACAAGCCATGACATTATCTTCATACATTCTTCTAGGACAATTTAGCAATACCAAAGGCACAACATCACAACTTCGTTGTATGTTCACTTTAATGCAAATAAGGCATGAAGGAAATTTCCACACACTCTACAAGGGTTGAGATTAATTTTCATATAACAACTCCATATAGATTCCCAAGGAATTATGTCTACGAAGTTGGGGAATGTCGATATTGGTCTTAAAACTCGTCTACTTGATGAAAAATGTAGTAGCAGGAAAATTTACCTTCAATACAAAAAATGAACATCAAAACTCTATTCATCATCTCATGCAATTCTCCATAATTTTGCAACAACATTGGAAACAAATCATTTAGGATTCAAAATAATCATCTCTACTTTCCTCGTAATTTCTCTTCTCTCATAGTGTAAACACTTTTTATAATAATCTCAATAGAAATGTTAAGATTGATTGCACATGTGAGAGTCATTAGAAATCAGAGTCAAGTTGTACAACTGTAGGAATGATTGACCCACCTTAGTTAGTTCCATGAGATATTATGCCATGTACTATTGTGGAGCTCTTGTATGTCAAGGAGCTATAGTACCTGTTGTCCATTGGTTTATGACATGACTGTCGATTGATAATTTGTTTTCTAATTTGTTTATGAGGGGAAGAAATTTGATTTGATACTATAGCAACAATGGCATCAGGCGAGCCCTCCAGGGACCCCTCAATGAGAGGAGCATTATCAGGTACATTAGTTGTTTAGTTATGTCATGTTTTCAAGTAGGTTATATTTATTGTTCGTTGTGAAAATTTAATTAATGTGAAATTTATTTGTCCTGCATAGGTGGATGCACTCATATGCCCCGTGTGCCAAGACACCATATTGAAGGGTATATTATACACGGTATAGGTACACAGTAGATCAATTGCTAGTTAAAATGTCCAAGTTTACATTATATTCAATGTTGAACAGGTGAATTTGTTTTTTCAAATGAGATGTTTTTAATGTGAAAACATTATGCTCCATAGGTGCAAATTTAGGAGTTGGGGTTGGCCCTATTGCTAGTGAGTGACAAAGGAGAACAATGTCTCAGCTTGTGGCATCCATCCCACACTTGGATAGTTCTCGTTCAGATAAAACATAAAGGAAAATTTATTATTTGATGTATGTTTAATGTGAAACTTATTGTTTATCTCATTTACTTGTGTTATAAAACAATTTAATGTTTTGCATAGTGGCTATTAGAGACCTTCATTCATTGGAAGGGAACAATCCTCGTATGAGAAAAGAGGATGAAATAGTTTTTCCACGAGGTATTTTCAAATGACCAGAAAAGTTTTTAAAAAAAAAAAATTCCTTATAAATTATTTAATTTTTAATATGTGCAATAATTTAACATGTTACAGATGGTGGTCGTCACCCTCCTAGGGGGAGAGGTCGTAAGGTTCATGGGTTAGCTCGAAATCCGAGATATGATCCCCTTTAAACCCATCCCAATGATATTCCTGAGCAGATGCCATGGGAAGATACCATCTCCTTACTTACTGTTGATGGGATGAGGGAGCATTCCATGAGATTGTGCAATGAATTGCAAAGTTTCAATCTCTCTACCCATACTCAAGATTGTCTCCAAATTTTTTTGCATAATTTGGAGAGTTAAAAGAGACTTATCGTGGGGTTGGAACATCAACCCATGCTTTTCTTGACATGATGCATAGGAGGAGAGCATCAATGATTGGTATCCACTCCTACAATGAAGTTAAAAGTAGGGTCACTAAATAAATGGCCTTGTCACTATTTGACTTGTGGCCTGAAGACAAAAAACGTCTAAAGATTGCAAGATTTAGTGATCCCAATATTGCACCTTATGCTAGGTAAATTGACTTCTGATTATAGTCAAGTTTGACCGAGTTAAACAATGATGGTTTTGGGGCACATGGTATTGTGAACCCACGGATTTAAGCTCATGGTATTGCATGTAATGGAGCTTATAAAAGGCTCGGAGGACTTCATTGTAAGCCAGTTCTGGAGGTGAGCGGTGAAGGCTCACTTGGCTGGATTGGCCAGGGTTTTGGCCAATGTTTAATGAAATTTCATTAGGATGGGTTTTCCCAAGAGTTTGGGGTTTTTCCTGTTAAACATATGTGTTTATGTTTATGATTTGTTTCTGGTTATGTTTAATTATTCCTCTCGGTAATTATTTATATTCTTCTATAGATGTTTCTTCATTTGGTTTCAGAGCCATATTTGGCATCAAAGGGACGCTTTTACAGCCAAGGGTTTTATTGGCCTGTGAATGGAGAAATCAATGCAGCCTTTTGTAGATCTAGCCATACGGAGCATGGTGTTTCTAGGAAATATGAAATATCCAATTTATTGATTCCATGGGAAATTCCATGGAGGGTTTCTTAATGGATAAAGAGAACAATGGTGCTGCCACATCCCAGATCTGGCGACTAGCAGTGATAAGAATTTGGTTCGAGAAATTCAGAGATGAGAGGATGTTTGCACGTGGATTAATTAATTGATGAACCATGTATCTGAAGAGAACTCCTAGAGGACTAGCGGTTACAGAGGCTGACCCATGTAATCTAGTAGATGGGTTCTTTTTATATGGAAATTGATGTCATATGTACAAACACATCAACAATGAAACAAAAAAAAAAAAATTATTATAATGGTGTTATTTTTTGCATGTAAATGGGCATACTGTTGTAAGACCTGGTATGGCATGCGTACCCCTAGGTAATCACTGGTAAAGTCTGGGTTAGACCTAGGTGATATGAGGGTATGTCAAGTTAATAATTACCCTCAGTAAAAATTTGAGGGGGGAGGAAATAGAGTGAGCGGGGTTGTCTCATTTAGCAGTTTTGGCTGGATTTAGTCAGGAAACCCCAAGTCAAGTTTAAGGGGGGAATGCTAGGTAAATTGACTTGTTATTATAGTCAAGTTTGAATGAGTTAAATAATGATGGTTTTGGGGCACATGGTATTGTGAACCCATGGTTTTAAGCTCATGGTATTGCATGTAATGGAGCTTATAAAAGGCTCAGAGGACTTCATTGTAATGTAAGGCCTGGATGTGAGCGGTGAAGGCTCATTTGGCTGGATTGGCTAGGGTTTTGGCCAAGGCTAATGAAATTTCATTAGGATGGGTTTTCCCCAGAGTTTGGGGTTTTTCCTGTTAAACATATGTGTTTATGTTTATGATTTGTTGTTGGTTATGTTTAATTATTCCTCTCGATAATTATTTATATTCTCCGATAAATTTTTCTTCACCTTATATTTATGAGAAGGTCATGTATGCATATGGGAAGTTCCCAAACAATGATGAGGTGCCGCAATATTTTGTTAGGATGATGTATGATCAATTCTGAGAGCACATGGACCCTAAATATATAGATACAGGGCCCAAATTCTATGGAGTTGGAAAAGGTCGTACATATTAATGACCTAATGCTATGCGAGATGTTGGGTTTAGGCCTCTAGCACCTCGTTTAGCACCTCGACCACCTAGGGTAGTTATACTTTGAGAGGAGTTAGCCCTTTTCTCTAGTGATGCATCACAAATGAGGGAGAAGATACAAGAACATATTGAAGCTACTTTAGGAGGGGTGGAAGTTGGGTTAGGGACAAGCCAACCTTCATCTAGTGCAGGAGTTAATTCATTTTTGAGTATTCCAGATGATGTGTTGAGGGAGATGGAGTGAGATGAGCTTCTGGAGTATGCATCCTCATGTAGAGACCACTATGAGTGAGCCATTAGAAAAAAAATGCACACCATGGGCGAGGTATGTACAAGCATGTTTTGATCTATTTTAAAATACACATTTATAAGATGATCATGTTTTTTTGGTGTATATACATTTAGTATCCAAGAAGTTACGCCAATATATTTATTTAACTTCTTCCGTTTAGAAAATTCTTAGAACAACCTTGATTTGCCCCTAATCCTCATTCTATAGAACATGGACATGATCATGTACAGGTGCCACATTCATTACTATCTATCTATATTTTTATATGTCAAATTGAAAATGAATTTATGTCACATAATGTTATATGGTATTAGTGTTAACATTATGGAATTTTCAGGTTAGCGATGCACATGAAGGGCTTCCCGAAGACATGATACCTTCATATGTTCCAGTTTTGTGACATGTATTATCTATCTAGATTTTTACATTAAATTGCAAGTGAATTTAAGATGAAATTAATTTTATATGGAGTGGCTCTTAACATTATTGAATTTTTAGGTGTGTGCTACACATCAAGGGCCGCCTGAAGAGATTATTCCTTCTCAAGTTCCAGTCGTGACATAGGTATCGATACTTTTCGTTAAGAATATTTATTATGTTTATTATATTTCTTTTCGTAAACTTTTCTATTAACTTTGGTTTCTACTTTTCAGGCTACAAATAATATTGAGATGATGCAAACTGAGCCTCAAGGAGATCCTGTAGGCTTTGGGTCAGAGAGTCTACATTAAACCATGGTAACCTCCTACCATTTCTTCGTTGGTATCATTGCCACATTATAAACAGGCGATCTAGTGAATTTATAGACATTTGAGAGGTTCCTTTATGTGTGTAGTGAGTGCTAAAACTAATATTTAATTTCCAGTAAAAACTTTGAGCCATAGTCATTTCACTATGTTACTGAAAGTACAGGTGCTTCATTTGGCTTAGGGTAATATGTAAAAATATGTTGTGGCATCTATGATGACCTTATTTGAGATTTTGTTTCTAATATATAATGGTTTGTCCATATATGAATGGACATGTCTCTTTGGGTGGAGAAGCTACAAACATTTACAAAATATGAAACCTAACTGCTCCAAGTGAACCAAATCCTCCATGCAAGAGGCATACAGGAAAAGACAATGGTTCTTACCAACCTAAAACTTCACACAAAATAACCTCCCCTAGTATGGAAGCTTACTATCCTCCATGAAGTCCATGCAAGAGGAACACAGGAAAATACAATGGTTCTTACCAACCTGAAACTTCTCACAGAGGAACCTCCCCTAGTATGGTAGCCTATTATTCACTTAACCCCATGAATAACCATCATGATTTTAGTTTTTTCCCTTCTCATTAATTCCAACCAAAGATTTAAATGAGTGAGTTACTCTGTCCTAGAACCCTCACTGTAAGGCAAGGTGTAAGTTGAAGATTTAAATTAGTGACTGTAAGGCAAGATGTGAGCTGAAGAGTTAAATGAGTGATATAATAGACTCTGAGAGTAGATACTTCCAACAGTGGGAGGCCTTGTAAATTTGTTTATAGGTTTCATAATTTCAAACAATTTATTAAATGGAACATACCTTCGGGGAGAAACTCAAAATGCTTCAATGAATGTTGAACGATGTAATACATATCAAAGAGCACTTGTAGATCTGGTTGGGTTTTTTTATTCTGTGATTGAGAACATAGCCCACAAAATAAAATTTACCTTAAAAAAAATCGTTTTCGAGACTTACTTGGCTAGAATCAATCCAATTTGTCGTTGGTGCTCATGGTCGCTCGAAAATGACAGTGCTCTAGTGTACAGGTTTGCAGAATGTAGGGGAAGACAAGATTTTGGGGTTTTTTTACATGAATAAAACTCTCGGACGAGAGTTAAAAAAACTATAGGCCAAGAGTTTTACAACTCTCATCCAAGAGTTTACCTGAGTGTTTATGTTAATAAAACTCTCGGACAAGAAAATAATTAACTCTCGTCCGAGATTATTTTAACTCCGATTAAGCCCAATCAAAATCTAGGGTGAAAATTTAGAAATATCTCGGAAGAGAGTTCTAAAAACTCTCGGTCGAGAAATTGAGTTGACTATTTTATCGAACGAGAAATTAAAAATTTCACCCAAATTCTAGCCATCCGCCAAAAAGTGTTTCCAAACTTCGGGATTTTACAATACTATAATTGTTTTGATGCACTATCTAGTGGAATACACATGGTAGTTTACACATCAATAATTATTCCAATTGAAAAATCCACTACATTCTAATCTTAATTATTGTCTCAGAATCCCATTTTTGTTACGATTGGATTTTGCTAGAGTCTCCTCTCCTCTAATCCATGTACTCCGTAACATTTCTAGGGTAACCATGACTAATAAACAAAAAAAATATGGAATGGAAATAAGTTATAGCATACCTTTCTAGATACCTTCTTTCTTAAATTTGTCTCCTTCAACTCTTCCTCTTGTTCTTCTTATTCTTCTATAGAGCGTGATTCATCATCCTTAAATCCAAACTCTATATTTTCTGGTTCTTTCTACCTTGGCATGAATTTATATTTTAGAACATATTTTGTTTCTCTAAATATCACATCTCTATTATACAAAACCTTCTTATTTTCTGGCATCCATATCTTATAATTTTCTCACCATATTTATATCCAATAAAGATACACCTTTAACCTTCCTATCTAACTCACACATATTCCCATTTTAAAGATGTATCTAAGTGTCATACCAAAATATACTAATGTGTTTAAGATAATGTTTCATACCAATACATAAGTCAAGTGGATTATTGTCATATAATGTTGATTATGGTTGTCTATTAACCAACTAACACACATTATCATTTTCTTTTGCATAGAATTCTTGTTCTAATATAGAGCCACTAAGCATGCTCCTTACTTTCACCATCAACATTGTATTCATCTTTTCTACAACTCCATTCTTCTGAGGTGTTTATGGAGTAGTAATTTTTTGTACTCTATTGAATTTATTACTTATTTATTTGAATTAACTGCCATATAATTCTCCACCATTATCTACCCTTAAAAATTTGATTTTTCCTCTTCCTTATTTTCGATAAGAGCCTTAAACATTTTGAACTTGTCAATACTTCATATTTCTTACTAAGAAAATAAATCCATATTTCTAAATAAGCCATATATAAAATATTCATAGAACGTATATTTACCCAATGATGGAATTCAAATAGGTTGAAATAGCTCCAAACACCTCATTATGCACCAACTATGATATTCCCTCTGATCTCATAGCACCATAGGATGATTTTACCAATTTTTCTTCCCATATAATCAATATTCATAGAAGTTAGAATCCATTGATAAATTAGGCATACCTCCTACCATACCATTATTGTACATTACCTAATCTTTTTTTTTTGTACAATATTTCCTTGTGTTTGATGCCACACCATAATATTTTATTAATAAATTGTAGGATTTTTTCCTTTGTCTGCATCATTACCAAGAACATTAGGAATATTTGACCCATCAGCAGAAATTCTCCCTAGCTTCTTATATAGAGTCGGAATCGAAACTCCTTTCAACAATACCATTTCTCCTCCAACCATGTTATATGTATCATTTAAAAATAATAATTGCACCTGCATTTCTCATGCTTGTTTCATAAAATTTCTTTCTAATCCAAGGATTTTCAGAACACCAAGGACTATTCTAATCCTTATACCCATGAACATCAACTAGTTGAATTGTATCCTCCTATGATTATGGATTTTGATTCATATCTGAAGGAGACATCACCACCATCATATCTTTCATACTTATAGAACCAATCACTATAAGGAATCATACGAAAAGATGTGCTTGAATCGACCAACCATACCTTATGTTTTGCATATGTACATAAGGAACTAAAATACATATTGACCCCTTCATCAAACGAGTATTTTGATTGTATAAGAGGAGAATCATTAGATCCCTTCATTTTGTCAAAAATTTTGGATTTATAGTATTTCTTTTAATTCCCATATTTTTCACATCTTCAAAATACCTTAATGAATTTTCCTAGATATTTATATTTTCCTCTAAATTTAGATTTCTCACATTATGACTTATTCTTAT
The DNA here is from genome assembly GCA_034641835.2 of Pinus albicaulis. Classification (NCBI taxonomy): domain Eukaryota; kingdom Viridiplantae; phylum Streptophyta; class Pinopsida; order Pinales; family Pinaceae; genus Pinus; species Pinus albicaulis. The sequence goes on along the minus strand of CM076584.1, from coordinate 1,415,545,191 downwards.
TTCTATCCTAGTAGCATCCTCTTACAGAATAGGTATCTATGTTTTTTATTTCCATATTGTTCCATGTCATCTCCTCTGATAACAATAATGAGAATGTCTCATCCAAACTTATAGTTGAATTTCTACTAATGGAAATAACCAAACTAGAAATATTTTTTAATATATATTCTTCTTTAAAAGGCCATAATATATATATATATATATATATAAACCAACAATCCATTTACTATGGATTTGAATACACCATAGTTCCTCAACTAAAACTAAAAAACGATGAGAAAAATTCCCATGCATCACAAAACTACTAAAAAAAAAAAACATCTACCAAAAATTTCCAAAAACAAACACAAAAATCTATTCAAAATAATTTAAAGGAACTACCCTAGATGCTTGGCATAATGGGGATTTCCCCCCACATGTGACCCCCTTGCTACACCTGGTGTAATGTTAAAATTGTGTCAGTGGTCGAGATTGAGCAATGTTCACGTGCCTCTTTGACACGGAGTTTTGAAGAATAACTATTGGACATTTCAAAATCCATGTCAAATTTTCACATTTACCTAATATCATTATAAATTTACGAATTATGATTATGATGACCACCTATCAATATTAATGGTAAGTGAAATCAAAGCATAACTATATAACATTTAAATTTGTGAAACTTGACTTATGGTTTGGTTTACAAAATATTCTATCTACCTATTCCCGATTTGTTATTCTTAGGGACAAATGTTCCATTCATGAGTAACAATAAAGAATATGAAAATTGTATGTCTATTAAATCCATTCATGTTTTTTTAATAATAAGTAATTATTGTTTAGTAAGTATTCAATTATAATAATTATAATAATATTAATAATAATAGCTAATTGAAATTGTCTTGTATTGAAAATTGAATTGAATTCATTTTAGATAGTTCAATTGAAAATTTAATTATTATTTCTTAATAAATAATAAAAATTATAATTACGTCACAATACATTTTTTACCAATAATAAAATATACTTTGAAATTTTTGTCTTTTTGCATTTTTAGAAATTAAAAAAAATAGTAAATCAATTAAAACTGCAAGTCTTTGTAGTTAATGAGAGGCACATGTCATGAAATTTCTAAGCATCAAGTCCCTTTTTTCCTAGTTGTGTTGGTGTGTAGCATATATTAATATCTCTCTTAATTATAAACCTTAATTGTATGAGATGTTGGTGTATATTGTGTATTTTCATTTTCCTCTTTCAATTATGAGATGAAGTTTTTCATGATAATTATATTATATCTCTAAATTTATATCTAAAATTTTACATTACCTAATATCATTATAAATTTACTAATCATTATTATAATAACAACTTATCAAATAAATAAAAAGTGAAATCAAATTATAACTATACAACATTTATATTTGTAAAGCTTAGTTTATGGCTTGGTTTATGAAACATTTTCCATTTTTATTTTAGTTTGCTGTTCTCTATTTCTTAGGGACACATTATGTGGAGTGTTAACACAACAATATCAGAACGGTTAGTCTATTAAATCTGTTTTTTTATTGCTTAATAATAAATTATATATTACTATTAATTTATGGTTTATACTATTATTAAATTAATATTAATATTAAACTGGCGTTTAGTTACAACATTAATAAGATATTTTAATAATATTAATAAGGTATTTTATTTGGCAATTGTCTTATTATAAATTATAAGATTCGATTTTCAAATCCCATTTTCTCATTAATATATATTTAACTATCCCAAAATACAATTTCTCCTTTAACTATGGTATGGGGCAATTTCTCCATAAGATTTTCAACTATGGTAAAAGGAACATTACTCAGATTTTTTTAGGGCAATTTCTCCATAAGATTTTCAACTATGGTAAAGGGAACATTACTCAGATTTTTTTAGTGTCCACCAAGGGGCGTGAATAATTCTAATTAAGTTGGTTGAGCATTTTTTAATGATTTTAGATTTTAAAATATTTCGAAATGTGAAGTCAGATTAATTATTTGACGATTTTTATTTAGTTGCGAACAAGAGCATGAATAATTCTAATGATGCTGGTTGAGCATCTTATGATTTTGGATTTTAAAATATTTGAAAATATGAAGTTTAATTATTTGACTACTGTGGTTATTCCAAGTCCTACATCTGAAAAACTACAACACAGAAACCTCCAATCCAACCAGTGAATTCGATGCCATTGTCCCGAGGTACGGTACTTATGGTCAAGCTTTCAAGACATCATGGGTAGCCAGCAATCGATGGGGAGTACCACCGGTGAGTGATCGATTGATTAGACAGAAGGGTGGTCCAATGGACCGACGAATGAATGCTTGAGCGTCCGGCGAGTGATCGATTGATTAGACAGAAGGGTGGTCCAATGGACGGACGAATGAATGCTTGAGCGTCCGGCGAGTGATCGATTGATTAGACAGAAGGGTGGTCCAATGGACGGACGAATGAATGCTTCAGCGTTGGCATTCCGAAAAAAATAAAGGGATGGTGTCTTCGACTTGGGCCGAAGGCCATATACCATATCTGGTTATTTCAAGTTTTACATCTGAACTGTGGTTATTCCAAGTTCTACATCTGAAAAACTACACCACAGACACCTCCAATTCAGTATTTGAATTTTTTTAATAAAATTTTAAAATATTCCAAAATATTCATAGGTTTCCCAAATTTACAAAAGTCAAAAATAGTAAAATATTTTAAATATTTTGGGATATTAAAATATCTAAGAAGGAACCTGGAAATATTTCAGATAGAATATTTTTTTTCAACCGGAAGCTTGTTTTGTTTGTAATGGAGTTGTCTACCGAGGCCGTGTTTTGGCCCAGACGGCAGAAATCCGCTGGAATCCGGTCAACTAAATTTTCAAAAATCAGGTAGTTGCAGTGCTTGGAATCCATTTTTGATAGTGGAAATGGATTCAGCACTATCAAAAACCCCTAAGGCACTCGAAATACTAATGTTTAACAACTATAAACAAGTTTCTGAGCAAATCTTTGCCGGATTTTCTGAAAATCGTTCCCGGATTTTGGGTCAAAACGCGACCTCTTTAGACTACGGCGTTTGTAATCGGTGATAAAAAAAAAATCTACAAATTATTTATTGAACTTTCGTTTTGCATGAATTACATTTCAATAAGTTCGTGTTTTTTTAATTGTAAATAAGAGCGTGAATAATTCTAATGGTATTGATTTTGGATTTCAAAGTAATTAAAAAATTGTAAACTAAAGTTAATTATTTGACATTTTCTTATTAGCATGAAATATTCTGAGATTTCCCCAATTTACAAGGAGTAAAGAATATTAAAATATTCCAAATATTCTGGGATTTCCGAAATATACCAGGAGTCGAAAATATTAAAATATATCCGAAGGAGCGTGTTTTGTTTGTAACCTGCGAAAAAAAAAAAAATCTACAAAATTATCTCCAAAATTCTATATAACAATCAAGTCCACAAAAATGTAATCACACAAGATTTCTGCAATCAGAATTTTGTAGGGAGGCAGAATGGCGAATTTCAGAGGATTTCGATTTGTATGCATCTGCCTCATCTTGGCTGTTGTAATTCATGTGGAAGCCGATCAATGTACAGTTGAGGACCAAGGTTTGGAGAGCAACTGCAAATCGCTACTGTCAGGAGGTTCTCCTTCTGCTGTGTGTTTCGGTCTCATAAGAAGTGGAGACATGAAGTGCACGTGTGACTTGATTACTCCTCAGGTTGCAGCGCAGATCAACGTAGCCAACTTAGTTGGCGACATTGAAAGCTGTGGCGTAAATGTTCCTCGTCACACTAAATGCGGGAGTACATATTTCACACTCCAACTCATTAATATTACAATACCCTAGCGTTCGTGATCTCCATCTATTCTACTACGTCTACTATAAATAAATTCTGCTCAAGAACACATGTTATTGCACAGTATTTTCTACTTAGGAAAGTGCCAATTTCATGCGGATTTGATGAAATGGGTCCACCTTTATTTCTTCGTTTACGAGTAGTACTTTCCAAGAATAAGTCCTCGGCAGAAGATGAAATCTGGCTTCAGCTATCGTGGTTTAGCAGAAACGTAATATAAAGCAAAAATATATCGTAACACGAAATCTACCATGAGAGTTCATGGTTTAGCAGAAATATATATATATCGTAACACGAAATCTACCATGAGAGTTCATGGTTTAGCACAAATATATATATATATATATATATATATTTTTGTGCTAAACCATGAACTCTCATGGTAGATTTCGTGTTACGATATATATGAAATCTACCATAAGAGTTCAAAAATATATATATATATATTTTTGTGCTAAACCATGAACTCTCATGGTAGATTTCGTGTTACGAAATATATATATATTTCTGCTAAACCATGAACTCTCATGGTAGATTTCGTGTTACGATATATTTTTGCTTTATATTACGTTTCTGCTAAACCACGATAGCTGAAGCCAGATTTCATCTTCTGCCGAGGACTTATTCTTGGAAAGTACTACTCGTAAACGAAGAAATAAAGGTGGACCCATTTCATCAATTCCGCATGAAATTGAGCTTTTTACGTTTCTCTTCCAGTTTCCTAATCTTAAATTTTTGAACGCTATCCATTAATTTGGTGCTTGAATTATGTGCTTCGTGCTTTCAAAACAGTGTTCATACATTGTAATTTCATATTTAAAAAGCATGGTTTGTATTTAGTTAATAGAATGTCCATTGTTTCTCTTCCAGTTTCCCAATCTTAAATTTTTGAATGCTACCCATTACTTTGGTGCTTGAATTATGTGCTTCGTGCTTTCAAAGCAGTGTTCATACATTGTAATTTCATATATTTAAAAAGCATGGTTTGTATTTAGGTATTAGAATGTCTATTTTTTCCTTCGAGTGTTTTATATGAGGTGAATACACTGAGTGAATGATAAGGATATCGTTTAAAAATTGATAAAACTTTTAAAATATAAATAAAATAGAATAAATAGATAAGAACTGAACTAAATAGAAGTTGCAGTTCACAAGTGAGTACTGCACTTAGACACTGCACTCAAATGGAGAGTACACTCTATATTCATTAATGGAATGATACAACTATAAGTACATCACAAAGAATCAGGGAGTTGTAAACAAACTCCTATATCCTAGGAACTAATCCTAACTTAGCTGCGTTACAACAATGTAACCATTTCTCCATTAATATACAAATAGTATTAATTATTTCCAACTCTCCCCTTAATGGAGAAAGGATTACCCTGAATTCCTAACATCCCTCTAAACAATTCAAACTTTATTTTCCCAAGAGGCTTAGTAAAAATATCTTCCATGTTGTCACAAGATTTACAATATTCAACAAAATGGAACTGAGTATCGACGTGTTTGGTGTTTTTGTGAAATACTGGATTCTATGCTAGCTTGATAGTGCCCTGATTGTCACTTTTAATGGTAGTTGTTTCTTTCTGTTCTTCTCCTGCATCATTGATAAGTCTTCTCAACCAGATAGCTTCACAAGTGGCTACACACAATGCTTGGTACTCAGCTTCAGCTGAAGATAAATCTACAGTACTTTGCTTTTCGCTGCTCCATGCTATGACCCTGGATCCAATATTGAACGCATAACCTGTGATGGATCATCTAGGTTACCTGCCCAATCGAAATCTGAAAATCCTGCTAAAGTAACATCAGATGTGTCAGTGTATAAAATACCATAATCACTAGTACCACAAAGATACCTCAACACACTCTTAGCTGCAACCCAATGACTTTCGAGAGGTTTAGACATGAACTGGCTCAACACATTAACAGAGTATGCCAAATATGGTCTAGTTGTAGTAAGATATATCAGACTACCAACTAGCTGTCTATATTTAGTGGCATCCACCTCCTTAGTGCCATCGTCACTACACAACTTCATATTCTGCTGCAATGGTGTTGCTGCTGATCTACATTGCTCCATCCTGAATCTTTCTAGCAGACTTCTGGCATACTTCCCGTGAAAAAGAAAAGTCTGTCCAGAATCTCTCCATACTTCGAGACCCAAACAATAATGGAGATTTCCGAGATCTTTCATTTCAAATACTTGCGACATCTACCATTTGATTTCTTTGACCAGAGTATCTACATTACCTGTTATAATCATATCATCTACATACAAAGAAATGAAAATAATTTTCCTCTGTTTATTAAACTTGGTATACAGATTTGGATCATTCATGCTCCTATGAAAACCATGATGTATGAAGAATGAATCGATCTTCTCATACCATGACTTGGGTGCTTGTTTTAAAACATATAATGCCTTTTTCAATCTACAAACAAGATGTTTCTGCCCCTTTTTAACAAACCCTTCAGGCTAAACTAAATAAATCTCTTCTTTCAAATAACCATTCAGAAATGCAGACTTAACGTCTAACTTGTATAGCTTCCACTTATATTTTTTAGCTAAAGAGATTAGCATTCTAATTTTATTTAATTTCACTACAGGAGCAAAGGTTTCATCGAAATCTATTCTCTCTTGTTGTGAGTAACCCTTTGCTACCAATCTAGCTTTAAGCTTTTCTATATTCCCATCTGCATTCGCTTTAGGTTTATACAACCACTTACAACCTATGGGTGTTTTTCCTTCAGGAAGTTTGACTAAATCTCAAGTATGGTTTTTAGTAATTGATTCAATTTCTTCATTCATTGAAGCCCTCCATGCATCAGATTGACTTGCTTCTTTATAATTTATGGGTTCTACAATGTTTAGAATATTTGTCATTAAAGCATAGTATTTCAATCTGGCTGGTAATTGAGTCTGCCTACCTGATCTCCTCGGTAGGGGACTTACCTCAAATCTGATTGCTTCAGACTTATACGGGCTTTCCTTATTGACTACGTCACATGTTTCTTCTTCTTATTTCTGCTCCTGCTCCTGATTATCCTCGTTGTTTTCTTCCATTAATAATGGAATGTGCCATTCATTATTACTTTCATTCTTTCCTTCCTCAACCTTTTCATGAAATATCACGTCTCGACTTGCAAATATTTTATGAGTCATGGGATTAAATAACTTGTATGCTTTAAACTCAGTGTGATATCCTACAAAGATACATTTCTTGGATTTAGGATCTAACTTCATTCTATCCACCTTGGGTATATGGGCAAAAGATTTTGACCCAAATACTCTCAAATGACTCACTTCTAGTTCGAATCCAGATAATGCTTCGAAAGTGGTTTTGAAGTGATCCAGGTGGATATTGGTGGCCTCCCACCTATTCCATTTGGACCCGCAACATCAATTCTGTCAGTTTTTCAGCTTCAGCATAGCTTACTATTTATAGCCGGTTTTCGAGTCCTGCACACCCGGAGCCATTTTGGGGCATTAATAATACAGGTGGATATTGGTGGCCACCCATCAAGTCCATTTGAACCCCCACCATTAGTTATTTCAGTTTGTAAGTTTCAGCACAACTTACTATTTTTAGCAAGTTTTGGGTCTTAAACTTCCGGAGCCGTTTTGAGGCCCTAAATGACGTTTTTTGGGAAAACGGAGAGCAGCATGGGTCCATGGACCGATGTTGCTCATTCAAAATTTGTACTCCTTGGACAGATCTTTCTAACGAGCTATTGAGCGCGTCAAACGGAGATCGGATGCCAAAGTTATGTCCCCGGGAAGTTGAACCGCCAATTTACCCAAACAGGGCCCACAGTTTTGGTGCTTCATCTCCTACGGTTAGGGTTTTGGACGTTTCGGACTCTACATTGTTTCTCAACAATAAATAGGCCCTCGAGCCTCATTGTAAGACAGTTTTAGGGGGCTGGGAGCCGATACATCTCTTCTCAGAGATAAGTGCTACCAGTGCCCTAGCTCGCTTGTCTCCGACCATGTCTATACTGTAAATACGCCCGTGGGGCCGGGAGCCGACACACTTTCTCGCAGATAAGCGCGACTCGAAAGGCCCTAGCTCACCACATCTCTATCATGTCCGCATTGTAACACAAGCCAGAGGTCGGGAGTCGATACATCTCTTCCTCGTAGATAAGCGCCACTGTGTCGTTGCCCTAGCCTCCTTGACACATTCCATCATAACCGCCGTCCGTTACTGTCCACGGGTCGGTAGCCGCCACATCTCTTCTCAGGGATACGCTGCCAGTACCATAGCTCATCTATTTCCATTATGTCTGTAATAGGCCTGCGAGCCTCAATGTAACATAGTTCAGAGGCCTGCGTACGCTACATCTCTTCTCAGAGATATGCTACCAGCGCCCTAGCTTGTTTCCATTATGTTTGTAAGCTTATTGTAGTCATTCTTTTATTAATAAAATGAAGCATTATTTCCGCTGCATCTCTGTATCTATGGTTATATCTGTGTTCTGTTGCGTTCCTGCATAAAATCCGGATCAGTGGTATCAGGGCGGGTCTGCTTTTTCTCTGTTTTTCTTTTCATATCCCCAACGTGGCCAGGGTATAAGGAGTTCAACCTCGCAACCCCGACGACCCCCATGGTGGAAGGAAAGAAAGACAAGGGAGCAGGAGATCCTGTCAAAATCTTGCTCGAGGATGCCCTCGAGAAACAGAGGAACGCGATGATGGAATTTTTTTTTCAGATCCTTCAATGGCTGCCCACCGGTGGCACATCTACATCCAACACGTCTGCCAATAGGAACGCAATAGAATACAGATATAACCATAGATACAGAGATGCAGCGGAAATAATGCTTCATTTTATTAATAAAAGAATGACTGCAATAAGCTTACAAACATAATGGAAATAAACTAGGGCGCTGGTAGCGTATCTCTGAGAAGAGATGTAGCGTACGCAGGCCTATTACAGACATAATGGAAATAGATGAGCTATGGTGCTAGCAGCGTATTCCTGAGAAGAGATGTGGCGGCTACCAGCCCACGAACTGTGTTACAATGCAGACATGATGGAGATGTGGCGAGCTAGGAACCGGTAGCGCTTGTCTCTCGAGAAGAGATGTATCGGCTACCAACCCCCGAACTATGTTACAATGCGTACATGATAGAGATGTGGGGTGAGCTAGGGCACCGGTCACGCTTATCTCCGAGAAGAGATGTGTCATTCCTGTACTCGAACTATGTTAACATTGACATGATCAACAAGCGAGTCGAGGAAGACACAGCGCTATCCTCTCGAGAAGAGATGTATCGGCTCCCCCAGCCCCCTAAACCGTCTTACAATGAGGCTCGAGGGCCTATTTATTGTTGAGAAACAATGTAGAGTCCGAAACGTCCAAACCCTAACCGGAGGAGATGAAGCGCCAAAACTGTGGGCCCCGTTTGGGTAAATTGGTGGTTCAACTTCCCGGGGACGTCTCCATGGGAACGAGGTTTTGAAACATATTTCAGTTTCAATGTTTTGCAGCAATCTTCAGCAAAATCCATGAATTTTTTTGGGCGGCGAGTTTTTAGATCAGATATGAAATTTTTGGTGAAAATTTTGCAAAAAAAATAAGACCAGATCTGGATTCCTTGCGAAAAAATACTCAATTTCAAAAAAAAAAATGGCCAAATTGGTGTTCGGATGAGGGAGATATTGCTGATTCAAAATCAGCAATGTTAAAACAATTTTTCTGACGACAATTCATGGACGGCAGCTTTCCTGTAATTTTCACAGTTTTCAGTGCAAAATTTCAGAGAATTGGATACTGATCTGTGCTTCTGTTGAAAAATCACCCAAGTTCAAAAAAAAAATCGGTCGAATCGGAGTCCGGATGTGGGAGTTATCGTTGATTTAAAATCAACTATTTTTTTTCAGAAATTTTGTGACGGTGAGACAGTTCCAACACGAATCTGAGAGTCTAGAGTCTCCAGATAGTCATTTCAAACACATGAGAAGATGAAAAATTATCATTCCATTTCCAAAAACAGGTTATAATAAATATTCTGAGTTATATTGACTGAGTTATGCTCATTTTGAATTTGGAGCAGCAATCGGAGCGGGTTCCCTTTGGAGACGTGCCCTCCCACCCCGCTTTATTAGGCACCTGCTTCACATTCATCAGTTTCAGCATAGCATCATTTGGCTTGGGTTATTTTGAGACATGCCCTCCCACCCCAAGCTATGTAGGCACCTGCTATTTCATCAACAATCAACATCACGGTTATGGGTCAACTGCACAAAATCATTTTCATCGAAGTCCATTTGCTAGGCCACACACTGTTAGTAACACAGTTGGTCACAAGCATTACAGGGTATCTCTATCCTTGGATCTTCGTTTTTCATGGTTTTGGTTCATCCACAAACCCACAATTCATCGAAGTCCATTTGCTAGGCCGCACACTGTCAATATCACAGTTGGTTACAAGCATTATAGGGTATCTCTATCTTCGGATCTTCATTCATCATGGTTATGGGTTAACTACACAAAACCCTTCTCTTCAGTGACTCTTCATATTCAAAAAAGGCTTCTCAAGAGGGAACTTCACGCAACGGGGACCATTGCTTCTTAAGGAGGGAGGAATGATCCGAATGGAAAATGGCATCACCCCATGATATTCATCTACCCATGTTATCCATCCACCCATGGAATTTACCCATGGTATTGTAAATGGCATCGACCCATGGTATTCATCCACCCATGATATTTATTCGCCCATGGTATTGTAAGTGACCCATGGTATGTATCCACCCATGGTATTCATCTACATATGGGATTTACCCATGGTATTGTAAGTGGTATCTACCCTTGGTATTGGCCCATGGTATCCACCTATGGTATTCCATCTAAAAAAAGCTATAAATAACAAGCCTCACTTTGTAAAAGGACAGATTGTCTGCCACAATGTAGTTCTAGCTTTCTAGTTTTGCAGATCTTCTGAGATCCATTTTCACTTTTTAGATCTTGGGGGCCTCCCCCCAAGATCCGGATCAGTGGTATCAGATCGGGTCTGCTTTTTCTCTATTTTTCTTTTCATATCCCCAATGTGGACAGGGTATAAGGAGTTCAACCTCACAACCCCGACGACCCTCATGGCGGAAGGAAAGAAAGACGAGGGAGCAGGAGATCCTGTAAAAATCTTGCTCGAGGATGCCCTCGAGAAACAGAGGAATGCGATGATGGAAATTTTTTTTTTCAGATCCTTCAATGGCTGCCCATTGGTGGCACATCTACATCCAACACGTCTGCCAACAGGTCCGCGACATCCTGGACAAATCCAACACCAAGTTCAGCAAAATTCCCCCCCCCATGGAGGAACTTAACGCAATGGAGACCATTTCTTCCTAAGGAGGGAGGAATGATCCGGTGGATATCGGTGGCCTCCCACCTATTCCATTTGGACCCGCAGCATCAATTCTGTCAGTTTTTCAGCTTCAGCACAACTTACTATTTATAGCAGGTTTTTGAGTCCTACACACCCGGAGCCATTTTGGGGCATTAATAATCCAGGTGGATATTGGTGGCCACCCATCGAGTCCATTTGAACCCCCACCATCAGTTATTTCAGTTTGTAAGTTTCTGCACAACTTACTATTTTTAGCAGTTTTTCGAGTCTTAAACTTTCGGAGTCGTTTTGAGGCCCTAAACGACGTTTTTTGGGAAAACGGAGAGCAACATGGGTCCATGGACTGATGTTTCTCTTTCAAAAGTTGTACTCATCGGACAGATCTTTCTAACGAGCTATTGAGTGCGTCAAATGGAGATCGGATGCCAAAGTTACGTCCCCGGGAAGTTGAACCACCAATTTACCCAAACGGGGCCCACAGTTTTGGCGCTTCATCTCCTACGGTTAGGGTTTTGGACATTTCGGATTCTACATTGTTTCTCAACAATAAATAGGCCCTCGAGCCTCATTGTAAGACAATTTTAGGGGGCTAGGAGTCGAAACATCTCTTCTTAGAGATAAGCGCTACCAGTTCCCTAGCTCGCTTGTTCTGATCATGTCTATATTGTAACACAGTTCAGGGGGCTGGGAGCTGACACATCTCTTCTCAGAGATAAGTGCGACCAGTGCCCTAGCTCACCACATCTCTATCATGTCTACATCGTAACACAGTTCAGGGGGCTGGGAGCCGATACATCTCTTCTCAGAGATAAGCGCTACCAGTGCCCTAGCTCACCACATCTCCATCATGTCTGCATTGTAACACAGTTCGTGGGCTGGTAGCCGCCACATCTCTTCTCAGGGATACGCTGCCAGTACCATAGCTCATCTATTTCCATTATGTCTGTAATAGGCCTACGAGCCTCAATGTAACACAGTTCAGAGGCCTGCGTACGCTACATCTCTTCTCAGAGATACGCTACCAGTGCCCTAGCTTGTTTCCATTATGTTTGTAAGCTTATTGCAGTCATTCTTTTATTAATAAAATGAAGCATTATTTCCGCTGCATCTCTGTATCTATGGTTATATCTGTATTCTGTTGCGTTCCTGCATAAAATCCGAATCATGAAGTGTAGGACTCCTATTCTTTAAATAGATAGCAGTGTTGATGGCTTCCACCCAAAAACCATTTGATAGACCCTTACCTTGAAGCATACTCCTTGCGCACTCCATAAGAGTTCTGTTCTTTCGGTCTACCACTCCATTCTGCTGTGGTGTATGAGGCACTGTAAACTGTTGAAAAATCCCATGATATCTGTAAAAATTCATGAACTCTCCCAACCTGTATTCTCCCCCTTGATCTGAGCGAAGAATTTTATGCATTTTCCTATCTGCTTCTCTACCATAGTTTTAAATTCTTTAAAACACTGAAAGTTCTGAATCTTTTTACTCAAAAAATATATCCAAGAGAATCTAGTGCAATAATCAATAAACAGAGGAAAATAATATGCACCACCTAGCGACCTGGTCTTCATAGGTCTGCATATGTCGGTATGCACCAGCTCTAGAATATCTCTTTCCCTTCTATTAATATGTAGAGGAAATTCTTCTCTATGCACTTTCCCTAATGCACATCCATCACAATCTAACTGAACACTATGAAAAGCAGGGAGTCCATCGACCATAAATTTTCTCTGAAGTAAAATGAGGTCTTGCAAATTAAGGTGACCAAATCTCTGGTGCCAGAGGTTTTCGGCTGTCAATCCAGTTGCGACCATGGCTTGTTGTGGCATGCTTTTCACATCTAGTCTGTACAAGCTCCCCACACGCACTCCTGATGCAAATTTTTCCATCTTGCTATTCTTTACGACACAGTGGGTCTTGAAGAATTCAACTAATATATCCTGATCAGTTATCATAGATACAGAGATCAAATTTTTCCTAATCCCGAGCACATACAGTACATTCTTAAGATGTCCAATGTCACCACTAGGTAACTTTACTGGAATATCACTGTACCCTTTGATCTCATATCCTTTGTCATCTCATAAATAAATTTTAGATCCACATGAAGTTTATTTAATAAATTCAAACCATTCTTTCTTACCTGTCATATGTGAGGATGCACTAGAATCGACATACCACATGTCGTCCTCATCTTCCTTAGTAGCTGAAAGATCACAATTAGATGTAAATAGTCGAATTTCATGACTATGGTCTTCATCTTCATCAACAATGTATCCTTTGTGCTTACTCTTCTTATTCCTTGCTTCGTCTATCTGCCTCTTATAACAGTCCCTAATTTGGTGGCCAATTTTCCCATAGTAAAAACATTTCTTATTTGAAAAATTGTTTGCAGACATACCTGTAAATGGTATCTTTTGAAATGTGCTTCCTCCTCTCTGTTGCTGCTATTGTTGTTTCTGTTGTGGCTGCTATTGTTGCTCTGGCCGCTTCCCTCTAAACTATCGCCTCTTCACCATTAGAGCAAGATCATCACTCTGCGGTTTTAAATTCTGCCACCACTCTTCTTCTTGTAGCAAAATTCCTGTTAATTCTTCAAATGTAGGGGCTTTATCCCTTGCTGCCAATCCTGTGACGAACATCTGATATTCATCCTTCATTCCATTCAATGTAATTGTGACTAGATCAGAATCAAACACCTTCTCTCCGAAGTCTCCCAATCTGTCCTTCAAATCTTTCACCCTTGCAATGAATCTGGCAGCAGATTCATTTTCCTCCATCCTCACGCAAACAACTTGGCTTTGAGTGATAAGATGTGATTTGTATTTTGTGTCTGGTATAAATTATTGATCTTCATCCAAATCTTAGTGGACGATTTTCCATCTCTAATATGTGGGATAATATTGTCCTTGACAGAAATCTTTAGTATGACTTTTTCTTGGTTATCCCTTTTATTCCAGTCTTGTTCCTGTGTAGTTGTTCATGTTATTGAATTTGGTCTCTTCTCATCACCTATGACAATCGACCATGCGTTTTCTCCCTTAAGAAATGTCTGTATCTTGAATTTCCAATTGGTGAAATTAGACCCATCGAGTTTTCCATACTTTTTGAGATAAGATTCTATGCTATTATTCATAATGACCTGATAATATTTCAGATCCTATGATGAATAACACTAAGAAACTGAATAATTACAAGCTACACTAACAAAAATTCAATACATACCAGATCCTGATCACAGATCTACCACCACCGGGCAAATCTGCAACTCTGATCTACCACCACCGAGCAAGTTTGTAACTCCGATCTACCACCACCGGGCAAATCTGCAACTCTGATCTACCACCACCGGGCAAATCTGCAACTCCGATCTACCACCACCGAGCAAATCTGCAACTCCGATCTACCATCACCGGGAAAATCTGCAACTCTGATCTACCACCACCGAGCAAATCCTCAACTCTGATCTACCACCACCGGGCAAATCTGCAACTCCGATCTACCACCACCAAGAAAATATGAAACTCTGATCTACCACCACCGAGCAAATCTGCAACTCCAATCCACCACCACTGGGAAAATCTCATGTGCACAACTGCTAAAAGAGAGATTGGCGCTTTTCCGAGGCAAAAAATCTGCGCCCAAACAAAATCTACGCGAGCTTCCAAATTGCTGTGGGTATGCCTTGAACAGACGCGCCAATCACGTGTTCCAGCGTGATGGTGCGGGTATGGACCTAACAGTCGCACCAATTGCGCATTTCGATGTGACCGTCAGCGGAAAAAGTGTGCCTACCCTCTTTTACTCAGAGATTAATCAATCATCCGAGACTTGTGAGTCAGGTGTTGCTGCAGTCCACCTGCTCCCATGAGCACGAAGCTCCTGTGAGCACAAAGCTCGTGTGAGCATAAAGCTCCTATCTGCACCGTAGCCACGAAGGCTCTGTAGCCACTAAGGCTCTCAATAAACAAATCAGGCTCACCCATTGAGCTCCGATACCAAGATAAAAACTGAACTGAATAGAAGTTGCAGCTCACAGGTGAGTACTTCACCTGAAGACTGCACTCAAATAGAGAGTACTCTACATTCATTAATGGAATGATACAACTATAAGTACATCACAAAGAATGAGGGAGTTGTAAACAAAATCCTATATCCTAGGAACTAATCCTAACTTAAGGAGCTACGTTACAACAATGTAACCATTTCTCAATTAATATACAAATAATATTAATTATTTCCAGCTCAAATATCAGTATGATATATTTTAATTATAGTTTTAGTAAGAGTCAAGAAGATACAAATTTATTGAGATGCAAATATTTTTTTAGAGTGTAAAATTAAAAAATTCCACTTTCAAAAATTGTATACTTGTAAAAATATTAATAGATGATGGTTAAGATTTAGTCTATCTCTTCTCTTTATATCTATAATTTTTCTTTTTTTAAATTGCATTTTTTGATTTTCAATCTTTTGAAAATATCTTGAATACATGGAATAAAATATCTTCGTATACATATAATTTAGCATACATACATATACATATAATTTTAGTATTAATATAATTTAGTATACATATAATTTTATTTTATACAATATAGACATTAGTTTTTTTTTTTCCACAAAAAAAAAACGAACTTTCTATTATAGATAGATAGTCTCTGAACATATGCCAAGCATTTCTGAGAGCAACATTGCCATTCCCTTTGAGGGGGAGTGGAATCATAGCTACTTAACACCTGTACAAGATGTTAGCAGCCCTAGGAACCAACGATATCCAAACAAAAATCAATGCATCTCTTTTAGCTCATCATCAATCAGAGAGATGAGAGCAGAAAGAGAGGAGGCACAACCGTGACACGCTATCACTAATAAGAGCTGGCAGTAGAAACTATCCCAGCCCCATAAAGTATATCATAACATGAACAAAAAGAGAGCCCAGAACCTCCTTACATAAGGAAAACAGTTCTGGACTCAATATAGTAGCAGTTTTCAAAGTTTTTTTTTTTTTTTAAAGTCCACTATACAATGCTGAAAATAAACTGAATAATTACACAAAAAGAGGTTGTTCATGGGCATGAACAGTCCCATTCACCACTTCAGCTACTGCCCAGGACCCCAGAGCGAGTTGAGCACCTTCTTTAGATAAGAGATCTGCTTGCTGGTTCCTTTCCCTGTAAATGTGAACAACAGAAATCTCAGAGAAAAAAGATTTAAGACGACGGATCTCCTTAAGCAAAGGTAGTAAGATAAAATTCCTGCACTGCTGAGTCCCATTATACTAGTTGACTACGTTTCGAGAATCACCAAAAATCTGAATCTGTTTCATCTGTTTAGAAATAAGCCAGCAGAGAAGCAAATTAAGAGCTTTAAGTTCAGCGAAATTATTATACCCTTGCCCAAGGCCGACTGAGGCTCGAAGAGAGTTTTCAGCAGAGAAATGAATAACCAACCCAGCACCACAAGTATCATTGTCATCAGAAGCACCATCAAAGTAAGCCCAGGGGACTGTTTCATTAATTGTCTCAGGCTGGATATTGCGAGAGGAACCTGTAACAGCAGGTGAAGGAATGCTATCAAAAATTGCAGCTCCCTCTGCTCCCAGCCTGGCTAAGGGAAAGGTGGACTCATTGAAAATTATCTTGTTGCGAGCGATCCAGGTTCCCCAAGCTATTAAAAGAGGAAAGGCCCTGATTTTATCATCCGAAGCCTCCTGCCACAAAGATTTCCAAGCCTGTGGAAGGTTTTCTCCATGCCATCTCAAGGGAATATTTGTCAGACGCAGAGTTTCTGCCCAAAGGCTTGCATTAAAGGGGCAAAAGAGAAAAACGTGTTGTAGAGTTTCTTCTTCAGACTTACAGAGAGAACACCAACTCGGCCCCTGCTTGCCTCTCTTTTGTAGAAAGTCCCAAGTTGGGACCTTATTAAGGAGAATGCACCAGAAAAAAACTCTGGTCTTTGCTGGGCTTTTGAGTTTTCAGAGAGATTTGGACCACCAACAAGGATTCCCCCAACCTTCTTGCGCCATAAGCCATTTATATCCGAACTTTGGGGTATAGATACCTGTCTGAGCATGCACCCAACGCAGTTTATCAGCAGAATCCGAAATTCTAACAGAAGAATGAGAAAGATCAGCAATATACCGGTTCCATTCGTCCATCCACCTATTTTCCAGGTGTAGGTCCGTGCCAGACAGCCAGCCTTGCTTAACTGGGGAGGTAGACCTGGGATTCGCCACCTGGTTTAGATAAAAGAAACCTTCTGAATTTAAATGAGTAACCAGATCGTGGGACAAAGAGAAATTAGGCGAACATCCGACCCAAGGGTCACATCCCACCCGCACTTGACTTCCATCGCCAACCTGCCATGCCAAGCCTCTCTCAATTAGCTGAACTGAAGCCACAATTGCTTTCCAAACTGTAGATGCATTAGAGGAGGATTTGACTGGGGACCAAACTCAGTCCAGAACAGAGCCTTGACTGATGTATTTGCGCTTGATGACCGAGACCCAGAGGGATTCAGTAGAAATCAAACGCCATGCTAATTTGGCCGCCAAGGATTTTGCAAAGGAAACCAAGTTTTTAATACCCCAGCCTCCCCACTCCTTTGGTTTCGATATTTTATCCCAAGCCACCCAAGGGCTGACCGTGTCCTGGTTTGATCCAGACCAAAGAAAAGTTCTGCATAATTTGTCAATAGAGGCCAAAATGCCTTTGGGGACCCATGCAAGACTGGCCCAATAAACTGGGATAGCCATCAGAACAGACTTAATTAAAACCAGACGACCTGCCCTTGATAGCCACCTGAAGCTCCAATGAGTTAGCCTTTTTTCAATCTTGGCAAGAAGCCATTTCCAGTCCCGAATTCTGTAAGAGTCCGGTTTTAGCAAGAACCCTAGGTATTTGAAATGGTCCTGCAAGGAACGGACTTCAAAGTTCAGCAATCTTTGAAATCTACTAACCTCATCACCAGAAAGACCTGAAGGAGTTATGGTTGATTTTTGAGAGTTAATTTGAAGCCCAGTTGCTTTTATAAAAAGCTCCAACAGAAACTTTAAGGCACGAAAGTCATCAATAGACCCATTCAGAAATATCAGAATATCATCTACAAAAAGCAGATGCGTGATCCAGAAGTTGGTGGCCACTTCAATCCCTTTTATATTACCCAGTCTTTTATCCCTGTGAATCAGGAGGCTTAATCCTTCGGCTGCCAGCAAGAACAGCAGTGGCGAAAGAGGACATCCCTGTCTGAGGCCTCGTTCAGGAGTAAAAAAGGAAGTGGCAGCGCCATTAATCAGGAGAGCGATATCTGTAAAAGAAACACAGCTCATAATCCACCGAACAAAGTCAAATCTGAAACCAAGATGGGTAAGAAGAAGCCTCAAATAAAGCCAACTGAATCTATCATAAGCTTTAGATAAATCCAATTTAACAATAAGCCCTTTCCTACCACTCCTTTTTAGGCTATGTAGAGATTCTTGAGCAACACCTACAGCTTCATGGATTTGACGACCACTAAGAAAACCAAACTGTTCCGGAGAAAGATGAGAGGAAAGAAAAGGTTTAAGCCTAGCAGCAATAACTTTCGCAATAACTTTATAGACACAAGTGCAGAGGGAGATTGGACGAAAATCAGCAAAAGAAGAGGGGTGGTCAGACTTGGGAATCAAAGCAAGAAAAGTGGAATTGAAAGGCCCAAAGACTTGACCCGTAGCTCTGGACTCTTCAACAACAGCAACAAGATCATCTCCAAGAGATTCAAAAAAATGCAGAAAGAATTCTACAGTCCAGCCGTCTGACCCTGAACTTTTGTCCTTTTACATGCCTTTAAGGATATCCTCAACCTCCTGTTTGGAAACAGGGGCCATTGTTGCCTCATTTTCTTCCTCCTCCACGAACCTAGGGAACAGCTGAGCCACTCTGATCACTTCTGCAATGGTCACTTCAGTTGGAGCTTTAAAGAGATCTTTGAAGTATGTGATTCCCAAAGAAGACAGGTCCTCAAAAGAGGAGGCCACTTCTCCATTCCCCTTCGATAATTCCCAGATAGTGTTTGCCATCTTCCTACCTTTGGCATAGTTTTGGAAGAACTTAGTGTTTTCATCCCCTGCTTGAAGCCAAAGAGCCCTGCTTTTCAATCTCCAGTTTTCCTCTCTTAGCTGTAGAATTCTCCTTCTTGAGGCCTCCAAATCCTTAATTATGTTCCTCGCTTCAATGGATTCATATCCTCCTCCTTCTGGATCTTCTAAGAGGGCTAATTCAGAATTGACCTTTTTTAGTTCCTCCTCCTCCTTCTTCTTCAAATTAGCCGCCCAGTCCTTGGTAGCTGATTTCATTCTCTTCAGTTATTCCAGAAGAAAGCACTCCTAGAAGAATCAGGCCCGACTGGGTCCACCTCCCAAGTTGAAGCAAAAAGCTCTTGGTATGAGTCATCTTTAAGCCAAGCAGGGTTAAACCTAAACGGCGATCCAGGTTTTCTTCCAGCACCTTTAACCTCAAGAAGGATGGGGAAGTGATCTGAGATACCACCTTCATCGATCCAGTGTCTGTAATCCGAGAGAAGTTCCATCAAAGGCTCACTTAAAAGAAACCGATCCAGCTTCTTCCCCACCCATTCCTGACCAACCCTTATGTTTCTCCACGTAGGTTTTAACTTCAGGAGGGGCATGTCCACCAGATGAGCCAAAGCAATATGGTTAAGGAAAAAATCAGAGAGAGGGTCTGCTCTGGCCGAGGCACCCCAAGATTCCGCTTCCCCTAACGAGAAGTTGAGGTCACCTCCAATTATTAAAAAAGGGTGGGCTATCCAGGAGGAGCGAAAAATGGAAGACCATAACCTCTCCCTCTCCACACATGGCCCATAAATATTCAAAGAGAGCAAAGAAAGGTTGAGCTCACTTGAAAAAAGTTCCACAGCTAGCACATTCTGAGACCCCCAAGAAGAAACATACTTCAATTTGATAGGATTGAAACCAGAGACCACTCCTCCGGATCTTCCCACAGCATCAAGAGCAAAAAAGGACCATCTAGGCATCATCTTAGATAAAACAGAGACAACCTCCTCCCCTTTACCCAGGGTTTCTTGAAGCAGAATGATATCAGGATTATGAGCACGCACAAGCTCTTTGAAAGCTAGCCGTTTGGCCTGACTAGCTAGGCCTCTGCAATTAAAAGAGAGAACAATCATGGCACATCACCGGGGGGTGGCCGCTCTGCTCTAAGCACCCTGGGAAGAGTCATTTTCTTACCATCTGCTATATCAACAACCGCCTTGGACTGAGCTAGGGAAAGATTGGATTTTCTACCTCTAGGCTTTCTGGTCCCTATTTCAACAGAATTCGAGGCTAGACCACCCACAGCGAAGCCCAAACCTCTCCTGTCAAAACGAGGTCTGAGGTTGTATGGAAAATAATCAGAGACAGAGACAGAAGACCGAGGGCAAGGGCCAGAAGGAGCAGCCAGAGAAGAAGAGGGCGGAACAGGGGCGTCAGGAACAGAGACAACAACACTATCCAATGTAGGCGAGGTAAGAGTTAAGGCCGAGAGGTCACTCAAAAGCTGCCTGGAGGGACCAGGCTCCGTACAGACATCAAAAGGAAAACAATCAAAAGACAGAGACAAGGGAGGAAAAGAGGGGGACATACCCGCCTGGATCGCCTTGCCAATATTAGCTTCTGAGAGGGGATCTAGAGGGTCAGCCTTGTCTTCGACAGGAAGAGAGGAGGGGCCGACATCATCCACCGAGTTCTGAATCACAGGCGCCACGAGAGGAGAGGAAACCCCCTGAGCCGAAAGGTCCGGATCTGCAACCAAAGGATCCCCATCCTGAACTAAAACAGAGGATTTCTTAGCCCTGTTCTGCCTTCTCTGTCTTCGTTTGTGCTGATGACCCAACGGGCAGTCCCTAGCCAAGTGACCGGTCTTATGGCATCTGTTGCACCGGAAGGGGAGGTGCTCATAATCCAGGACCTGCAAAAACTCCATGTCCTTATAGTGAAGCGTCATTGCCTCCGCAAGACCTTCACGAGGGTTTAGGCTCACCAAAATGCGGGCCACGCTCTTATCCTTTGTCTGCAGGTAGGATTTGTCAGCTTCAAGGTAAGTGCCCAGCGTATTCCCGATCGAAATGAAGACTGAATCGGTCCAGAACTGCAAAGGAAGACCGGGCAGCTTCACCCACACAGGTGATTCGGCCATTTTCTCTTTCTGAGCATCGAAAAGAGGGGTCCATCTTCTAAAGAGCACCGGTCTCTTGCCAAAGAACCAATTCCCTTCTAGGACTCTGTCCACTTGTTCTTTCCTCTCGAAGGTAATTGTGAACCATCCTCGCGCCAAGATGTTAATATCAGCAGGCAGGCCTGGAGAAACATTCCACATAGTCTGAGCCCACTCTGCAATGTAGGCTTCCGAAAATTTTCTTCCCCTTACTCTCCCCACAACCATGGTCTCGGCTAAATCCATGACGTTTTCAATAGTAATATCCACACCAAGCAAGCATTTCGGGCATTCTTCCTTAGATTTAATGAACTTAGCTTTCTTTCGCTTTGTTCCCACAACTTTCTTGACCCCCTGCTCCTCAAACTCGAACCGACTGAGGATACTCGGCTCGGATGGTCTACTGAAAAGTCTAGGCTTTAAATCAGTGAAAAGGGATTGGAACCATTGAAAGTATCACGAATGGTGACCCTATACCAAAACTGCACTCGTGCAACCTTGATTATGGAAACAGCACTGTGATTTTGGAATGAATTCCATTGCCTTGTGGAGACACAAACCGAGGATATCACGATCCACATTTTATCTTCTGGTTGACGATTCTCTGACCGTTTGAAGGCGGTCACCCACACTCTGGAGTTGCTGCAGAGACTATTCTCACCTGGATACCTGTGCTCATCTGATCACATTTGAAAAGAGGGGCTCCCAGATGATGGGACACCTTTGGGAGGATTGGCCATAGCAAGAAGGGGCTCATTCAAGTTGAAAACCTCACTCTAACCTACTTAAGAACTACAATTTTTATAGAAGGAAGAAATTTGCCTGTGGCAAAGGCTGATGATGATTTGAGCTTGTTTGAAAAGACTCTTCAGGAGAAAAAGAGGCAACTGACTAATAGGAAGATGTTGAAACCCAAACTGAAAATTATCAGCTGATGAAGTTGGCTTAGAATTGTCATGACTGTGAGAACTCTCTCTGAGTGTCAGAAATTACAAATCAACGATGTGATTTGGGAAAAAAAAGATCAAGATTTCTCAAATTTCTACTCTAACGGTGGGATCCTCAGCCCAGCAGAAAGCTCAAACTCGACGAGCTATCAAAGACCATTCCATTAGCCCAGACTTCGCAAACAAAGCCTTGCTAAACCCTCAACACCCAAACTTCTGTGGTAACCCTATTCATAAGAAAGCGCTCGGTAAATAAATGGCATCCAAGGGGAGCCCCATGCGAAAAGTGGGGATCAACTCGACACGTCTGGGTGGGCAACCTCGTGCGGAGGAGCGCACGGAAGAAAACCTAGCGCTGTCCTGAAACCCTAGCCTCATAAAACTAATATAGATAGTTTGCTTAACATGGGCATAAATATTTTAGCCACCCCATGAGAATGTTTTTGTCATTAGTAATATTTTTTTAAATGCCACATTGAATTTTATATTAAGCCTTGAAAAAACTACATATTTATCTTTTATTATTTTTATTATATTTTAATTGTATTTTTTTAATTTCAATTTTTTTTTGGGTATTGAAATATTTTATTAATGTCAATATTAACATATTTATTTTCTCTATTTCTTTATACATATATGAAACTGATCTTGAAATAAATTATTTGATATCAAATAATTTATTTAAGTGTTTTGAAACATTTTTAGAAAGTATAATAATTACAAACCTTGCTCATAAAAAAAATGAAAATCTATATTATTTTTTTTTTTTAAGTTTTAGTTATTTTATCTCTCTCTAAAGTTAATATAAAATTAAGGTACTTCATATGATATCAAAATATTTTATTAATGGTTGAGAGAGATAGTAAAATATTTTTACCAAATCTCCTATACACTAAAAATATTTGAATGTGATCCATTAATGACTTTTGAATTATGTGCTTATCGATTTTAGTGTTCACATATTAGAATGTCTATTTTCCCTTTATATTTTTAAAATAAAAATGGAATAAGTTATATAACAAAACCAATCTATATTGATCTTAACTCAGGTTCTATTAAGAATCTAAAAGAATTAAAATTCTCTAGGATGAAAACTCTTTTTTGAGTGCAAAACATGAAATATTTGCACCTAGATAAATTTACTTGGGTCTGCAGTGAAAATTATACGGTGAATTTTCTCGATTAATACTTGGGTCTGCGGTGGATTTTCTCAATTTTTACTTGGATATTAATACTTGGGTTTGTGGTGAAATTTTGTTGCAGTGAATTTTCTCGATTAATACTTGGTTGTGTGGTGAAATTCTTCTGCAGTGAATTTTCACGATTAATACTTGGGTCTGTCGTGAAATTCTAGGATGAAAGACTCTTAATTATGAGACTCTTACTTGGGTCTACCCTGAAATTCTGGGATGAAAGACTCTTAATTATGAGACTCTTAATTCTTCTTGATTAATACTTGGGTCTACAGTGAAAATTCTACCATGAATTTTCTCGATTAATACTTGGGTCTGCGGTGAAATTCTATGGTGAAAATTTTGTGTTGAATTTTCTCAATTAATACTTCGGTCTACGGTGATTTTTTCTTGATAAATTTTCGGACCTAGGCACTTGAGGTCTGCTGTCTGGTTTGTTGATATTCAGGTGCACACATTCCTTATCTTTTTCTAATACATATCTACTCATATATTCTCAAGTATGAATAATTCACCATAGCTACCAAAGATTACCAAAGGTAGACCTAGCACAGTTACTCTACAGAGCCTTTATGAGTATATAGAGTCTTTAGAGAAACGTAGAGAAGAAAGAGAAGTCAAGCTACAAACACAGTTAGAAGTCATGTTGGAAAAAAAATTCACGTCTCTCGAAGACAAGATTAAAAAACAAATAGAAAATAAAATAGAACTATTGGAGAATAAAATGGAGGCAATGGAGACTAGGTTGCAGGTCATAGAAAAACAAAACCAAGATACAAACTAAACATCCCAGCAAGGAGATGCTAATAATATAGATAGTTTTAAAATGAAGGACATGATTAAAGAACTAGAAGAAAAATTTAACAACAGTCTCACCATAGATAGTGGGGCAGTTAAATTAGATATCAAACCAATTAAATATGAAATGAAAAAATTGATCGAATTAGACCATGAGCATAACAAAAGGGCCTTGAACCTTATAATATTTGGTTGGAAAGAGGAGGTAGAAGAGGATACTTTAGCCATAGCCCAAACAGAATTACATAATAGATTAAAAATTGAAACCACGTGTCTCACAAAAGCGACAAGGTTAGGGAAATTAACTGAGAATAAAAGAAGGTTGATCCAAATAAAGGTGATCTCTACTAACCATAAGTATGACATAATTAGTATAACCTTAAGTCTAAAAGGAACGAGAATATTTATAAATGATGATCTCATTCCAGAAGATCAAGCAGAATTAAGAAAGGAGGTTCAAATGGTAAAAGAAGCTAGGAAGAAAAATGGGAAATAATCAGATATAGGAAAGCCATTATTCACGATAGAAACGAAAAATATAGTAATAAATAGCAATTCAACATGCTCCAAATTTTTCTCGGAACTGTCAGGGCATTCCATGGAAAAAAGGCCCCAAGCTAAGCTGGATTTCAAATGATGTTGATATTATATGGCTTGTTGAAACTTGGGAGCATGAAGAATCTAAGGTCCCTAACATAGATGGCTTTGCACTATGGTCTACCTAGAACAAGCGATCCTCCTATAGAGGCATTAGGGGCATAGCTTGTTACATTAAGAAGAAAATATCCCCCCATGCTGGGATTTACAAAAACGATCCTTACAACCAGTACAGTTGGATTGAGATTACTAACATTAATGATAAAAATATCTACATAGCAATCTGTTATTTCCCCCCCATTAATTCTAACTTCTATAAGAAAAAAAATCTAGATAAAAATAGTCCTTACAATGGTTTAGAGAATGATATTTCTAGTTTAAGGAATGAAGGTAATATCCTTTTAATGGGTAACTTTAATGCTCAAAAATCAAGCAACCAAGCTATTCTTCTAAGAAATCATTCCAACCCCAATCCTCTTTTGTTAGACCAAGACCTTACTCTAGCTAGCCTGTACAAAAGGAGCTCTGAAGACCTTGGGGATAATTTGTTTGGGTTGGAGCCAGTCAAGCTTTGTAGTGCTCAGTATCTCATAATTTGCAACGGTCTAAAGAAGTGGCCAAATTCTAGCCAGATGACCTACATCCATGGGCTTGGCAGCAACATGGTAGACTATGTTATTTCTCATCTCCCCTTATACAACGAAATAATAAATTTTGACGTCTTAGATGACCACAAGCCTGACTCTGATCACATGCCTTTACTCATAACTCTCAATTTTTTCATGCAAAGAAATCCCATAGAAGATAATCCTTATAGTCAAAAGAACTTAATCTTTGATAGAAATAAAAATGATCTCTTTCTAAATGAATTAAAAACTAATTTTCTTCCTTTATCTAGTATAGACAACATAGATGACCTCTATCATAATTTTGCTACAAACCTATGATATTCTATTAACAAGTCGTCAATTGAAGTCTCAAGTAATAAAAGAAATAGAAAAACCAACCCATGGTATGACAAAGATTGTAAAAGTGTGAGGAGAGAAATTAATGAAGCTGTTGATGAATCTCTCAAAATTTACAAGATAAAAATCTACAAAGCTCTAACTAAAAGGAAAAAAAGGCAACATATTCGTAAAATAGAAGGGAATATCTTACACCTCTCTAAGGTGACTCATAAGAAATTCTGTAGGCAGATTCTAACTAGAAAAACTAAATATAATAATAAAATTTCTTTACACGATTGGAATTCCTATCTTAAAAAGCTTTATGAATCTCCGAATGTCAGTGATAACTTTGAAACCCTGCTCACAACGAAAGAAGTTTTCTCATTAGAAGACATTGATTTTGGGGTTAAATGCCTAGAAAATGAGAAAGATAAAGACATTGAAGGTTACCAGGTGGAAATCTTAAAAATTGGAGGTCCTGTCCTCATCCCCCACATCCACAAGCTTTTCAACCAAGCGGTTAAGCAAGGGTTCCCTAAACCTTCGAATTAGTGCCTCATTATCCCTATTTTTAAAAGTGGGGATATAAATAACCCCTATAATTATCAGACAATTATGATCAGCCCTCTCTTAGCCAAGTTATATGGTATTATTTTGGAAAAGAAGTTGAGCATTTGGCTTGAAAATGAAGGTAGGCGGGCTAATGGCCAAGCGGGTTTTAGAAGGAAGTACTCAACAAAAGACCACCTCGTTACGCTTAGGATAATTATGGAGGAATTCCACAATGATAAATCCAATCTCTTCTATTTCTTTGTGGACTTTAGAAAGGCTTTCGATATGGTTCCTAGAAATACCCTATGGAATAGATTAGAAGAGATAAATTTTCCTTTCGAGCTAAGAGCGGTCGCTATAAGATTATATGAGAATGTAATTGCCAAGTTAAAGAGCAATGAGGGGTGGTCAAAATATATTAACTGTAATATCGGAGTTAAACAAGGTTTCCCCCTCTCTCCTACCCTTTTTGGCATTTACATCGACATCTAAAAGGTTGTTTAGAGGAAGCGGGATGTGCTGGCACAATCTTAGCTGCGATAGTCATCATCCTTCTTCTCTATGCTGGCGATATTGTTCTTCTCGCAAGGTGCCCATCTGATCTTGATAAGCAACTTAGACTTCTTAAGGATTTATGCTCTACCATGGGTATGTATGTTAACACTGACAAAACAAAAGTTATGATTATCAAATCGAAGAAGGACACTTACGCTAATTTTATGTTTGACAATAGTAACTTGGAGGAAGTGTCTTCTTAAAAGTACCTAGGAATTGATATTCATCAGAAACTCAACTGGAACTATAGCATTCATAAAAGGATTAATGGGGGGTGGAAAGCTTATTTTGGTCTTGAAAATAATTGTAAAACGACAAACCTCGTAATGTGGGATAGAAATAAGTTCCTCTTTCAAACTTTAGTCACTCCTGTTATCTTATATGGATGTGAGGTTTGGGGCTGCAGCATCTCTAGAGAATATTGGAGAAAGATTGAGAAAATCAAGAAGCTTTTGATAACGTATAACCTTAAAATTAAAAGCAATACACCCTATCCTATTCCACTTATATAAGTGGGTCTTTCCCCTATCGCGAGCGTAGCTATGACTAGGCTTCTATTATACAAGCACAAGATTAATAGCATAGGAGACCATAGACTTCCTAAGCTAGCTTTAAATTCTAGTCAAAACCACCTAAGGCTTAAACGAGGTTGGTATAAGACAACAGGGCCTGGTTAAACCATTGGGATATTGACGAGAATATTGCATTGCAAAACATTAATAACATTAGAAAAATTGTTACTTCTAAGTTCAAAGAAAAAATGTGGTGTGAGAAAGATCTAGCAGCTAAAAGAAAATTAAGATATTATAAGGAGGTCATCAACCCCACCCTAGAAGATGAAAATTATCTCTCTGTTTTAACTAGCTCAAAGAAGAAAATTAATATAGCCAAGATTAGAACAAACTCTCATGAGCTCCATAGTGAAACAAGTCGTTGGACAGTTCCTAAAACACCATGGATGGAAAGGATCTGTCATCTCTATGAGAATATGAACATCGGCGTTGAAAATCGCTTCCTCTTAGAGTGCCTCATGTAAAACCACATTAGAGCTCAATTTCATAATCTTTGTTGCAATACTGACCTTCCTAACCTTTTAAAATGTCAAAATTATAGTGAGCTCGAGAGGCTTCTCTCCAAGCTTTTTGAGCATAGGAATAAACTCTTAAATCAAACTAAATAGCTCTTTTCTTTAGGTCCAATAGACCAAAGATTGGTCTCAGAGGATGTTAACCATCATCATCATCATATATATATATATATATATGAGGATGTTTGAGTGCAATAAATATAAATTAATGTAAATAATTTTTTTCTCCTTTCTTTATTAATATTTCATTAAAATTATTTGAGTTTTATTATACAAATTTAATTCTAATTTTTTTTTGAAGATAAAGTAAACCTCTAATATTTTCAATATTTCAATTTAGCATTATGATATAATATTTAAAAAGATTAGTAATAAAATATTATTTTAATTTTTGTTGTGAAGTATCATGTTGTAGTGTTCATAAATGAGTGTAAACATTTAAATGAAAACACAACATGGAAATGATGTTGTAGCATAAGTAAAATGAATCATTATTTAAAAAATAATATAGTAGACACAAAAATGTTCACTGTGGAGATTCCGAACCCAGAAACTCAAAACTCTCACCACAGAAATCTAAAATCTACAATATAGTAATAAATAATAATACCATCAAATTAAACAAAGTAACAAAAATAATAAATCTATTCAATTCAATTTTTTTATTATAATTTAGTTATTATTATTATTTTTAAACTTGAATGATAATTTCTAGAGAATCTATAACTATCTACATTAGATACAAATATTTCATAAATTCTACAACAAACCAGTTCTAATATGTTTTTCAATATTTAAGCTAAAAATTTTCACCAAACCATTAGAGCTAAAATCCTTTAAGATTTCAAAACTTCATATTTAAATTTAATTAATAACAAAATTTAATATTTACAATAAATGTTTTTTATAAGTTATATATGTACGTATATATCTATATATATCATAAACACTATGCATATCACATTAAAAATTAAATTAAAAAGATTACAAAATATGTGACATGTGAAATTTAAATCCATGTAACTTGGCATCTACTCATAGTCCATAATTCAAGTTTTTAGAGGTGCAAACCTTTCCTCAAGCTTTATATTCAAATTTTTTTTTGCACAATTAAATATTTGATCTCTCTTGGGGTTTAATAGATTAAGAGTTAAAATGAATCCTAGTTAGAAATAAATGAATATCTTAAATAATATAATTTATATTAATTTTAGAGAGATAAAATCATTATAAGACTTTTTTTGTTTTTTTTTATTTTTCTTTTAGAGTGGTTTGTTTGTGATGGCCTAATATGGAGATACGGGCATCTTGATATTGACTTAGTGTTTTAATCTGTAGTTACAGAAATGAATATTATATTAAATGATGGTGACTAGTGCACATATAAGTGGAACAAACACACCTCCATGTTTTAATGCTATAGTTAGATTCATGGGGTGTAGAATAGAATAATTGGTGGAAGAGTATATTATTAACTTAACCTTATATATATATATATATATATATAACATTTTCTTTATTTAATAAACTTTAGAAATAAATCTTAAATTTGAATGATTATATTGAGAAAAATATTTCTATATTAACTTCATTTTTTCTCTCTCACACATATAACATTAAAATAATAATAAAAACAATAATAATTATTAGACAAACACTAAATTAACATTAATTAATTGTCAATTCGAGATCGTATGATTTGTTACAATACATTATTTGTAGATAGAAACACTAGAAAACTAGAAACCTAACTCACTGTCTAAAAAGAAGTCTCTCACAAAGAAAAGCATAAAAAAAATCTTTCCACGGGCTTTTGCAGAGCCCGCACATGGGTTGGTCTCCAACTTCACTGGACTTTAAGCAAATCAAAATAATTTTAGTGGAAGAATAACTCAAACAATTAAATCAGGAAACCTATCTAAGGGTCCACCGAGTTCTTCCATCAAGATATTTCTATATTATTGACATAAATGTTCCGTCGAATCTCAAGTAGTCATGCAACTCAAGAACTCAATGTGGGTTCAAAACCAATCTTCACTGAAGGAAAAGAAAATTAAGCCTAAATTCAATGGGGTAAATATTGTTATCTACTCATTTTGTCTTCAATGTGGGTTCAAAACCAATCTTCACTGAAGGAAAAGAAAATTAAGCCTAAATTCAATGGGGTAAATATTGTTATCTACTCATTTTGTCTTTTGATTTTGTGATTTAAATGTAAGATAAATTAAATAAAATGTGAGATATGAGGTATGTAACTCTAGAATTATTAAAATGATAAATTTACTGGTAATATATATTTATTATTAATATTTAATTAAAATAAATATTTATATCATTCTTTAGCAACCCAAACAAAGTATGGTCAATATTTCAAAATCAGATCATAGAGCGAATTTAACTCATAACTTGTAAACAATGCACAGTCTTCATTGAGCATATACATATATGGCATCATATTTAAATGTGGTGGTCAAAATAGAAGCACATGAAATATAATTATGGAAATTATTGTGTTGTTGTAAAATTCTTTATTTGTAGAATATACAAGAAATATAAGACACTTAACTTTTAAAATTTTACTAAAAAAAAGCCTTAATGTCTCTAATTATTTCTGGAAAATTTCAAATTTCAAATTGCCAAAATAACTTCAGTGAATAAAAATAAGATTTCTATATTAATTCCTTTACTTTTTACACTTTAAAAGCTTCATAATAAAACCAAAATAAAATATTTTAAAATAAAAAATATTTTAAAACCCAAAATCAAAACATAAACAAAAATCAAATATTTTAAAATCCAAAATCAAAAGATTCTCAACCATCGCAATTTGAATTATTCATGCTATTGTTTGCAATTAAATAAAAATCGTCAAATAATTAATCTCACTTCCCATTTCCAAATATTTTAAAATCTGAAATAGTTAAATATATAAGAAAAAATGGGGATTTGAAAATTCAATGTTATAATTTATAATAAGACAATTACCAATTAAAATACCTATTAATTATTATTATTATAATTGAATATTAACTTAATATTAATATTAATTTAATAATAATATAAACAATAAAATAATTGAATATTAACTTAATATTAATATTAATTTAATAATAATATAAACAATAAATTAATATTAACGGTTATGAGACACAGTGTTATATAGTTGATAGTTGTTTTTCTTTTCAATTCCATGATTTCCTTTTATGAAAAATTTAATATTAGTATTTTAGATACACCTGGTAAAGCTAACCTTTTGGCTAATTTTCTTTTTTGATAGAATAATGAAGGTCAAGTAGTTCCTATAGATGACACATTTCCCGATAAGCATATGTTTGTTGTGTCCAAAAACGTTTTTTGTTCACACATATATTTAACTGTTTAGCTGCAGGGAAAGTACCATCCCATCTCTCTTCCAGAGATAAGAAGAAGACCATCAAGTCTAGTTCCTGCTCCTCGTCGGTCGAGTAAGAACTCTTCCGCACTAGCCCTAATCTAATAATCTAAACATGCGAACAATAAGATGAAGGGTTTCATATGTCAAGGGCATCCGACAATGGACATTATGAGGGTAATTTTTTCGACAGAAGGAATATTTATAAGTATAGTTATCAAGTTTAAATTTGAATTTTAATTCGGATTCAATTTGATATAGAAAAAAATTGACTATCTAAAATTTAATTCGGAAAAATTTGGGAGTATTATCTTATCTTTACTTGTTATTTTTAATAAATTTTAAAAATCAAACTTAACAATTTTAATATTCAAAACTCATATTTCTAATAAAAAAAAATTCAATCACATTATGGAAGCTGCAAATAAAATTAGATATTAAGATTAATAGAAAGAACCATCCTCAACGAAAGTGAATGAGATCTAAGGGAGAGAAAGAACTCTTTCTACATGAACATATCAGACTTTTACAGTTCTTAGTTGGTCAATCAATAAATAGGAGTTAATCAAATTGTTTCCCAATAATACAAAAAACACTTGAATATTATTTAGAGTAACATATGAAAAATATGAATAATGTAATATGAAAAATATGCATTAATATTTAAAAAACGGAAAGCAATACTTTTAAAATAATTACTTTAATTTATAAAATAATTTCTACAAATATACTAAAATTAAAAAAAAAGTTACACTTTTAAAAAAATTAAAAAAATTTCACAAAATTCTCCAGCTTATGAGGATGACTTTTCCAATATTTCACTAAGCTACATTATTTCACTTTCACATTATATTCTCCAAATATTGTTTATTAAAACAGACCTATTTTCCAATTTCTTCTTTATAGAAAAACACCTGGTCCCTAAATGACTTATTTTCTAAACTCCTCTACTCTTTATATCGTATGACTGCATAAATTGGTCATTGGACATCCTTAAAATGCATGCAAATGCCTACCTAAAAAGAATACCTAAAAAGAATAATCAAAGGTTACGTCAATGGTGTGTTTTATTACATTTTTCATTTTGAGAGAGGAAATATCATGGATGGACTTCTTCACGTTGAACTTGGTTTTCTGCCGTCAGAAGTCATGGTGAAATGCAAGAACATCTCTTTTCCAAGTACTGCTTCATAAGCACAATCCACCCACAGGATACCCTTCTAGAATCACACCCCTCTAAAATCACAGTCCCTTGTAATTGCTCGTGAATATTACAAGCCGAATTTTTTTTAACTAATTTATTCAGCAACCGTACCGAACTGACTTTAAACGTATTATTTACCGAATCGAACCTAATCATTTGGGCTCCTATTGGCCCACCCTTTTTTTGGGATACCAAGGAGTATGTCCATGTGGATGAAATTCCTTTCCACCCTCTTGTACGTGTTCAACTTTTTTAGAAATGGAAACGTAACTGAAAATGTTACTGAAAATTCAATTGTACATTTTTTGTTCTAGTGCATGTTTATGATTTTTAGTGTGGCTAGAGAAATTTTTACAAATCAGAGGATGCATTTTACCTTGAGACTTGTGAATACCATTACCCAACACTATAAGATGGATCGTTAGAAATCCTTTCCATGAAATCCACAGGGGACTCCATCGAAAACGTTCTTAAATCCATTTTGACCAAGATAGTACAAATGCATTGGAGAGATTAGGAAAAATATCTTTTATTGGCTTTGTCGGCACAAAAGATCAGATGGAGGAAAATAATGTGCCACGCTCCGTATGGGTTGGTGTATGGAAAGAAACTCCCCTTACATATTGAGATCGAAGTGAACACTGCTTATAGATTTTCGAGGGGAAAAAATATAAACTTATAAAACTTAATGAACTAGATTAAATGAGGATGGATATTGCTCAAAAAATTCCCACCTCCAAGAGCATTTAATTAAGTGCCATGACAAGCTTATCTGAAATAAGCAGTTCAATCCAATCCATGTTATTAGGATCTCATTTTTTATTCTAAATTTAAATATTTCAAAAAAAAGTTTCATACAAGATGGCTAGGTATATATGAGGTTGTAAATACCTTTTACAATGGATCTATGAAGACAAAGAATATATATGAGAATTGTACTTCTTTCTTCACTAACAACCATAGAGTTCATTCAACAAGTGTTGCAACAACAACTGGAAATGGTAGGTATCGACGATCTCTCATATATTAGAATTTCATCTTAATCTATTCCTTTTATTTAATATATTATATCAAAAGGAAAAAAATATGAAAAATTATAAAAAAAACCAAAAGTAAAGAGAAAAATAAGAATGAGTTGCGACAACCAACTTGTTGTTGCTATTAGACAATAGGTTTGCTTGAAAACGAAGAAATTGGAAGGCATATTTTGCACCAATTTTCTAATAAAACAGAGGTGCTAAATGATATCTAAGAAAATGGTGTTTCCCCAAAAAGAGGTTATATTTATCTGCAAAGTTTTGATTGAAGAAAAATGGATCTATGAAATACCAAAGCTTGGGAAAACAATTTTACCAAATATTTGTTATATTTAACACAAAGCCATTCATTGTAGTTACTTTGATTTGTATTTCTACCTTCATTATTAACAATTTCATCATCCATATCACTTTTAGGATGATCAATATTTCAATTGTTTCTAGATTCAAAACTACCCTTGTCTTCATCAATTTTTTTCTAATCATATTTACCATCATCATTTCCACCACCGTAATATTTCGTCTTATCATATTTATCATTATCATTTTGACCACCATAATCTTTATTATCACTATATTAATAACCACTATCAAACCATTTTCAACATTATCATATTAACATCATTATTTTCATCATCTTCAACATCAATAATAGAATCACTAGCATGATTATGAACTTCAGCATTAGCATCATCAACAATGGTAGTCTCAGTATTAGCATCATCAACAAGTTTCCTTAGAACTTTTATCTAATGTTCATTAATTGGGCTTTGTGATTTTATTTGAATCTCACAATGACCCCATTTTAGATTTTATCAAAGACAGTTATTTCAGAATCACTCAAGGGAAATAGTGGCATCTTTGATGATTTCCTCAATCTCCAAATTTACATACATTTTATATAGACTTTTTGTACGTATTTCAACCAATTAAATCTACAGATTTGGAATGATCAGACATGGCCAGTTAGGCTTGGTTTCTTGTTTCTTCATCTTTTTCAAGATTTGTATTACTGAAATTAGACTCTACACTCCTAGCCAAATGAACTTCTACAATGGTCAGCATCAACAATGCTATCCCTACTCTATTCCATATTTTTCTTTCAGTTTTGTAGGGCGATTTTTGTTGAAATATGACAACAAATGTAAATAATGTAATTTTGGGAAAATTTACTTATTACATGTTAGTTGGTTGTATAACGAAATGAAGTTAGAATAAAGAAATAGCCCAGGTTAAATTGGATGGCCCGAGAGGCTTTTAAGATGAGGAGAATCATTCTTGATTAATATAGTTCCCAATCCCTTGCCTTGTGGAGGTTTCCTTGACACCCTGTCAAGGTTTTACCATGTAAATTTATGTGTTTATCTTTCTGTGTATTTTACACTCAGTTTTCATTCTGTTTATGTTTCTTTCTTGTTTCATGATTTCCTGGAACAACAAGTGGCATCAGAGTCGAGAATGATTAAAAGGGTTTATTTGACTCTAGCAGAGGTCTAGGGTTTGTAAGAGCCCGAGTGGACATTTAGTTTCACTGGTGTGTTCGATGCCGAATTCACTGGTGTCTACCGTCTCTTAAGAAGAAAGGTTGCTAAAATTGTTAACTCGGTGCTGAAAATGCAGAAGAGACCCACAACCACAGAAAAGGTTCATTGCCACTGTCGGAGAAAAATACCATTCTAAAATTCGTGAACCTAGTTAGGAGAAGCACTTTAGTGGTCGACCCCCTGTCTACGATCGTTGAAGAAGGAGGGGCCACTGAAGAAAGAAATTCATTTCCCTTGCCACCCAAAATGATTTCTTTTTATCGCTTTTGAAAACGCAAAAGGGATTTGTTGCTGCCACATTGTGCATAAGACTGCTATATTTTTTGTTGTTGTAGCATTGTGCAGAAGACTGCCAGATTATCTATTGTTGCTGCATTGTGTAGAAGACTACCAAATAGAAGATCTCTACGGCTGTTGGAGAAGAAAAACGGTGTGAACAATTTGTTGTTTTCTACAGGAAGAAAATGGGTATTTGTTTATGAGAATTTGGTTTTTTTAGAATTTTTTGTATGAATATATAAATATTTTTAAGGCAGACAATGAGCAGACAATTTTTGGAGGAACACAATTTTATTTTATTTTTAAAGAAGAACAAGAGCTAATTTAGTGGAAAAAGAGAAAATACAAACTTTTTTTTCGAAACCCTAGGAGAAGAAGGGAATTTTTTTTTTAAATTGAATGAAGGAAACCTAGTAGAAATATTTCTAGAAGGAAGAAATGGCAAAAATGACGAACACGAAGTTCGAGGAGGAGAATTTCACCGTGAAGAACAATTTCACATTGTGGAAACTGAAAGTTAGGGATTTGATGGTGCAACAAGGGTTGCACAAAGCATTAGACGGGGTAGAGAAAAAACCTACAAGCATGACATATTCAGACTGGGAGGACCTGGATGCCCGAGCCCTCAGTACCAATAGGTTATGCTTGGCAGATGGAGTTCTCTTTAATATTGTTGAAGAGAGTGCAGCTGAAGGTTTGTGGGGAAAACTGGAAAATATTTATATGACTAAATCATTGATCAATACGATTTATTTGAAAAGAAAATTGTATAGTCTTTGAAAGAAAGAGGGTACAAAAGTTGCAAAACATTTAAATGTTTTTAATACAATTATTTTCTAGTTGTCAAATATGGAAGTTAAAATTCAGGAAGAAGACAAGGTGATAACCTTGTTGTGTTCTCTCCCTCAGTCATAGGACCACTTCATAACTTCAATCAGTTTGAGCAGTACCGATTCTTTGAAATTTGAATCAGTTATGGGTGCTTTGTTACCTGAAGAAGTACAAAGGAAATCTAGTATTGAGACATCTGCACCAAAAGCCATGGTAGCCAAATGTCAGTCAAAGGAAAGAGGGGAGAAAGCAAGGGTTTCTTCCAAATAAAATTCAAAGGGTGGCAAGGAGTGTAAAGCTAAGTGTTGGAACTAAAAAAACATTGGACACATCAAGAAATACTATTGGAAATGGAAGGAGTCGGAAAACTAGAATAAGGAAGAAAATCAGGTTGATTCAGGTATGATTGATGAAGTTTTAACTACTGAAGCTATACCTATTTGTAATGTCTCTTAAGATGCTGAAAATTGGCTATTGGACTCTGGTCCTTCTCATCACATGAAACTATAAAAATTTTACCTCATATGAAACTATAAATGGTATTTCGGTGTTTATGGGAAATAATGCATCTCGTCAGAATGTTGGGATGGGTAATGTAAAAACTAAAATGCATGATGATACATTTAAAACATTATCTCATGTTAGGCATGTACTTGAACTAAAGAAAAACTTGATTTCCTTGGGAATTTTGGATTCAAATGGGTATAAATTTACAGGTCATAATGGAGTGTTGAAATTCTCAAAAGGAGTCTTGGTTGTTATGAAGGCTGAAAAGGTCAGAAATATGTATAGACTAAAAAGGAAATACTCAAGTTCGTGAAGCAACAGTTGTATCAGAAAATGTGAAAGAAGGTTCTCGTCTATGGCATTAGCGGTCGAGTCACATATGTGAGAAAGGTCTTCAGGTGTTCATGAACTGGAAGTTTCTTCCTGATTTGAAATCCTTGAAGTTGGATTTTTGTAAACATTGCGTGTATGGAAACCAATGTAAACAAAGGTTCAAGACTGGTAATCATAATAGTAAACAAATTTTATACTACATTCATTCTGATCTGTAGGAACCATCTCCTACTGTGCCTTATGGAGGTGCATTATATTTCTTAACATATATTGATGATTTCTCCCGGAAATTTTGGGTCTATATGTTTAAAAAAAAAGCTGATGTATTTAATATTTTTAAACAATTTAAGGCTATGGTGGAAAATAAAACATGCAAATCAATTAAATGTTTAAAAACTGA
Organism: Pinus albicaulis; assembly: GCA_034641835.2. Taxonomy (NCBI): domain Eukaryota; kingdom Viridiplantae; phylum Streptophyta; class Pinopsida; order Pinales; family Pinaceae; genus Pinus; species Pinus albicaulis. The sequence goes on along the minus strand of CM076584.1, from coordinate 1,415,507,538 downwards.
CAATGCTAGTTAATTTACTTCTTTAGAATTTGAACAATTTTGTAAGGATGAAGGAATACTTAGACAAAAAATTGTTGTTTATACTCCTCATAAAAATGACATTGCTGAAAGAATGAATCAGACTCTTACGGAAAGAGCCAGAAGCATGATCATCAAAGCTAACCTGCCAAATGAGTTACAGGCAGAAGTAGTATCTATTGCTTGTTATTTAGTTAACAAATCACCTTCAGTTGCAATAAACTCTAAAAATCTTGAAGAAGTTTGGTCGAGGCAGTATTGTGATTATTCGCATTTGAATATTTTTGGTTACATGCCTATATTCTTATTCCTAGAAATCATCATTCAAAGTTAGATCCAAAATCAAAATGTTGTGTCTTTGTTGGGTATGATTATGTAGTGAAAGTATATAGGTTGTGGGATACTTCTTCAGGGAAGATAGTCATTAGTAAAGATGTAAGATTTGATGAATCTTCTCTTCTAAAATCAGATGTTGGAAAAGTTCAACAGGTGTAGGTATCACCAAATCAGCATATTCAATTGGATACTAAACCTTTTCTAGAAATTCGAAAGGAAGGAGACAATTCTAATGAAAGAGGTTTGGAAGCAAAGGAAATTGGAGATATTCCAGAACCAATTCAGCAACCAGCCACTCTAATAAGGTGTACCAGGGAAAGAAAAAAACCCAAAAGGTATGAAAATTATACTTCATATTTTTCATTGATTACTGAATATGGGGAACCTTCTTGTTATCAGGAAGCAGTAGATGAAACAGATAGAGAGATATGGAAAAAGGCTATGGAAGAAGAGATGGATTCCTTAGCCAAGAATAATACCTGGGATCTTGTAGAAATTCCTGAAGGGAGAAGTGTTGTTGGGTGAAAATGGGTCTTCAAGTTGAAGAGAAACGTTGATGGAAGTATTGAGAGTTACAAGGTGAGGCTGGATGTAAAAGGGTATTCTTAGGTTGAAGGTATTTATTTTCATGAGAATTTATCAACAGTGGTTAAACTTGTTTCTATTCGTACTATGTTGGCACTAACTGAATTAGTTGACATTGAGTTAGAATATTTAGATGTTAAAACAACCTTTCTTCATGGAATTTTAGATGAATAGATATATATGGACAAGCCATAAGGTTTTGTACAAGGTCGCGGTAGAAGATTAGTTTGCAAGCTCAGGAAATCATTGTATGGCCTGAGGCAATCGCCTAGGAAATGGTACAAGAAGTTTGATTCCTTCATGGTGAGCGAAAATTTTATCAGAAGTGAGTATGATCAATGTGTATACTTCAAAAGTTTCAATGGCATATTCATTACCTTGTTGTTGTATGTTGATGGTATGCTTATTTCAAGCAAAATAATGGAAGAAATCAGCAGGTTAAAGGCTTAGCTCTCTAGGACATTTGATATGAAGGATATTGAAGTGGAAAAACATATATTAGGCATGGAGATACACAGAGACAAGAAGAATGGTAAGATTTAGTTACCACAGCAGAAGTATGTGGAGAAAGTACATGAAAAGTTTGGTATGAACAATGTGAAACCTGTTAATGTTCCATTAGCTTCCCATTTTAAGATTTCTTCGGATTAATTCCTAGAACTAATGAATAAAACAATTATATGTCTCATGTACCATATGCAAATGCAATAGGAAACTTAATGTATGCAATGGTATCTAAAAGACCTGACATTTCACATGCATTTGGAGTTGTCAGCACGTTCATGGAAAATCCAGGAGAAGAACATTGGCGAGCAGTGAAATGGGCGCTTCAGTATTTGAGAGGCACAAGTGACCATTTCATTAGCTTTGATGGTCATGAAGGTTCATTCTGCAATATGTGGATGCTGATTATGCAAGTGATTTGGACAAAAGGAGGTCTACTATAGGTTATGCTTTTACTCTTGCAGGTGGAGCAATTAGCTAGATGTAAACTCTTCAAGAGACAATTGCTTTGTACACTACTGAAGCAGAGTATATAGCTTCTTCAAATGCCTGTAAAGAGGCAATCTGGTTAAAAGATGTGCTTGATGAGATTCGAAGGACACATGAGAAATTGAATGTATTCTATGATAGTTATAGTGCTATTCATTTGGCTACAAATCCAACTTATCACAGCAAGACCAAGCACATCGATGTAAGGTATCACTTTGTGAGACATGTAATCGAAGGTGGGAAAGTAGTTCTTAAGAAGGTCCATACACAGGAAAATCATGCAGATATATTCACGAAGTGAGTTACAGTAGAGAAGCTGAGATGGTGTCTCGCATCTCTTGACTTGCAAAAGAGATGATGAATAGGCATGGGCAAGGGATTACGAAAATTGTTGTCAAGGTGGAGTTTGTTGCAATATGACAACAAATGTATATAATGTAATTTTGGGCAAATTTACTTATTACCTATCATTTGGTTGTAAAAAGAAATGAAGTTATAATAATGAAATAGGCCAGGTTAAACTGGAAGGCCTGAGAAGCTTGTAAGATGAGGAGAATCATTCTTGATTAATATAGTTTCCAATCATTTTTCATTCAGTTTTATTTTCTTTCTTGTTTAATGTTTTCTCAGTATAACAATTTTATGGTAACAAAAAGAGGTTTATTTTCTACAAAGTCTTACAAGGATTTTCAGGTGTAAGGTAACTAAGGTATCACCCAATATTTGAGAAGTTCTATGATTTATTTCAAATATAGATTGGGCGTTCATATTCACACTGCCAGATCCCAAACCTCATGATATCACACTCATATTAATTTTATGAATAAAGCATAAATCTATCTTATTTATACACATAAACAAGTGTAGGTTTACAATGCTCAATTCATGTTCACTATTTGTGCCTTGCAAATATTGATGCACCAAATTGATTTTGGCAAGATATCACTCAACTTGTGCCCACTAAATATTTTCATGTTTTATATATGTATATGCTCATTAAAGACTGTGCATTTCTTACAAGTTAGGAGTTATATTCACGCTATGATCTGATTTTGAAATATTGACAATACTTTGTTTGTGTTTCTAAAGACTGATATACGTATTTATTTTACTTCAATATTAACGATACATATATATTATTTTTATATTTATCATTTTAATAATTCTATAGTTACAAACATCATACCTTAAATTTTATTTAATTTATCTTACATTTAAATCACAAAATCAATACAAAAAATGAGTAGATAAAAATATTTACCCCATTGAATTTAGGCTTAATTTTTTTTCCTCCATTTTTGATAGGAAGCATTGCATAGTTGATATAGGTTATATTTTCAGTGCATTTATTTCCTTTAGTGAATTTTGGTTTTGAACCCACATTGAGTTCTTGAGTTGCATGACTACTTGAGATTTCTACGAAACATTTATGTCAATAATATAGGAAGTTCTTGAGTTGCATGAATAATTGAGATTCAAGGGAACATTTATGTCAATAATATAGAAATGCCTTGATGCAAGAACTCGATGGACCCTTAGATAGGTTTCTTGATTTACTTGTTTGAGTTATTCTTCCACTAAAGTTATTTTTATTTTCTTAGAGTCTAGTGAAGTTGGAGACCAACCCATGTGAGGACTCTGCAAAACCTCGCAGAAAGAATTTTTTATGCTTTTCTTTGTGATAGACTTTTTTTAGACAATGATTTAGGTTTCTAGTTTTCTAGTGTTTCTATCTCTGAACAAATAATCTATTGTCTCAAATCATACGATCTCGAATTGACAATTAATTAATGTTGAGTAAGTGTTTGTCTAATGATTATTATTGTTTTTATTATTATTTTAATGTTATATGTGTGAGAGAGAAAATATGAAGTTAATATAGAAATATATATATATATATATATATATATATATATAAGAGGTTAGGTTAACACTGTACTCTTCCACCAATTATTCTATTCTACACCCCATGAATAACATTAAAACATGGATGTGTGTTTTGATCCACTTATATGTGCACTAGTCACCATCATTTAATATAATATTTATTTCTGTAACTAAGCGTTAAAAAACTAAGTCAATATCAAGATACGAGTATCTCCATATTAGGCCATCACAAACAAACCACTCTAAAAGAAAAATAAAAAACCAAAAAAGACTTATAACGATTCTATCTCTCTAAAATTAATATAAATTATATTATTTAAGGTATTCATTTATTTATAACTAGGATCCATTTTAACTCTTGAACTATTAAACCCCAAGAGAGATCAAATGTTTAAATGTGCAATTTGAGGAAAGGTTTGCACCTCTAAAAACTTGATTTATGGACTATGAGTAGATGCCAAGTTACATTGACTTAAATTTCACATCTCACATATTTTGTAATCTTTTTAATTTAATTTTTTAATGTGATATGCATAGTGTTTATGATATATTTAGATATATAGGTACATAAATAACTTAGAATAAACATTTATTGTAAATATTGATTTTTTTTATTAATTAAATTTAAATATGAAGTTCTGAAATCTTAAAGGATCTTAGCTCTAATGGTTTGATGAACAATTTTAGCTCAAATATCGAAAAACATGTTAGAATTGGTTTGTTGCAGAATTTATGAAATATTTGTATATAATGTAGATACTTATGGATTTTTTTAGAAATTATCATTCAAGTTTAAAAAATAATAATAATAACTAAATTATAATAGAGAAAATTGAATTGAATAGATTATTCATTTTACTTAAAATACAACATCATTTCCATATTATGTTTTCATTTAAATGTTTACACTCATTTATGAACACTACAACATGATACTTCACAACAAACATTAAAATAATATTTTATTACTAAGATTTTTAAATATTATATCATAATCCTAAATTGAAATATTGAAAAAATTAGAGGTTTACTTTATCTTTAATTTTTTTTTAGAATTAAATTTATATAATAAAAGCTCAAATAATTTTAATGAAATGTTAATAAAGAAAGGAGAAAAAAAATATTTACATCAATTTATATTTATTGTGCCCACACATGCTCATATATTTATATATATATATATCTTAATGCTAAATTTACTAGCAATATAAAGGACTCAAATTTGTCTAGGTGCAAATATTTCATATTTGAACTCACAAAAGAGTTTGCATCCTACAAAATTTTAATTCTTTTGAATTCTTAATAGGACCCTCAGTTAACATCAATATAGATAACTAATATAGATAATATTTGAACACTAAAAGCACTAAACACATAATTCAAAAGTCATTAATGGAGCACATTCAAATATTTTTAGTGTATAGGAGATTTGGTAGAAATATTTTACTCTCAATCTCAACCATTAATAAAATATTTTGATATCCATATAAATTACCTTAATTTTATATTAACTAAAACTTAAAAAAAAACAATAATATAGATTTTCATTTTTTTAGGGTGAGCAATGTGTATAATTCTTATACTTTCTAAAAATGTTTCAAAACACTTAAATAAATTATTTCATATGAACTAATTTTTTTCAAGATTAACTTCATATATGTATATAGACATAGAGAAAAAAAATATGTTAATATTGACATTAATAAAATATTTCAATACCCCAAGTAAAAAAATACAAATAAAATATAATAAAAATAATAAATATATAATTTGTACCAGGCTTAATTATGCCATAAGGCGTATTTATTTGAAAAAAAATTTCCTAATTGACACTCTACATCATTTGTAACCGTTCGATTTTATGTTAGACGATTGAAACATTATCAGTCGTCGGATGCAAATTTTTGTTGATTAGGATAAGTTTTGGTTAGTTAGGGTTTCGGCAGCCATAACTCTCTCGACCCTGGCAACTATGAAGAAACTGAATGACCCTGAACACATGGATGAATCTTTTTCATTTCCTCCCTTCCATCGGATTTGAAGGCTTTCATCCAAAAGATACAATAGCGTTGGCAATCACTCTGCGTGTAGGGCTTTGGTTGTTTTGGGTTGGGTTCCTGTCGCTGGTGCACACCGTGAGCCATTGCGGTTCGAACTCAATACTTGAGAGCATCTGGCAAGGAGTCCCCGGAGTCCCCATCTTCTTTCAATCGCAAATATTAGGACATCCTACCATGGGTGAAGTAGGGGCCGTAAGTGTTAATTTGGTGGATTTGACCCATTTTATGTTTGGTTTTACCCCTCTGGCTTCAATTGGTGTTTGATCTTTCACTTTGGCTTCTGTTGGTGGATATTCAAGGGGATTTTGTGGGATACAGTGGGTCGAAGACTGTACATAACTTATGGTGTTGGCCTTATAAAAATCAGATCCGGCTACTACAACAAGACCCTGAAATGAATGGTGAAGCAGGGTTTTAAGTGTTAATTTGGTGAATTTGATCTATTTTATGTTTGAATTTTCCCTTTGGTTACTTTTGGTGTTTGGTCTTTCACTCTGGATTTTATTGGTGGATGTTCTAGGAGATTCTGTGGGATACAATGGGTTGAAATCCCTGCATAACTTATGGTGTTGGCCTTAAGAATATCAGCTCCAGTTAGTATAACAAGACCCTGCAATGAATGGTGAAGTAGGGTTTTAAGTGTTAATTTGGTGGATTTGACCCATTTTAGATTTTCTGGTAAATTTTGTGGTATAAAATGGTAGAAAACCCTGAAAACCCATAACTTATGGTTTTGGTCTCCACGAACTGACAAAAAATATGGAGGATATCACCACTCTATGCAACATTGAAGCCTGCATGATTGCCTATGGACATCTGCATGACAGTAAACCTGATCTCACCATATTTCGCAATTCCCCTTCCCGAAGCGGTCCTCTGGTTAAGAGGCTCAATACCCCTAGAATCCAAGAGCCAGAGAAGGGAGAGGATTTTCCCTCATGGGATCCTTCTCTTGACAATTACAGTGAGAAACAACTACAACAACTACTAAATTATTTGGAAACCAAAAGTAGTAATGTAGCTCATAAAATCAAATTCCTGGAACAGGGCAATTCAGGTATAATATCTATGACTCAAGATAATTTTCCAGCTGGTTTTTTGGTGGATATTTAAGTTTAATTTTGTTAAATTTTATTAGGTTCTGCAGAAGATGACTGAAACCAAGAAGTTTAGAAATCATTGGTGTTAATTAAATGTTTTATTGTAGCTTGGTTTCATGCTTCTGGCTTTAATATGGGAATATGATGCTTCGACCTTGAGCAGTTTCCAACAGCGATGACAAGGTGTTCATAACCATTATTAGTTCGTTAAATAAAAATGCAAAAATATTAATTGAGCTTAAATAACTTTCTTGATACATTGAATGTCCTAAAATCCTATAGCAAGCATTCTGGGGTTTAATTCAGCTCTTCTCATTAGAAAAGGGATCACTTTCTCCACTGTTCCAAATCATCACCCGTAACTTGAACTCATCTTCGAGACCCCTGCACGATGTTTCTGTCACTCCTAAAATTCTACAGCAAGAAGTGATCACCTCAACCAGTAATGCTGCTGCCGTCCCCAAATTCGAAGGTGCAGAAGGATTATACCTGGGGTTAACCACAAAGGAACTAATCACTTTGTACTTCAATCTATATCTCATTTCCTGCAAACCCATTGTGGAAATGGGCACCAAGGCGCTCATATTGCCTCTCATGGATTATGCAGCTTATAGAGTGCCCCTTCTCTGGGCCATCAAGCGGACAGTGTTTTCTCATTTCTAGGTGGGAGAGACCGTTGAAGAGGTGTCCATAATGTTGAAGAGAACGTAGGCACTTGATTTGAAGGGCGTTCTCAATTACAGCATGGAAGACGCCACTGATAACGCTGCCTATCACGCCAATCTCAAACACATTTTCACCACCGTCTATTCAACGCTCCTACTTCTGCCTGGATCATAGCTATGCTTAATGATGGTTTTTATAGTTTCCCCTTTAGAAACATGTGACTGAATTTCTTGTATATCAATCTAAATTCATCTACACAAAAGATATTTCTTGTTCTAGGGTGTTCAAATAGACTCTCTTGTGGCTTAAATTATGGCACTTATCTTTGACAGGTACTATTATGACCATCTCGGAAGATAGAATAAAACCATTACCTGGGCCTGATAGTTGGACGCTCAATGAAATATTTGAAACAGGGATTGTTATTAGCACTTACCTTGCCTTGATCATTGTACTATTTTATTGGACTATAATTAGCACAACATTCTTTGAGGTGTTATTTCTTTCTTATCTCATATGCAGTTTGATTCTTAAAAAAAATTAAAAAAGTATTGCATCATCAAGATAATCTGAGGAACCATCTATAAACTGCCCACATTATTCTTAATAATTGACATATATCTATGTACTTCTAATCGATCTCCCAATTTCTATTTGTTACAGACACATTTCCATGTGAGATAAAATAGTAGCAATGTTGAAGAGGTCACTACTGCTATTTACTTGCAAGTGAGCATAGTTAACCAAGCCCTTATATTTGTCACACATTCTCAAAGCTGGTCATTTATGGAAATACCTAGCACTCTACTAATGTGCTCTTTTGTGTCAGCCCAGTTGGTAAGTTGCTTTTATAACTTTTCTACAATTTGGGGAGAACAGAATGATTTGCAAAAATTATACTCATTTTTTATTTTCATCTACAAGTCTAAGGGATTCATCTCTTCTTTCTGGAGCACAATATTGTTTGTAATGTGATGTCATTACAAATATAACACCATTACCAATGTCTAGGTTCAGTGAAATAGGAATCAAGAATCTGACTTGTTGAATTGTGAGTTTGACTTAGATTGGCAGTCAATACCCCTAGAATCCAAGATCCAGAGAAGGGAGAGAATTTTCCCTCATGGGATCCTTCTCTTGACAGTTACAGCGAGAAACAACTACAACAACTACTAAATTATTTGGAAACCAAGAGTAGTAAAGTAGATCATAAAATCAAATTCCAGGGAACAGGGCAATGCAGGTATAATATCTATGACTCAATATAATTTTCCAGCTGGGTTTTTGGTGGATATTTAAGTTTAAGTTTGTTAAATTTTATTAGGTTTTGCAGAAGATGACTACAACCAGGAAGTTTATAAATCATTGATGTTCACTCAATGTTTTATTGCAGCTTGGTTTCATGCTTCTAGCTTTAATATGGGAATATGATTTTCCTTCGTTCATGATCTTAATCATAGCTATCCTTAATGATGGTTTGCATAGTTTCCCCTTTAGAAACATGTGATTGACTTTCTTGCATATTAATTTGAATTCATCTACACAAAATATATTTCTTGTTTTAGGGTGTTTGAATGGACTCTATTGTGGCTTAAATTATGGCACTTATCTTTAACAGGTACTATTATGACCATCTCACAAGATAGAGTAAAACCATCACCTGGGCCTGATAGTTGGAAGCTCAATGAAATATATGCAGCAGGGGTTGTTACTGGCACTTACCTTGCCTTGATCACTATCCTATTTTACTAGACTATAACTAGAACAATATTCTTTGAGGCACTATTTATTTCTTATCTCATCTGCAGTTTGATTCTTCAAAAAAATTAAAAAATTATTGCATCATCAAGATAATCCGAGGAACCATCTATAAAATGCCCACTTTATTCTTGAGAATTGGCATATATCTGTGTACTTCTAACCAATCTCCCAATTTTTGTTTGTTACAGACACATTTCCAAGTGAGATCAATCAGTAGCAATGACGAAGAGGTCACTGCTGCTATTTACTTGCAAGTGTGCATAGTTAACCAAGCCATTATATTTGTCACACGTTCTCAAAGCTGGTCATTTATGGAAAGACCTGGCACTCTCCTAATGTGCGCTTTTGTGGTAGCCTAGTTGGTAAGTTGCTTTTATAACTTTTGTACAATTTGGGGAGAACACCATCATTTGCAAAAATTATACTCATTTTTTATTTTCATTTTTCATAACTGATTATTAGTTAAAAATTACTTGGTTTGCTTCGAAGACTAGTTGAGGATACCTGTTGGTAAAGATATATGGATTCTATGAGCTTGTACATGTTATTTAAACAAAATTATACAAATATTTGATCCTTAGAAAGCAGACAGATTCGCACTTTAGAAAAAGGCTTTATTATTGAGACTTGAACAAAACTATCTAGATTAAAAGGATTATTCTTCCAATCATACTTGGTGTAGGAGTGGTGTGTTTCTTTGTATCTTAAAGACCCGTTTTCGTATATTTGAAACATTCATTCATTATTTAATATGGATGAACCTTTTCCCAAGTATAGTACTCGAAAGAGCGAAGCAAATTATAGTTTGCAAACTAATGAAGCAAGAGTAACTCAATTACCATCATCTACAAGTATAAGGGATTCATCTATTCTTTCTAGAGGATAATATTATTTGTAATTTGATGTCATTCCAAAGATAATACCATTGCTAAAGTCTAGGTTCAGTGAAATAGGAATCGAGAGTCTGACTTGCTGAATTGTGAGTTTGACTCAGATTGGCAGTCAAAATTTTTTTTTCCTGCTAGGGCTTAGTCAATTTCATGGTTAACAAGTTTGACTCGGCCAGCAGACTATATTTCCCATAAAAAGGAACCATTTGCTTATTTTTTCATGATTTTTCTATGAAACTTTTTCTTGATTATTTTATCTTGCCAATTAGTTTGCCAAGCCGAGTCTGGTAATTATGACTAAGCTTGTCATTTGAAAATTGAAACTTTAGAACCTGTGCTTGGTAACTTTTGCATTGATACAATATGAGTGTGCATTTAAAAAAATTCATTAAACATTCAAGATTCAGATTAAATATGCCTTTTAACTATTCCTTCTTTCAAACCCAGTATTATCTCTACGTGAAAATTTCATGTTTAAATATATTCATTTCAGATTGAAACGTTGATAGCAGTATATTGCCACTAGGGATTTACTTCCATAGAAGGCATCGAATGGGGATGGGCTACAGTGATCTGGCTTTACAGTGTGGTATTCTATGTTCCTTTAGATATAATCAAGTTTGCAATGCGTTACACTCTTAGTGGACAAGCTTGGGAATTTCTCTTTGAGAGGAAGGTCAGATTCAGGCGTTCTCCCCTCTTCATAGGTTTTCTATTTTGTTATGTGTGGGAAAAGTTTCCCTCGAGCATATATTCTTCTCTTGCAAAGGTTAATTTTGGTAACAATGACATCATGCAGACATCTTTCACAACAAAGAAGGATTACAGAAGAGAAGACAAAGAAGCCAAATGGGCACTTTCTCAGACAACTTTACATGCTTTGATTGCTTCTAATGCCTACACTTTTGTTGGGTGTTCATCCATGATTGCAGAGCTCCTATTTCATGAAAATAGAAAATACATCTTGAATGCCCCAGAGGCTATGTCATGCACAAATTTGACTGTGGTTTTTCTCTATGAACTCCTTAGTATTATCACTAGCCAGAATAACCTTGTCATAATTTGGTTTTATTGGGTGCCTTCATGCCTAAGCATTGTGATAATCTCGATTAATAGTTCAGGGTGTTGAAAGTCATGCACAAGCTTGGCTCTGGTTTTTCTCTATGAATTGTTTCAGATGTTTTCAACAGAGTGCAAGATCGATTTAAACTTTTTTCAACTCACTTAGCTTAACTTCAATCTGCCTAATAGGGATAATAATGACACCTCTGGAATCTAGATCATATGAAGTAACTGCCACCCTGAAAACATGGGACTAGCCTGAATAAGACTATCATAATTTGGTTTTATTGGGTGCCTTCATGCCTAAGGTTTGTGATAATCTCGATTAATTGCGTAGATTAATCATTCTAGTTGCCTTAAAAACTATTAATATTTATTAGGTAGGAATTAAAAAAAAACACAAATTCAATTTCTCTTATCACATTGGAACTGTGGTATTCAACATGAGATTGGAGAGAGCGTTATACTAACACTGACAAGTCCAGGGTGTTGGAATAACAATGACATTTCTAGAATCTGAATCATATGAAGTAACTGCCACCCTGAAAACATGTGACTAGCATGAATAGGCCTTGTCATAGTTTTAATGGGTGCCTTCACACTTAAGCTTTGTGATAATCTCAATTAATTGGGTGGATTATTCATTCCAGTTGCCTTAAAACTATTAATGTTTATTAAGTAGGAATTAAGATGGTTGGTCATCTCTCACTTTAAGCATGATCTGGGTTTATCCCTATCGTACTTTTTGGAGGGGCCTTTAGATAATCAGAACGTACCCCAACCCCTATGGTTCAGTTGGACTAAGCTTATCTCTGAATTATAGATTCCAGGTTATCTCTAAATTATAGATTCTGAATTGTTTTACATGCACTTTGAGTTTCAATGTTCCAGCAAATTTGTCAATCCCTCAGGAAAAGATATTATGATGAAAAAGATCTTTATTATTTAGAAAATACATCTTGAATGCCCCAGGGGCTATACCACTCCAAACGTTTTTCTCTATCAAGTGTTTAATCTTTTCATCAAAATCTTCCAGTCATACACAAATTTGACTGTGGTTTTTCTCTACGAACTACTTAGTATTATCACCAAAATCTTGCAAGTCATGCACAACCTTGAATTTGGTTTAAACTTGTTTCAACTCACTTAGCTTAACTTCAATCTGCCTAATAGGGCAGGTGGAAATGGAGAGGGGTAATCACCCAATGGCCACATATTCTATTTCTCTTGTTGAACCCCTAAAGTACACGCCTCTCACCAAGTAGGATGGGACAGATATCAAAGGTATAACGATGTTGAATTTATGGGCTAGGCTAGGTTATCTTTGAATTATAGATTCTGAATTTTTTTTCTTGCACTCTAAGTTTGAATGTTCCAACAACTCTGTCAATCCCTCACAAAAAAATATTATGATAAAAAAAAAAATTTATTATTTAGAAAATACATCTTGAATGCCCCAGGGGCTATGTCACTCCAAACTTTTTTCTCTATCAAGTGTTTAATCTTTTCATCAAAATCTTCCAGTCATGCACAAAATTGACTGTGTCTTTTCTCTATGACCTGCTTAGTATTATCACTAGCCAGAATAACCCTGTCATAATTTCGTTTTATTGGGCGCCTTCATGCCTAAGCATTGTGATAATCTCGATTAATAGTCCAGGGTGTTGGACCAACAATGACACCTCTGGAATCTGGATCATATGAAGTAACTGCCACCCTAAAAACATGGGACTAGCCTGAATAAGCCTGTCATAATTTGGTTTAATTTGGTGCCTTCATGCCTAAGCTTTGTGATAATCTTGATTAATTGGGTAGATTAATCATTCCATTTGCCTTAAAAACTGTTAATATTTATTAGATAGGAATTAATAAAAAACACAAATTCAATTTCTCTTATTACATTGGAAGTGTGGTATTCAACATCAAATTGGAGAGAGTATCACACTAACACTCACAAGTCCAGGGTGTTGGACTAACAATGACACCTCTGGAATCTGAATCATATGAGGTAACTGCCACCCTGAAAACATGTGACTAGCCTCAATAAACCTTGTCATAATTTGGCTTTATTGGGTGCTTGTAATAATGTGGGTTTATTGGGTGCCTTCACATCTAAGATTTGTTCTACAGGCCCTCGATATCTTCAGCAAATTCTACTATAACTCTTTTTTCAAATTTGAAAATGAAATGTCTATTACAAACATTATATATATATATATATAATGACACATCAAATTAATTATAGTTGATTTCTTTCTAGCATTTTCCTTACGGCGTTTCCTTTGCAACATTAGGTGCAATTGCTAGTATAAAATTATGATCTGTCATTCAAAAAATATTACTGACTATAAAAAAATATTCTATGTAGGTGGCTAAAATATTTGAGTGCCCATGTTAAGTAAAAATGATGTATATATTGTATAAAATAAAATTATATTTATACTAAATTATATGTATACTAAAATTGTATGTATATATATGCTAAATTATATGTATATTAAGCTATTTTATTCCATGTATTTAACATATTTTCAAAAGATTGAAAATCAAAAAATACAATTTAAAAAAAATAAAATTATTAATGTAGAAAGAAAAAAAATAGACTAAATCTTAACCATCATTTATTAATATTTTTATAATTATACAATTTTTGAGAGTGCAATTTTTTAAAAGTTTACACTATACATCTCAATAAATTTGTATCGTCTTGACTCTTACTAAAGCTATAATTAAAATAGATCATACTGGTATCTGTTCTATTCTATTTATATTTTAAAATTTTATGATATCATTCATTTAGTGTATTCACCTCATATAAAGCACTCTGTGATAAATATTACAATATAAAGAGAAAATAGACATTCTAATACCTAAATACAAACCATGCTTTTTAAATATATGAAATTACAATGTATGAACACTGTAATGCTTTTTAAATATATGAAATTACAATGTATGAACACTGTTTTGGAAGCACGAAGCTAATTCAAGCAACAAATTAATGGGTAGCATTCAAAAATTTAAGATTGGGTAACTGGAAGAGAAACAATAGACATTCTAATACCTAAATACAAACAATGCTTTTTAAATATATGAAATTACGATGTATGAACACTGCTTTGAAAGCACGAAGCACATAATTCAAGCACCACATTAATGGATAGCATTCAAAAATTTAAGATTGTGAAACTGGAAGTGAAACGTAAAAAGCTCAATTTCATGCGGAATTGATGAAATGGGTCCACCTTTATTTCTTCGTTTACGAGTAGTACTTTCCAAGAATAAGTCCTCGGCAGAAGATGAAATCTGGCTTCAACTATCGTGGTTTAGCAGAAACATAATATAAAGCAATATGTATCGTAACGCGAAATCTACCATGAGAGTTCATGGTTTAGTAGCTATATATATATATATATATATATAGTAACACTTTCCTAAGTAGAAAATACTGTGTAATAACATGTGTTCTTGAGCAGAATTTCATGCTAATAAGAAAAAGTGAAATAATTAACTTTAGTTTACAATTTTTTAAATACTTTGAAATCGAAAATCAATACCATTAGAATTATTCACGCTGTTATTTAGAATTAAAAAATCACAAACTTATTGAAATCTAGTTCATGCACAATGAAAGTTCAATAAATAATTTGTAGTTTTTTTTTTAATCAGTGATTACAAACAAAACAAGCTTCCCGTTGAAAAAAAATATTCCATCTGAAAAAAATTATTCCATCTGAAATATTTCCAACGTTCCTTCCTAAATATTTTAATATTTTTGACTCCTAGTATTTTTAGGAAATCTCAAAATATTTAGAATATTTTAATATTTTTGACTCTTGTAAATTTGGGAAACCTAAAAATATTTTGGAATATCTTAAAATATTATTAAAAAAAAGTCAAATAATTAATCTTACTTTATATTTTCAAATATTTTAAAATCCAAAATCATAAGATGCTCAACCAGCACAAATAGAATTATTCATTCTCTTGTTCCCAACTAAATAAAAATCGTCAAATAATTAATCTGACTCCACATTTCCAAATATTTTAAAATCTAAAATCATTAAAGATGCTCAACCAACTTAATTGGAATCTTAATTATAATTTATAATAAGACAATTTCCAATTAAAATACATTACTAATATTATTAAAATATCTTATTAATATTATTAATATTGTAATTAAATGCTAATTTAATATTAATATTAATTTAAGAATAATATAAATAATAAATTAATAATAATACATAATTTATTATTCACCAATTAAAAATAGATTTAATAGACTAACCATTCTGATATTGTTTTGTTAACCCTCCATGGAATGTGTTTCTAAGAAATAGAGAACAGAAAACTAAAAATAAGAATAGAAAATGTTCCATAAACCAAGTCATAAACTAAGTTTTGCAAATATAAATGTTGTATAGTTATAACATGATTTCACTTCTCATTAATTTGATAAATTGTCATTATAATCATGATGAGTAAATTTATAATAATATTAGGTAATGTAAAACTTTGGATATAAATTTAGAGATATAATATAATTATCATTAAAAACTCAATCCCATAATTTAAAGAGGAAAGAGAAAATACACAATATACACCAACATCTTGTATATTAAATGATACAATTAAGTTTTATAATTAAGAGAGATATTAATATGTGATACACCAACACAACTAGGACAAAAGGGACTTGATGCTTAGAAATTTTATGACATGTGTGTCTCACATTAACTACAAAGACTTGCAGTTTTAATCGATTTACTATTTTTTTTAACTTTTAAAAATATAAAAAGACAAAAATTTCAAAGTATATTTTATTATTGGTAGAAATTTTATTGTGGTGTAATTATATTTTTTATTATTTATTAAGAAATAATAATTAAATTTTCAATTGAATTATCTAAAATGAATTGAATTCAATTTTCAATACAAGATAATTTCAATTAAACTATATGTGGAGACATTATTATTAATATTATTAATATTATTATAATTAAATACTTACTAAACATAATTACTTATTATTAACAAAAACATGAATGGATTTAATAGACATACAATTTTCATATTCTTTATTGTTACTCATGAATGTAACATGCATTCCTAAGAATAGAGAATAGGAAACCAAGAATATGAAGATAGAATATTTCATAAACCAAACCATAAGTCAAGTTTCACAAATTTAAATGTTATATAGTTATGCTTTTATTTCACTTATCATTAATACTGATAGGTGGTCATTATAATCATAACTAGTAAATTTTTAATGATATTAGGTAAATGTGAAAATCTGAGATGGATTTTGAAATGTCCAATAGTTATCATTCATTAACTATGTGTCAAAGAGGAACATTTCTCAATCTCGACCATTGACACAATTTTTACATTACACCAGGTGCAGCAAGGGGGTCACATGTGGGGGGGAATCCCCACTATGCCATGCATATAGTGTAGTTCCCTTAAAATATTTTGAATAGATTTTTGTGTTTGTTTTCGGAAATTTTTGGTAGATGTTTTTTGTCTTTAGTAGTTTTGTGATGCATGGCAATTTTTCTCATGGTTTTTTTAGTTTCAGTTGAGGAACTATGGTTGTATTCAAATCCATAGTAAATCGATTGTTGGTTTATATATATATATGGATGGTATTATGACATTTTAAAGAAGAATGTATATTAAAAAATATTTCTAGTTTGGTTATTTCCATTAGTAGTAATTCAAATATAAGTTTGGATGAGATATCCTCATCCTTGTTATCAGAGGAGATGACATGGAAAAATATGGAAATCCAAAACATAGATACCGATTAAGTAAGAGGATTCTACTAGGATAGAAATAAAAAAAAGTCCTAATGTGAGAAATCTAAATTTAGAGGAAAGTATAAATGTCTAGGAAAATTCATTAAGGTATTTTGAAGATGTGAAAAAGATGGGAATTAAAAGAAATACTATAAATCTAAAATTGTTGAGAAAAGGAAGGGATCTAATGATTCTCATCTTATACAATCAAAATCCTCCTTTGATGGAGGGGTCAATATGTATTTCAATTCCTTATGTACATGCACAAATCATAAGGTATGGTTGGTTGACTCAAGCATATCATTTCATAGGATTCCTCATAGTGATTGGTTCTATAAGTATGAAAGGTATCATGTTGGTGATGTATCCTTGAGATATGAATCAAAATCAATAATCATAGGAGGATAAAATTCAATTAGTTGAAGTTCATGGGTATAAGGATTAGAATAGTCCTTGGTGTTCTGTAAATCCTTGGATTAGAAAGAAATTTTATGAAACAAGCATGAGTGCAAAATTATTATTTTTAAATGATACATATAACATGGTTGGAGGAGAAATGGTATTGTTGAAAGGAGTTTCGATTTAGACTCTGTATAAGCGGCTAGGGAGAATTTATATTGATGGTTCAAATATTCCTAATGTTCCTGGAAATGATGCAGACAAAGGAAAAACTCCTACAATTTATTAATAAAATATTAAGATGTGGCATCAAAAACTAGGACATATTGTAGAAAAAAAAAATTTAGGTAATGTACGATGTAGGAGGTATGCCTAATTTATCAATGGATTCGAATTTCTATGAATATTGATTATATGGGAAGAAAAATGGGTAAAATCATCCTATGGGGCTATGAGGTTAGAAGGAATATCATAGTTGGTGCACAATGAGGTGTTTGGACATATTTCTACCTATTTCAATTCCATCGTGTAACATCACTCCTAAGCAATTTTTTTTTTTTTTTTTTTTTCTAAAGTCTACCATGTTTATATACATAATCTTTTCCATTGGGTCTTTTATATTTTATACATATAGCAGAATTCTCATAAATCTCCTTAGAGATAGTGAATATTTTAAATCTAAAGACAATTCCCTACCAACTAAGTTATTAAATGTATATTAATAAATCATGAGTAATATACATAGGTGTTTTAATCCACCTCCAACCTTGTATAGGTTTCCACATGGTAATCCCATACATCAAAAACACAATTGTATCAAAGATATACCCATTATATGCCTCTTCATTATATCTATATATCTCCCATTTACAAGTTATACGTATCACTTTCATATACCATCACACATCTTTGGATTTTGGGTTTTAACCCACTACGTAGATGTATACTTATGCTCGTACGTTCCATTCGAATTTGGACTACGCTTGTGAAAACTTGTTACCACACAATCGTTAGCCCTACGTGGAACTTTAAATAGATTCTATGATCTGTGTTGATACTTATGCATGGTTACATATTCTCTCCTCTGGGTACACTCGGGATTGGAGACTTATTAATTCAACTTTTCCTACGTTTAATGCCTAGCTATTCTTGTGAGCGCCATGATGGTTTTGCATTTAAGGATAGTACATTTTTAAGTCTCGTTACACTGCCCGAAAATCCCAAATCTGACTCCAAATCCTCCTCGGCGTACAACTCTTTTCCACATAACTTTTTATGCACCGGGTTTTGGTTTTCTGAGGATGATGCACTTAAGTCCAAAGCTTCTCATATCACTTGTGTTTATTCTCTATCTCGTCAAGGTGATTTTATATATTTTTGTGATATGGAGTGGTTTATCGTCGTACACGTGGACGATGGTCCCCGTTTGACTTCTAGGGTTTCATACTGTATTAAAATGCAAAATCAACTGAGCCGACTTCATTTTTCCGCTCTGGCAACTGTTGTTTCATTCTTCACTCCAGGCGGGCCGTTTGGCCTCATGCTTGTCTCGGCTGGTGTATGATTTTTGTGCCTAGAATGGCTTGATGCTTCCTACCCCACATATATGGTAAGTGAATCGTTGTGTGTTATCATTAGAGGTAATATAGTTGTTCTTTTCATCGTTCATTTTGATTTCTCAAGCCATATGGCTCTGGTATCATAGCTACTCTCTTCTCTTGTAGCGTCGCCCTTCATCGTTTCGTTGCGTTGCTATCTGAAGTTAATACTCAATTTTTTTTTTCGTTTTATGGCTTCTCCCTCAGCCGACTTGTGTGAGCATTCAGATTTTTTCACATCGTGGTTAGAGGGCTCGAATTCCTCAATACGCAGAGGCGAATGAAATTCCCATTGTACCGACAGGTGATTTTTCGCCAACTCTCACGTCGCCCTCTTGTTGGTCCGTTTCATTTGTAAAATAATCACTCTAACGTTCTTCTTCCCTCTTTACATTACAGAGTAAAGGAATCTAGTTCAGTACGACCTGTATAAGGTAGTTACTGGTTTGATTTTTAATTTGTCGCCCTCTTCTATTTTTATTTTTATCTCTATCTCTCATTTAATTTCGAGTTTAACTCATTTTTACATGGGTCTTTACAGGTAAGGACTTATTAAGAGTATTCTCAAGGAATGAATCCTTTGATCCTCTCTAGAATCAGGCTGAAGCTTGCATTCACTTGTTCTGCACAGGTCAGTACCACCTCATGCTTTGGAATCTAGAGTGATTTTATATAAGATGTGAGATTTCGTCTTGTCTCGGAATTTAGTTTTTAGTTCTGTCTCTATAAATGTTTTTGTGACAGTTGTAATAATTAGTACTTTCAGTTCGGTGAAACTGTGACATTATTCTCTCAATAGACGAAAGAAATATTACATCGTTCTGGTGACCTTTCAATAGGTTACTTCTGTGGCATAAGATATGTTTTTGGTTTAATTTATTATCATTCCCAGAATACCCTCTGTATTAAAATTTTGTTCCATACCGTTTATTTGTAAATTAATTTCCAGAACAGACTTTTGTTAGGTCCAATATTATGCTTCCCTCCTATAGTAGCATTCCTCTATATAATATACTTAACTCCATGGTGTTAACGGCTGGAAATCTCCTCTTCTTCTTCTTTTTTTTAATTGAGAGGGTTAATAAACTAAGTTTTCCCTAACTAGATTAAAGTGAACTCATTGTTGCTCATTTATATATATATTTTTTCTATACAGAGGTCTCATATGACAATGAGAGGTTTTATTTCTGCTATGTTTGCCATATCACTTCATATAAGGATATAATATAGTTGCCATATAATAGAATGTCTATGCTTCGATGCAACCTCTTAAGTTCTGTATAATTATTCCATTGTATTTATGTGTGTGGAAACAACACTGCTTCTATGTTTCTACTTATACTTCTATTCTTCATCATTTTGCAGCAACATCATATTGCTAATGTAATTCCATCAACCCAGAATTTAATAACTAACCTTTCATATACCAATATAATGCTTCTCTGCCCACAGAGGCAGAGAGCTAACTTTATTATTGTATGAACAGAGCTGGTTAATAATTAAGTTGATAGGTACTCGTTTACTAATTAATATTCAATCTATTCCTATACATTTACATAGACATCTAATATTGGTATTTGGAATTTCTCTCAAATATATCAACGTATCATGTATGTGGTTCAGTATAATTTTATAGAGTAATAATAGCTTCTGCCAATCTTTTAGTTTGTTCTAATATTTTTCAGAACATTTTTATCATAAGTAGTCTTACCAAGAGCAAGCATAGATTACCAATAGTCTCTTTTCCTTCCTTAAGTATTTTTAATTTAGTATATGTGCTTCTGCTTGAGTTTAATATTCTGCACTTAAATAGTAGAATGACTACATGCAATTAAGTGTAAATAGACAAACAAAGACTAATATTTTCTACTCACTCTATTCAACTCCCAGTGTTTGGAAATTGAGTTAATTAGTATATATATATTGCCAAAGCAGATTAGGTTACACTTTACTTGTTATAAGAAATATGTTTAATATCTAAGGAATTATTTAATATCTCTAGATTTATACTAGCCTGTGATCTAGATATTTTGGTTGATATTATTCCTTATACTGTACTCCTACTACACTACAGAAAACTGGGAGAGTTATTTCTTCTATGGAATTCTGTTAAAAGTAAGGAACAGAAATTTTAACTTAAGTAAAATATTAGCTACAGCATGCACCAGTACAATACTCCAACAACTCTTTTAACCATTCATAAAAATCTTATGAGCATACCAATTATGCAGATGACCAATCCTCCCAACCTTAGAGTTCCTTTGTCTCCAGAACACACCCCTGAGCTGAGATCTCGTCCAAGAACAGACCAACCCCCAATCTGTTCTGGAGTAGATTATTTAAGCTTATGCTCCCCAAAGCCTGTTTCTAATTCTGCGTCCAGAATTACAGGATGCTTTTAGTTCTGTTTGCCTAGGCTTCCCTTTTTAGGGACTTTAAAGCTGCTTTCTGCTTTTCCAGCTTTTTACCTCTTCCCAACTACTCTCCACATCATTGGGGAAATCTAGATTTTTCCTCAAAAATCTAAATTAGAAATAAATTCTTTCAAGGATTTTTTTAAAGATTTTTGGGGAAAGTCTTAGCCTCTTTCCATACCTCATGGATTTGGCAGTGATCTCAAAATTCTCATTTGGTCAATATGCACAACAATATTTTATTTATTTTTCAGGATTAAATAATTAATTACATCCACACAATAATTATCCATTTGGGTCCACTCCCCTTTGGATTTGAAGTTCAAATGTCTAACTTGAAAAAACATAAAACTAGGGGTGTTACACATCGTTGGGTAAATATATGTTCTATGAATATTTTATATATGGCTTATTTGGAAATATGGATTTATTTTATTAGTAAGAAATATGAAGTATTGACAAATTCAAACAGTTTAAGGCTCTTATGGAAAATCAGGAAGAGGAAAAATTATTTTTTTAAGGGTAGATAATGGTGGAGAATTATATGGCAGTTAATTCAAAGAAATAAGTAATAAATTCAATAGAGTACAAAAAATTACTACTCCATACACACCTCAGAATAATGGAGTCGTAGAGAGGGTGAATAAAATGTTGATGGTGAAAGTAGGGAGCATGCTCAGTGCCTCTAGGTTAGAACAAGAATTCTATTCAAAATAAATGGATAATGTGTGTTATTTGGTTAATAGACAACCATAATTAACATTATATGAGAAGAATCCACTTGAATTTTGTATTGGTATGAAACATTATCTTAAACACATTAGTATATTTGGTTATTATGCTTAGATACATCTTAAAATGGGAATATGTGTGAGTTAGATAGGATAGATGAAAGTGTATCTTTATTGGATACAAATATGGTGAGAAAATTATAAGATTTGGATCCCAAAAACTAAGAAGGTTTTGTATAATAGAGATATGATATTTAGAGAAACAAAATATGTTGTAAAATAGAATTTCATGCCAAGGTAGAAAGAACCAGAAAATATTGAGTTTCGATTTAAGGATGATGAATCACGCTCTATAGAAGAATAAGAAGAACAAGAGGAAGAGTTAAAGGAGATCAATTTAAGAAAGAAGTTATCTAGAAAGGTATGCTATACCTTATTTCCATTCCAATTTTTCTTTGTTTATTAATGATGGTTATCCTAGAAATGTTACAAAGGAAGTGGATTAGAGGATAGGAGACTCTGGCAAAATCTAATGGTAGAAAAAATGGGATTCTGAGACAAGAATTAAGATTATAATGTAGTGGAGTTTTAAATTGGAATAATTATTGATGTGTAAACTACCATGTGTATTTTACTAGATGGTGCATCACAACAACTATAATAAAGGGTGAAATCCCGAAGTTGGGAAACACTTTTTGGCGGATGCCTAGAATTTGGGTGAAATTTTTAATTTCTCGTTCGAGAAAATAGTTAACTCAATTTCTCGACCAAGAGTTTTTAGAACTCTCTTTCGAGATGTCTCTAATGTTTCGCCTGAGATTTTGATTAGGCTTGGCCGGATTTAAATTAATCTCGGACGAGAGTTGTAAAACTCTCGGCCTAGAGTTTTTTTAACTCTCGTTTGAGAGTTTTATTCCTATAAAAATACCCCAAACTCTTGTCTTCCCCTACATTCTTCACACCTATACATTGGAGCACTGTCGTTTTCGAGCCACCATGAGCACTAGCAAAAAATTGGATAGAT
This sequence comes from Pinus albicaulis, assembly GCA_034641835.2. Taxonomy (NCBI): domain Eukaryota; kingdom Viridiplantae; phylum Streptophyta; class Pinopsida; order Pinales; family Pinaceae; genus Pinus; species Pinus albicaulis. Next base: position 1,415,484,210 of record CM076584.1, on the reverse strand, counting down.
TATAGCCAGGTAAGTCTCGAAAATGAATTTTTTTAAGGTAAATTGTATTTTGTGGGCTACGTTCTCAATCAGATAATACAAAAAAAATGAACGCAACCAGATCTACAGGTGCTCTTTGCTATGTATTACATCGTGCTATTTTCTATGTATTACATCGTTCATCATTTATTGAAGCATTTTGAGTTTCTCCCCAAAGGTATTGTGTCATTTAATAAATTGGTTGAAATTATGAAACCTATAGACAAATTTACAAGCCCTCCCACCGCCGGAGGTATTTTCCCGCAGAGCCTATTATATCAGTCATTTAAATCTTGAGCTCACACCTTTCCTTACATCTACTCATTTAAATATTCATCTTACACCTTTCCTTACAGTCAGGGTTGTAGGATATAGAAAGGACATAATTAATGAGAAAGGAAAAAAAAACTAAAATCGTGATGGTTATTCATGGGGTTAAGTGAATAACAGGCTACCATACTAGGGGAGGTTCTTTTGTGTGAAGTTTCAGGTTTGTAAGAACCATTTTATTTTCCTATACGCCTCTTGCATGGAGGATTTGGCTCGCAGTTGCAAAATTGCTGAGGTTCGAGAGATTGGGTGTGGACTTCATGGAGGATAGCAGGCTACCATACTAGAGGAGGTTCTTCTATGTGAAGTTTCAGGTTGGTAAGAACCGATGTCTTTTCCTGTACGCCTCTTGCATGGAGGATTTGGTTCACTTGGAGCTGTTAGGTTTCCTATTTTGTAAATTTTTGTAGCTTATCCACCAAAAGATACGTGTCCATTCATACATGGAAAAACCATTATATATTACCAACTAAACTCTTCTAGTTTTTCATTGATATTTTCAATTAAAAAAATCAGAACACTTCAGTTAAGAAGAGAAAAATAAGTTCGGAACTGAGTTGGTAAAGGAGAACAAAAAATTAAAGATAATCGTCTCATATTTTCTCTATGATTGGATCTTTGGATTTATCTCATTCATTAATTTTCGGACCTGTGGAGGATGAATAGTTCAGTGGAATTTCGGGTCTGCAACTTGTACTATACCTTGGACCTATAGCTAGTTCTATGAAATTTTGGGCCTGCAACGAGTAACAGAACTTAGATATGCACCAGACCTCGGTTTTGTGTCTTTCTCTGTGGAATCTTATTTCTATAACCAGGATCATATTTCAGACCATGAGGCAGTTTTTTTTAGTACACTCAACTCTCCTTAATCTTTCTCTTCAATCCACTTTCTAGGCATACCTTGAGCATACATTAAGGCTCTAAAAAATATTATTTGGATGCAATTATTTGAGTTTACAAGTAAACTTTGATCAGTCCTTGAAATTTATTGAAGAGTCCTTTTTGAAAGCAGGCTTGGAACAATACTCTAAATATTTTTGAAATGAACTATGGAAAACAACCTTGACATGTGAAGTTTATAGACACTAAGAAAAATATCATTTGGATAATTTGAATTACTATTGAAGGGAATATTGTTGAGCCCTAGTACAATCATCATTGGAGAAGAAAAGTAACATTCATTGTGTGCACAATTGTGATTAAAGATCTAGAAGACATAGTTGAATACCTTATGGAACAACCTATTGAAGAAATTTTTGGCTTGCTTGAAACATCACCAAAGAATTATTGAAGGATATTTGAAGGTTTCACCCTTGAATAGATGCCCCCCTCATCTTCATTCTCTTTTATAATTCCATGAACTATACTATTGAATTGTGTAGAGCATATTGACATGGTATAATATTTAATATCATGACAAACAATGAAGTACATGAAAATAAATAAATAGGACAATAATTATTTCATTGAGTTAAAATGTTTGTCCTCTTGACACTCATGTCAAGAAGCGATTTTGAAAACTATAGAGGTCAATAATTGGTAAGTCAAATATTTTCTCTCTGGCTCAGTTAAATATAGTGAGGGTCATAGGTACAACACAAAATAACCAATTATGGATTCATTTGGACAAGATGACCAAAAAAGAATAGTATAATTCAAATTCCTATTTCCAGGGTTCAAATATCTAAAGGATAAGCCTCTATGATCAGAAATAGAGGGTGTTGTTATTGAGTGATTATAATTGAAAGTGGTATAAGAACCAAAAACCATTTCTATGAAAGATGAGGCATGTAAAATTAATGTTTGAAATGACTACCTTCTCAATTGAAAAATGGAAAAATATGAAATTAGATCAATCAAGGACTGTGAGCCCATCAAAATTCATTCCCCAAAGGAGGAATTATCTTTACTAAAATATCAAACAAGGCTTGTGTGATCACACTAAAAATTTTGAATGCATCATGGAAGTGTCTTGGAGGAAATCCAAGGGGAATAAAGGTTAATTAGGTAGTAATAAGCCCTAAAACAAGTGGTATGGTAGAGTCTGGTACTCATACTCATGAGAAAAATTATAGATCGCACCTATTACTACCTAAAGGAAAACCATGAGGGAAAAAATAAACCCAAAATTTTCATGACATATGGTTGTATGGATCACAAAGGATACGACATAACTCGTACCGACATTTTCTTAGATAAAAACAATGTCACAAGAAGGTGAACATTAGAAGAAATATAGGACTAATATGCATTTATATGGGAAATCACATGTTTGAAATAGAAGTTCAGGAACTAATAGTGGCTCAACATAATAATAGAGAAACACACACATATTTTATTTGTATCATCCCCATTGGTAGATTGAAAACCTTATTTTATGGCATGCATGTAAAATGTGTTCAAGTGTATTCATCAATTTGGCCTCAAATTAATGCCTAAACCATTGGTCATAGTCAAGAAATGTAGCCTTCAGTGCTCCATCTTGGAATATAACTATATCCATTTCTACTCATAATGATCCTGCATAGACAACATAAAATGAGAATATTGTGGTGCATAAAGGGATTATATAGGGGTCCACAGTATTATCTCTCTTTCATTCCATTTTTTATGTTTCTAATATTATCCTTTGGCTACAAATATGTATGATCAATGTAATTTTTTTGCAAGAAGAAGAGAGGGAGCGAGAATATTAACCTATGTGGAGGAGAATGGGATCAAGTTAAAAGCATCAAGATTTGATTGCCAACTGACAAAAAAAATTCCTTGCGATGCATCTCTTCCAAGATAATAATATTGTGGGGCATCAATGTTAGCTAAGCATTTATCACCAAGGTTGTGCAACTAGGGTTTTCACAAGCCATGACATTTTCTTCATACATGCTTCTAGGACAATTTAGCAATACCAAAGGCACAACATCACAACTTGGTTGTATGATCACTTTAATGAAAATAAGGCATGAAGACAATTTCCACACATTCTGCAAGAGTTCATATCAATTTTCATATAACGACTCGATATATATTCCCAAGCAATTATGTCTACCAAGTTGGGGAATGTCGATAATGGTCTTAAAACTCGTCTACTAGATGAAAAATTTAGTAGCAGGAAAATGTACATTCAATACAAAAAATGAGCATCAAAATTGTATTCATCATCTCATGAAATCCTCCATAATTTTACAACAAATTGGAAAGAAATCATTTAGGATTCAAAATAATCATCTCTACTTTCCTCATAATTTCTCTTTTTCTCATAGTGTAAACAATTTTTATAACAATCTCAATAGAAACGTTAAGATTGATTGCACATCTGAGAGTCATTAGAAATCAAAGTCAAGTTGTACAATTGCAGGAACAATTGACTCACCTTAGTTAGTGCCATGAGATATTATGCCATGTACTGTTGTGGATCCCTTGTATGTCAAGGAGCTATACTACCTATTATCCATTGGTTGATGACATGACTGTCGATTGATAATTTGTTTTCTAATTTTTTTATGAGGGGTAGAAATTTGATTTCATACTATAGCAACAATAGCATCAGGCGAGCCCTCTAGAGACCCCTCCATGAGAGGATTATTATTAGGTACATTGGTTTTTAACTTATGCCATGTTTTCAAGTAGGTTGCATTTATTATTCATTGTGAAAAATTGATTAGTGTGGATTTTTTTTTCCTACACAAGTGGACGCACTCATATGACGTGTGCGCCCAGACACCAAATCGAACAAGAGGAACCCCATAGAGTTATTCCCATTCGTCCCCAATTTCATAGATCCCATTCTAAAGGGTATATTATACATGGTATAGGTACACATTAGATCAATTGCTAGTTAAAATGTTCAAGTTTACGTTATATTCAATGTTGAACATGTGATTTTTTTTTTCAAATGACATGTTTTTAATGTGAAAACATTATGCTCCATAAGTGAAAATCTAGGTGTTGGGGTTGGCCCTATTGTTGGTGAGGGACAAAGGAGAACAATGTCTCAGCTTGTGGCATCCATCCTACTCTTGGATAGTTCTCATTCAGGTAAAATCTAAAGGAAAGTTATTGTTTGAAGTATGTTTAATGTGAAATTTATTTTTTGTCTCATGTACTTGTGTTATAAAACAATTTAATGTTTTGTATAGTGGCTAGTAGGGATCTTCATTCCTCAGAAGGGAATAATCCTAGTATGAGCGAAGAGGATGAAATAATTTTTCCATGAGGTATTTTCAAATGAGCAGAAAAGTTTTTTGAAAACATTTTTTCTTTATAAATTATTTAATTTTTAATATGTGAAATAATTTAACATGTTACAGGTGGTGGTCATCACCCTCCTAGGGGGAGAGGTCGTAGGGTTCATGATTTTGCTCGAAATACGAGCTATGATCCCCTTTACACCCATACCGCTGATATTCCTGAGCATATGCCTTGGGAAGATGCCATCTGCTTACTTCCTATTGGTGGGATGAGGGAGAATTACACGATATTGCACAATGAATTTCAAAGTTACAATCTCTCTTCCCCTAATCAAGATTGTCTCCAAATTGTTTTGCACAATTTGGAGAGTTTGATAGAGACCTATCATGGGGTTGGACCATCAACCGAAGTTTTTTTTTTGACATGATGCATAGGAGGAGAGTGTCAGTGATTGGTATCCACTCCTAAAATGAAGTTAAAAGTAGGGTCACTAAATAAATTTCCTTGTAACTATTTGACTTGCGGCCTAAAGGAAAAAGACGTTTGAAGATTGCAAGATTCAATGATCTCAATATTGCACCTTATATTTATGAGAAGTTCTTGTATGCATACTTGAAGTTCCCAAATAATGATGAGGTGCCACAATATTTTGTTAGGATGCTTTATGCTCAATTCCGAGAGTACATGGACCCTAACTATACAGATACGGGGTCCAAATTCTATGGAGCTGGAAAAGGTTGTACATATGAATGACCTGATGCTATGCGAGATGATGGGTTTAGGCCTCCAGCACCTCGTTCAGCACCTCAACTACCTAGGTTAGTTACAATTCCGAAGGAGTTAGCCCTTACCTCCAGTGTTGCATCACAGATGAGGGAGAAGATACAAGTAAATATTGCAGCTACTTTAGGAGGGGTGTGTAACACCTCCTACTCACTATCACAACCTCAATTTTTTTTTTTCTAAATATTCTCTCGAATACCTTCATTACTTACTTCCTCTTAATTGGATTTTATGAATACAAATCCTCCCCTATAGTTAAATGACGGTATTCCATTACCATATTCGGCTGGGAAATCATAATAAGGTGTATTATTAACTAACCCTTATGTAGTTATTATACATTTCACATTTTCTAATTGTAATATACATATATCTACATATAACCTGTATATATATATATATTATATATGTATCATTCAATATTCTATAATAAATACGCTTTCCTACGTATTTATTATATGTTTCATTCTCTATAAGTTAACAATGTAACGTCAAAACAATCTTAATATGTGATAGCACGATTTTGGGTTCATCTTACCACATAACATGATGAGGAAGTTTCACTATTCAATTTTTACATCAAGCAAGGCGAATATGATTTCAATATAGTTAATATCTATGATTTCGATTGGCATTAATACGTTCGTTTAAACCACGTTACCCAAACCAATGTTGTATCATATCATAGCAAATTTCAATGCACACTTAAATGATCTGAGTATGTCGTACCTCTATTTATTGGCTTGGTTAAATGAGTTTTAAATTAGTTTGGTAAACGAATTTGGAAATTGTTTCGTTGTCACATTGATTTGTACTCCTCATATCTTTATTCTTGTTTCCAAATCCTTCAGTTTAATATTTGAGTACTTTGCATTTATCACCTGTACCAGGCTAGGGTCTTGTGTATGCTCAGACTTAAATTTTCATAGTTGTATTATCTATGGATGTGATGTGTTGAAATGATCAAGACTTTTGCACTCTAGTGTTTTCAACCTTTGGGCATCTCTTGACATGCGTACGATGGAGATCTGCCTGGGATTAGGTTTTCAAATGGTGTATAAAAGTTTTAGACTCAATAAATGGATTCATTTTACCTCTCATTCTATTTTCTTCCGAATTTTTCTCTACTATTGGTTAAATTTTCTTTTCTATAGTGAAAGAGGAACCAATCCTCTGTTACGTTTAACTTTCTATGCGCTAGCTTTCATTTGCCATGTTCGTCCATGGTATTTATGCATTTTCTCTCAGAGCAGAAAGGAGAAATAGGCATGTTCGATTCTCCGTGAGAGAGGTAAGCCATGTTTTCATGCTCTGTCATAATATTTAGGTTAAACGATTTGTATCAATACAATTCCATTTGAAATTCGACTTATCCCCAATTTTTTTTCCATTTTCCCTCCGCTCTGTAACTAAGCGTAATTAATTATGTCACTTCTTTTTGTTGACTCAATATAGAGTGGTATTAATCAACCTCGTAGGCCTCGGCCCATGCTATGGACTATGGTGTATTTATCTTCCATGGTAATTGTTTAATTCTAAAGCCATCGTTCCCAATTTTTTTTCTTTTTGTTTTACTATCTAGTTAATAAAACGAACTCATAGTTCTAAGTGCATCTCTGCGTAAATAACAATGAGTTAATGCAGAGATTTCTTGCCTCCCTTCCCGTCAGGTAATAGCAAGTTTGAAACTTAGATTGTTATCTAAATTATTTCTCTTGTTGTATGTAAATTCGATTTCTAATATGGCTTTCTTTCTTTTCTACAAGAAAGGTATGGAGTAATTCTCCATCTTCCATACTCTCGGATTTCCTCTACCAAGTTCGACCTCATTATAATAATAACTCTTGGCCTTCACCAGGTTGGCCATGAGCTTCCAAGAAGCACCTCTACATTTAAGTGAACTCCCTTAAAATTTTATACATTGAAGTTTTTATTCGAGGATGTTATTCCTCTCTTGTTTGTCCCCGAGAATCGATGTCCAATTTGTTTTTAAATATCTATTTCCTATGGGGTGAATTTACTTCGTCACCCATCTCCTTCTATAGTAAAATTAATTGTTTTATGATGCACTGTGTGCATCTTCATATTTTTACAGTAAGGGTATTCTAATATGGTAGCATCATTTTTATTTAACAATGGTTTCTCAGGCTTTTACATATATATTTTGCTGAGATAAATTTTCATTCAGATATTTGCAATTATTTCTTAATTTCCTCCTTTTATTTTCAGTTTTTCGTATAAGATACCCATTGTGAAAGTCTAACCATAAAATATCCCCTCTTTTAATTGAAATATTAATTTTCCGAAATATATATATATTCTTATTCAAAATTTCCGATATAGTTTATGCTTTGAATATATATATATATCTGTGGTAGTCCAATTTAATTGAATTTAATTTATAACCCTGCAGATATTAACCAATAAAATATGCTTAACTTTGCAATTGTATAAAGGTTATCTCACCTTTTCAGTAAATCACTTAGATTTTCCACTGTGATATCTGATTAATATTTGCTACAGCTTTCACTACCACAGTACATTAGCTAAGTGATTTGTTTCTAAAATTGTAACCTGGATTATTTGAATTCTTTACTCGTTAAATAGAAACATGTTTGATACATTTTCTTGTTGTTAATAGTACCATCCAGATTGTTATCAATTATTTTCACTAATTTACTTCTGAATTAACTCTCTGTAGTACCCTAGAGTGTAGGGATCTATGACTATTAGAACTTATATAAAGAATAATCTAGTATATAATTTGCAGAACAGATTCCTTCCCTATCATGGATAAACTTATATGAATTGATTTAAATCTGATTTGATTCAGATAATAGTAGACAATAATTAATTTATATTATTGGAATATCAGTATTTTAAATTCCCCATTTCATTTAATCTTAATTCTAATAGAATTTGTATATTTCATATAGTTAAATCCGATGGTACATGATTTTTTCTTTTGTAGTACTATATTAGTTCAACAGAGTAGAAATTTTGGCTGAATAAAATTTATAGCTCTTCACATTAAATTTCCCTCTGCACGTTTATATAAATTTACAGATATCATCTCGGTGCACTACTAACTTATAACATTCTATATATCTTTCCTATACATATAACTATTCATTTTAGAAGTATATTAAAGTTACACTTTAATTATTCTAGGGAATTATTTTAATATCTCCAGATTTAAACCAGACTATGGTTTAGATATTCTGGCTGATAGTATTGCCTAGAATTTATTCCTACTACAAAACAGAAATTTAGAAGGTTTATTTCTTCTATTTAGTTCTATTAAATGTAAGGAATAACAACCTCAGAAAAATTAATTTAAAATAACATCTACAGCAATTATCAATATTGTACAACAACATGTATTTTAACCATTCATAAATTTTGTGAGCATACCACTTCTGCAGATGACCAATCCTCCCAACCTTAGAGTTCCTCTGTCGCCAGAAATCACTCCCGATCTGAGATCCCTCTCCAGAACAGACCCACCCCCAATCTGTTCTGGAGTAGCTTATTTAAGCTTATGTTCTCCCCAAAGCCTGTTTCTAATTATGCGTCCAGAATTCCAGGATGCTTTTATTCCTATTTGCCTAGGCTTCCCTTATTTAGGGACTTTAAAGCTGCTTTCTTCTTTTCCAGCTTTTTACCTCTTCCCAAATACTCTCCACATCATTGGGGAAATTTAGATTTTTCCTCAAAAATCTAAATTAGAAATAAATTCTTTCAAGGCTTTTTGAAAGATTTTTGGGGAAAGTCTTAGGCTCTTTCCATACCTCATGGATTAGGCTAGTGATCTCAAAAATCTCATTTGGTCATAATGCACAAAAACATTTTATTTATTTTTCATAAAGAAATAATTAATTACATCCACACAATCATTATCCATTGGGGTCCACTCCCCTTTGGACTGAAGTTAAAATGTCTAACTTGAAAACATAAAACTAGGGGTGTTACATATTCCCCCTCTGAAAACAAACACCGTCCTCGGTGTTAACAGCTAACTATTAGAGTTTATTTTGGAAATAGATATGGATATTTTTTCATCATATCAGCTTCTCTTTCACAAATAGCTTCTTCAGCAGTAAAGTGCTTCCACTACACCTTAACTCTTGCTACTGTTCGGTTTGTCAATTCAATTTCTTCCCGCTCCAATATTTGAAGTGGTTCTGGAAGGAACTCCCCTTCTGGTTCCACCTTTATCACATTCCAATCAACAATATGAGAAGCATCATGTACATATCTTTTTAATAACGAAACATGAAACACATCATGCACTTTAACATGAGGAGGTAAGGCCAGCTTATAAGCCACTGGTCCCACCCTTTCTAACACCTCAAAAGGCCCACAATATCAAGGAGCCAATTTTGAACAATTTCCATCATAAAGTGTGCTCTTTTTGGGTTTAATACGCAGATACACATGATCACCCACTTTGAACTCTCGCTGCACTCTCTTCTTATCAACATAATTTTTCTGTCGATCTTGTGCTGTCTTGATGTTTCTCTATATTTGTTTGACAATCCTTTCCATTTCTTGTAGATTATCTGGCCCTGGTACTAGCTTATCTTTAGGTTGGCTCCAACTTAAAGGAGTACGACACTTTCTTCCATAGAGTGCTTCAAACGGACTCATTTTGATGGAGGATTGATAGCTGTTGTTATAAGAAAATTTGACTAAATGTAAGTAGTCTTCCCATTTTGATGGCCTATCCATCACATACATTCTCAGCATATCCTCCAAGATCTGATTTGTTCTTTCTGTTTGACCATCTGTATGAGGGTGATAAGCAGTACTAAAATTCAATTTAGTTCCCATGCCCCCAAAAAGACCTTTCGAGAAGGCGGCTGTGAACTTAGCATCTCTATCTGAAATAATCATCTTTGGGACCCCGTGTAGCCTTACTATTTCTTTTAGGAACACCTTTTCTACTTGGGTTGTCCCAAAAGTAGATTTTACAGGTATGAAATGTGCAACCTTTGTTAACGTATCTACCACTACCATCACTGATTCATGCTGATACTTGGTTCTGGGTAACCCAGTTATAAAATCTATAGAAACAATATCCCATTTCCATTCTGCAATTGGCAAGGGATTTAAAAGACCAGCTGGATGTTGATGTTCAACTTTGACTAGTTGACATTCCATGCATCTAGCTAAATAGTTTGCTACATCCTTTTTCATTCCTGGCCAAAACAGTTTCTTTTTCAAGGCTGTAAGCATTTTCTAATATCCAGGATGTCCTGAATATGGTTGTTTATGATATTCATCTAGGATTTATTTTTTCCAAGAATCCACATTGGGGATGTACAATCTGTTTCCATAGCAGATCAGGCCTTTCTGGTTTTGGGTGTATTCAGCCATTTCCTTCTTCAACATTTTCAATTGTAGATTTTCATAGTTGGGATCTTGACCTATGAAAATTTTAACTAATTCTTCTAATAAAAAATAGCACTACTCCCAATGCTGCTTATGTTTTGGCAAGAATTTCTGCTTAGAGCATCAGCGATTTTGTTTTCTTTCCCTTTGATATGCTTTATGTCCATATCAAATTCACTCAGAAAAGATAGCCATCTGACTTGTCGAGCATTCAAATTTGTTTGAGAAAAGAAATACTTGGGACTGATATGATCTGTCATCAATGTAAATTTTTTTCCAAGAAGATAATGTCGCCACATCTTCAAGGCATGAATTACAGCAGCCAATTCTAGATCATATACACTGTAATTCTGTTCATGTTTCTTAAGTTTCCTAGATTCATATGCAATGACAAAATTTTATTGTAGTAAAACTCCTCCCAACCCCTCTCGACATGCATCCGTACACACGACAAACTCTTTTTCAGGATCTGCAATCTTCAGTATAGGTGTTGTGGTAAGTTTTAACTTCATTTGTTCAAAGCTATGTTGGCATTTTTCAGTCCACTCAAATTTGGTGCCTTTCCTCTGTAATGGCGTTATGGGATATGCTATTGCAGAAAATATTTCCACAAACCTTCGATAATAGCCTACAGTCCCCATAAACGACCTTACTGCTGATACATCAGTAGGCACCGGCCACTCTCTTATGGCTTTTATCTTTTTAGGGTCCACAGCCAATCCTTGTTCAGAAATAATATGGCCCAGATATTGAATTTTATCCTTATAAAATTCTCATTTGCTAAACTTTGCATACAACTAATTTTCATTAAGGGTCTGTAATACAATTCTAATGTGTTCCTTATGTTCTGCCTCGCTCTTTGAATAGACTAGAATATCATCTATGAACACTAGTACGAATTTATCTAAGTACTTGTTCAAAATGCTATTCATTAAGCACATAAAAGTGGCAGGGGAATTTGTCAAACCAAAAGGTAGGACTGCAAATTCGTAGTGACATACCTGGTTTGAAAAGCTATCTTACTGATATCTTCCTCCTTAATTCTGATTTGGTGATAACTATGTTGGGAAAAATACTGAGAGGGGGGGGTGAATCAGTATTTACTGCATATTGAAGCTTTTTAATTTTTCATTCCTTAAAACCCATACGCTACTTTACTTCAGTAAACTAGCGTATATACGTGGATCCCCTTTATGAAACTAGCGTATACACAGAGATTTAGATATGTCATTAAATCTTCACTTATATTATTCCATCATTCATTCATCAGATGTTCAATAAACAGTAAACATGTGCAGTAAGAACATAATAAACCATCACACAAAGCATCACACATGAACACCAGGATTTTTAGGTGGAAACCCAAGTCGGGAGAAAACCACCGCTGCAGTTGCTCAGCCTTCAATATTTTATTATAGAGAAAATATCTTACAACATATGTGCTGGCGCAGACTTGACCAGCACGCAGGCACCCACCTGCGCTCGTTTACCAGCCTCTCCTGGAAGGGAGCTCCAACCCCCTGACTCGTTTACCAGCCTCTCCTGGAAGGGAGCTACGACCCCCGATCTCGTTTACCAGCCTCACCTGGAAGGGAGCTACGACCCCCCGATCTCGTTTACCAGCCTCACCTGGAAGGGAGCTACAACCCCCTGACTGAAGGCTACAACCCTCAGCACCACCTTGGACCACGTTTCATCAATTTTCACACTGGATCCAACCACTTCAATAGAACACAACTTGCAGGCCACGTTTCATCATATTTTCATACTGGACCCTTTCCATACTTTTAAGTACAAACATACATCATCAACAGATACATATCAACACAGATCAGATAGCAGAAACACAGCAGAACAGATCAGATATTTCATACCCCTTGCTTCAGCAAACCCTAGTTTGCATACGCGCTTTTACTTCACTGATGTCGCTATATACGCCGCTCATTCACACAAACCAACAGATACCTCGAAGTTGTATATTTTATTAAGATACGCTTTCTTCATTGGTTACAGATATTTCAGCTTTCTTCATGCCAAGTAGTTATAGATCTTCAACTATTACGAGCAGCCTTACTTCATCGATCAGATATTCATTTAGATCTACCCGCTTTCTCGCATGTATGTTCGCCTAGATGTTTCGCCTCATCAAGGACTAGCCTTCCATAATCGATCTAGCAAATACAAGAGCAATTCAGATCTAGATCCCCTTCTTCAACATTGGTGCATCATACATTCAGATTTATCATTCAAGTGTAACCCTTTCCATTCAGATATACTTCAGAGAGAAGTATTCATTCAAGCTCAGACACCTTGCACCACACCTCTGTTTTGCACAATGAATTTCATCTCCTTATATAGGATTATCCTTTTCAATACCATGAGCCCCTTTTTTCAATACCATGGACCAAAACAATACCATAAGCCCAAAACTTCTGGACGGGGTCAATTGGGCGGATCATTGCCCTACCATGGGTCAATACCATGGTGGTTACCCCTTGGTTTTGCACTTTTAGAGCGCTTTTAGCCCATACGCGACTTGTCACGTTCTTTTTCGCGTGCATACGCGACTTACCTTAGATAGATCCGCGTATGCATAGAGACATACTCTTTTCATCATACTTTGAGCACATTCTGAATTCCTTTCTTCATTGCCTTCTGTACACACTGTAGATACATCATATTTTCTTCATCAAGAACATATTCTCTCAAGCACAACTTCATCAAGTAAGTTGTCATCATCCTCATCAAGTGGGTTGCCTTTCAAGGACAACACTCAGCATCATATTGTCAACAAACATCATATCACATCAGATTTACATCATTTACCAAGTCCATCAAGTCAAGAGTAACTTCATCAGGTGGTTTGCCATCAAGGACAACACATGTCAACAGTCGCATGTCTTCATCTTCATTTGGTGGGTTGCCATCAAGGACAACACTCTGCATCATATTTCCAACAATCTCCCCCTTTGGACTTGATGGCAACCATGATGGTGTTTGGTTACCACAGCAGATAGATACTATGTCACTCTCCCAAATATGTCACATCATTATCTTCTCTTTATTCAAACACCATGTCACTCTCCCCCTTTGACATCAAGGGCAAAGGGCGGATCAAAAACCAACATTCTCTCCCCCTTTTCTCCTCATGTAGAAGAAGCGTTCTGCAGATCTGATGTATACTGAAGTGACCAAGCTCCCCCTGAGTTCATGCTGAATATTTTTCAATGAAGTACATGACTCTATGAACTTCCTATCACCAAAAGACTCACACTTACATCAATTATCCATCCAAGTGGATTTACATATGAGACTCAACTACCCAACCAAGTGGGTTTGCAAATTTGACTCAGCTACCCAACCAAGTGGGTTTACAAATTTTGACTCAGCGACCCAACCAAGTGGGTTTACAAAATTGACAAGTCCTTACATGACTGAATATTACAATTTTACAACATGAGTCTCAACAAGACCTTTTCAACAAATTACAAAGATGACCATTTAAGACCAACACCAGAAAGTCCTCAAGAAAGAGAACATTTTTCAGAATCATCATAATGCCAACAATGCATTATACTCAACAAAGCCAATGCTCCCCCTGAATCTGTGCATCCAAGCATCCTTTCCAAATGACTAAGGCTCCCCCTTAGTTTGTGCATCCTGAAAACTTCCACCAACAAATCATCAAGGCATCTTCATCAAAACATTAGAAACAGAATTATGAGAACTGGAACACCACCAGAGATACCAAACAGTATCAGAGATACCAAACATCATTGCAGCTGCGCTGAAGAGAGCTGAACCAACCAAAAATTGTCAGCAACCAACCATACGTGGTTTTCTGTGCAGGAACTCGCGTATATACGCGACTGTGTTTCAAGAAACCCGCGTATCCCAAGACATCTTCTAAATTTCAACCAGATCTGATTCTTTGTAAGGTAAAGACAGTGTTCAGCTTCTTTCTGAGACATTTGAGTGCTTCCCTGGACTACAGATAGATAGAACGTTGTAGTTGTGTCTTCAAGCGTCATCCAACGATTGTGGCATCAGTACAATCAAGCCTTCAGATTCTTTGCAGCATCAATACACTCTTTCCAAGAGAGATTCTCATATCAGAACAACATCTTCGCATAGGTGTCAAGCAATCATCCATGTGGTCCAACATCACCATGATCTTCAAGATTTAACATGAAGTAACATATGTAGGCAAAATATCTCTCAACCATAGTAACACACTCTGCATGATTTATTTCTGAATCAAATGACATCCAACTCATCCATGTGTGAGTACAAAGGATACTTATCAGCAACCAGGGCTCAAAAACTCATCATAATAAATCATGTACCAAGTCATCATCATTTGAGCATGAGTATCACAAAAACCAAAGAACAAGCAGTCATATTGCCAATAATGCAATCATTAGTATTCAACCTGCTGCTCCCCCTAAACCATTGCTCTTCCTTAGCTTGCAATCTGAAGCACCTTCAACAGCACGTCATCAGCAACAATCTCTGCATGATCTGTCCTCATCTCTGAACTATAAGACTTTCATCTCAACAACGAATGCTCTTCATCATAAAGCTACCAGGCTTCATCCATAATCTTCAACAAAAGAACCCATGTATCATTTCATTATCATGAGTATAACCAGACTAGTGCAATCATTAGCAGTCAGACTGATGCTCCCCGTGGACCTTTCCTTCAGATCTTCAGCTATCAGATAAATTTTCTTATCATCAATGCATACGCGACTGCGTCTTCTGGAACTCGCGTGTATACGCGACTTTAGTTAATGGAACCTGCGTATGGAGAGTGAAGCATAGAAAATTTCCATCTTCCTTCATTTCCTCCTGAGCTTGTACCTCCTGTACCTGTCCTTTCCACATCAGATGCGCTGTCAGAAGTAAACATAACTAGTATAATCAAATCAACCATGAGAGACATCATGCATTGCTCCCCCTGTGATGATACATTACTAAATCTCATAATGTATCCCACATCATTCCTGCAGTTAATAAGAAAAGTTAGCTTCAGAAGCGGATGACTGCAGTAGGGTCATAATTCCCTACGTTTCTGATCGGTCCTTCATCTTGAATTGAGTGTTTTCTTCAAGAAAATCATTGTCTTCTAGAGCATCCACAAAAACATCCTTTTCTTCTCTAGATTGTTTCTTATTCCATCCCTCCATCTTCTTCCATATTTGTTCTCTATTTGTGTGCTGAAATTTCTCATATCTGTTCGACCTGCATTCCTTTCTTATATGTCCATACTTGTTACAAGAATAACATCTCATGTGTCTAGAAAAATAAGCATAAGAATCATAATGAGTATTTCTATTCTTCCTCCTTTTACAATCAGCTGCTTTGTGTCCATACTTGTTACATGAAAAACAATATCCCTTGAAGAAACCAGAGTACCTTTCTGTGTAGGAACTGTTTGTTTGAGGCTGAAATGATCTGCTCCAGCAATTTGCTGCAACATGTCCATAATTATGACATTTAAAACATTCAACATTCTTGAATGAATTCCTTTGAGAATTCATGATTGTTGGTTGAGCTTTTGTCTCTTTCAACACTTCAGGTTTTGCATTGACATCCTCTGAATTTTTTGGCACTTCCTTGTGAGCTAGATTCTCCTTTAACAGTTTCATGGAAACCAAGACCATGTTTGATAGCAGGAGACCTTTGATTACTCAGAATATTGTCCAGAATATTAGTACTATCATGAAACCTCAACAGTTTTACCTTTTCTTCCAATTTACCTTTGAGAATGTTTATCTCAACCTCCAAGGCTTGACATTGCTTTGTCATGCTTTCTTCTTTTCTTCTTCCATCTTCAACTTGATCCTTCAGATTTAGAATCTCTTCTTTCAACCAATCTTCATTTCCTTCACAAGTTTGTTGTAGCTCTTCATTCTTCTTGTTTGATTTTTCCAGATCTTCTTTGAGAGAGATAATTTCTGCTTCAAGGCCTTCCTTTTCAAAGGATTGTCGGTTTGTATTTTCTTTAACAGTGCTTCTAAGTCTTTACGAAGACAAACAGTTGAAGCAAGTCCTTCATTCTTCTTATTTGATTTTTCCAGATCTTCTTCTAGATCTTTAATTCGATTGGATGCATAAGTATGAAACCTTTGATACTTGTCCATCTGTTCATTCAGCATTTCTATTTGATCTTTCATTTTTGAGATCATCTCTTTATAGATAGTTTCTTTCTTATTGTATGAACTTTGTAGTTCTTCTTCTTTAATCTTGAGAGCTTCTTCTAGATCCACAACTTTACTTTCACTATCTTTACTATTGTTTGCACAAAGAAGAGTATTACAAGTGGCCTTCTCCTTTTTCTTCTTTGCCATGAGTGCTTGTAGATCTTCGTCAGAATCTGTTTCATCTTCTTCAATTTTGGCTATACATGATTTCTGAGGTATCTCCTTTCCCCGAGTAACCTTCTTCTTTTGCTTCTTAGCCATGAGCACTTTCAGATCTTGGTCAGAATCTTCTTCATCTTCATTGGACACTTCATCATCATCTTCTTTTGCATAATAACTCTTTCTCTTCTCAAATTGTTTCTCTTTACCATGCTTTTCTCTATAGGGCCATTTAGCAGCATAATGACCAACTTTTCCACACTCAAAACATTTGAAGGGAAGCTTACCTTTGAATCTTCCAGTACCTAGTTGGAGCTTTCTCACGAAATTCGCTTCTTCTTCATCGGATATATAGCTGGATTCTTTGACAACTTCCTTTCCTTTTGTAGATGCCTTAAAAGCAGCTTCTCTTACTTGAGAAGGGCCTCCTTGTCTCATTTCAAAAGCAGTCAGAGTACCATGTAATTGAACAATAGTAAGTGATTGCAGATCTTGCCTTTCTTCAATAGTTGAAACTTTAGAGTCAAATTTTGAAGTCAAAGATCTTAAGACCTTTTCTACCAGAGTAGTATCAGCCATGGTTTCACCCAAATTTCTCATCCGATTTACAATATCATCTAGACGAAGAAAGAAACTGGCAACACTTTCATCACTATGCATCTTCAAATTTTCATATTCAATTCTAAGAGATTGGAGTTTTGCACTTTTTACCTTTGTGTCTCCTTCATAGCTTAGAATGATTTTGTCCCATATATCTTTTGCTGAATGTAGCTCCATCACTTTAGCAAATTCTGATTCAGACATGCTTCCCAATAAGACATTCACTTCTTTGGCATTTATTTCATACTTCTTTCTTTCAGCTGCATCAGTAGGAATATCTACCGGGTATTGATAACCTTCTTGCACGATTGCCCATACCTGCTGAACTTTAGGATATTACTTTTGTACGTACCCCTTCCCGAATATCGGTTGTTCCACGTTGAATAGAGGTGGCTTTATAGACATTACTCTTCCCTCGGCTTCCCATTGCGACGGATCTCCTTCAGCGATCAAAGCACGCGGAGAAGGACCGCTGCGATACCAATTATTGGAAAAATCTTTGAGGAAATTGAATGATATTTTGCATATTGGGCACAATTTCTAGTTACTTGACCCTCGCTGCTACTTGATCGCTGGCGTATGTCATCGGTCACTTTGTAAACCGTATACACGAGAGGTTGAATGTGTCATTGCGTCTTCACTTATATTATTCCATCATTCATTCATCAGATTTTCAATAAACAGTAAACATGTGCAGTAAGAACAGAATAAACCATCACACAAAGCATCACACATGAACACCGGGATTTTTAGGTGGAAACCCAAATCGGGAGAAAACCACCGCTGCAGTTGCTCAGCCTTCAATATTTTGTTATAGAGAAAACATCTTACAACATATGTGCTGGCGCAGACTTGACCAGCACGCAGGCACCCACCTGCGCTCGTTTACCAGCCTCTCCTGGAAGGGAGCTCCAACCCCCTGACTCGTTTACCAGCCTCTCCTGGAAGGGAGCTACGACCCCCGATCTCGTTTACCAGCCTCACCTGGAAGGGAGCTACCACCCCCTGACTGAAGGCTACAACCCTCAGCACCACCTTGGACCACGTTTCATCAATTTTCACACTGGATCCAACAACTTCAATAGAACACAACTTGCAGGCCACAATTCATCAGATTTCCAGACCGAACCCTTTCCATACTTTTAAGTCCAAACATACATCATCAATAGATACATATCAACACAGATCAGATAGCAGAAACACAGCAGAACAGATCAGATATTTCATACCCCTTGCTTCAGCAAACCCTAGTTTGCATACGCGCTTTCACTTCACTGATGTCGCGTATATACGCGCTTCCGTCCACACAAACAAGCGTATACCTCAGTGTATATTTTATTGCGCATACGCGCTTTCTCTTCGCTGAAGCTGCGTATATACGCGCTTCCTCCGCGGCGAAGTAGCGTATAGATCTTCAATCATTACAAAGCAGCATACTTCATCAGATCAGATATTCAGTTCAGATCTACCCTTTTGCTTCAGACAGATGTTCGCCTAGATGCTCGCCTCATCACAGATCTAAGCCTTCCATAATCAGATCTAGCAAATACAAGAGCAATTTAGATCTAGATCCCCTTCTTCAACATTGGTGCATCATACATTCAGATTTATCATTCAAGTGTAACCCTTTCCATTCAGATATACTTCAGAGAGAAGTATTCATTCAAGCTCAGACATCTTGCACCCACACTCATGATTTGCACAATGAATTTCTTCTCCTTATATAGGTTTATCCTTTTCAATACCATGAGCCCTTTTTTCAATACCATGGGCCAAAACAATACCATGAGCCCAAAACTACCTGGACGGGGTTAATTAGGCGGATCATTACCCAATACAATGGGTCAATACCATGGTGGTTACCCTTGGTTTTGCACTTTGAGCGCTGTGCTCTGTGACTTAACGCGTTCTTTCGGCGTGCGCTCTGCGACTTCTGAGCGATCCGGCGTGTAAAGACATACTCTTTTTCATCATACTTTGAGTACATTCTGAAATCCTTTCTTCATAGCCTTCTGTACACACTGTAGAAACATCATATTTTCTTCATCAGGAACACGTTCTCTTAAGCACAACTTCATCAAGTAAGTTTTCATCATCTTCATCAAGTGGGTTGCCTTTCAAGGACAACACTCAGCAACATATCACATCAGATTTACATCATTTACCAAGTCCATCAAGTCAAGCATAACTTCATCAGGTGGATTGCCATCAAGGACAACACATGTCAACAGTCGCATGTCTTCATCTTCATTTAGTGGGTTTCCATCAAGGACAACACTCTGCATCATATTTCCAACAAACTAGTCCTCAAATCAATCTTAGAAAATACTGAAGCCCCTCTCACTTGATCAAAAAGGTCATCTATTCTGGGCAATGGGTACCTGTTTTTTATTTTCAACTTATTTAGTTGAAGGTAGTCAATTCACATTCTGAAGGTTCCATCCTTCTTTTTCAGGAATAGCACCGGTGCTCCCTAAGGAGATACTCTCGATCTGATGTACCCTTTATCCAGGAATTCTTGTAATTTCATTTTTAACTCCATGAGTTCAGGGGGGCTCATCCGGTAAGGGGCTCTAGAAACGGGTGTTGCTTTTGGCACCAAATTGATTGAAAAATCGATTTCTCTTTTGGGGGGAAGATGAGGAATCTCATCTAGAAAAAATTCTTTAAAATCTCTTACCAGTGGTAAAGTTTCTAGCAGGTTTTCTTCACGTTGCTGTCCTAATTCTTCAACATGTACAGCATATACTTGATGTCCTTTTCTAGCTATTCTTTTTAATTGCAGAGTTGATATTTGTCTTACTGAGATTGGTTTTGGTTTTCCTTTGAGTATAAAGGGTCTCCCTTCCTCATCTATGCAATGCAGAGTTTTATCCCAACACTTCATCATAGCCTTTTTTTTTCTAACTAATCCATTCCTATCAGCAAATCATATGAGCCTAAGGGCAGAACGTTTAAATTTACTTTTTTCTGAAAATCATTTAATTTAATTGTTGTTTGAGGTAACTTATGAGTTACTTTTCGTTTGGTGCCAGTGCCTAACTTGACCAACCAAGAATATTGAAATTTTTCAGTTTTGAGATTGCATTTCTCTACAACTTGTGGACTAATGTAACTCAAAGAAGCACCTGGATCAATTAAAACCGTAACAGATTGGTCCGCAATCTTACCTTCCATCTCGACCATAGTAGCCTGGTGTTCTGCTTGTCGGTTCTCCAAGGCTGCACTGATAGTGGGTATGTTCCTTGCTATATCATTCACTGTGATAGCTTCTCTATCTCTCAGAATCATCTAAATATTTTTGTGTGGACAGTCCCTCAACAAATGAGGTTCTCCGTAACCCCAACATTTCAAAGGCCCCCGAATTTTAACTATTCCTTCCTTCTTATTATCTCCATCTATTTGTTTTGAACAAACTTGGGACTGAGCAGTTTGACTTTCCTTTGGTTTGTTAAATTTCTTCCGCTAATGATCCCTACCAAAGTTCTTCAAGTAAGTTGGTTTCTGTTTCTTTCCTTTGAATTCACCCTTGTTTATCTAGCTTTTCCCATGTTCACTCTTTCCTTTAAACTGCTGGTAGCATAATCTAGATTTCCTCACCACTTCGTCCATAGTTTTTGGATTATAGAACTCTATTTTCTCCTTGTACACAGTAGGCAGACAGTTCAAAAACCTTTGCACCTTTTCTTTCTCTTCACGAATATAAGGAACATACCTTAACATATTTTTAACTTGGTGACAAAATCATCTATGGTGAGTTGTCCCAATTTGAGTTCGTGGAACTCCTTTGCTTTATCATCATAATAGCATTCGTTCAAATAGCGGTTTTTAAACTTGACTTAGAAATCTTCCCAAGTCACTATTTTTTCATCAATGGCATGAACCATTTTTGTCTCCTCCCACCACAAGGTAACCTTACCTTGCAACTGGTAGATAGCTAATCTGGCCGTCAGATTGCTTTCATATTCGTAGACCTGAAAATACTTAATCATATTCAACAGCCATGCCTCAGCATCTTCCTCCTTCTCTCCATCATAGGAGGGAGGTTTAGTTTTTTGAAATTCACCCTGTAATTCCTTCTTCTGTTTAGACTGATGTCTAGTAGTGTCATCTTCCTCAGAATCATCTGAGAACTTGCCTTTCCTCCTCTTTCCAGAACCTTCACCTTCTTGGTTGTTTCGCGAGGTCAGTTCTCTTAGCAGCTTTTCCTACTCCTCACTGGCTAATGACAACCTTTCATTTTGGCTTCTTAGCTCGACCATATCCCGTTTCAACCTATGCAACATAGCCATCAAAGGAGCGTTGGGATCTAGCGTGTTATCTCCATCACCCAAATCAACATAAATTTCATCTCCTTCAGCCATTGAATTTTCAGTTTTAGTACCTTTGTACACTAAAACAAAACAACATTAGTAACAAATTTTTTTATTTTTTTTTAATTTATATAGTGAGCACAAAAATAGCCCAGTTTTTCTAACATGAGCTCTGATACCATTTGTAACACCTCCTACTCATTATCACAACCTCAATTTTTTTTTTCTAAATCTTCTCCTGAATACCTTCATTACTTCCTCTTAAATTCTCATTGGATTTTATGAATACAAATCTTCCCCTATATTTAAATGACGTTATTCCATCACCATATTCGGCTAGGAAATCATAATAAGGTGTAGTATTAACTAACCATTATGTAGTTATTATACATTTAACATTTTCTAATTTTAATATACATATATCTACATATAACCTGTATATCTATATTATATATGTATCATTCAATATTATATAATAAAGATGCTTTCCTACGTATTTATTATATGTTTCATTCTCTATAAGTTAACAATGTAACGTCAAAACAATCTTAATATGTGATAGCACTATTTTGGGTTCATCTTACCACATAACATGATGAGGAAGTTTCACTATTCGATTTTTACATCAAGCAAGGCGAATACGATTTCACTATAGTTGATCTCTATGATTTTGATTGGCATTAATAAGTTGGTTTAAACCACGTTAACCAAACCACTGTTGTATCATATCGTAGCAAATTCTGATGCACACTTAAATGATCTGAGTACGTCGTACCTCTATTTATTGGCTTGGTTAAATGAGTTTTAAATTAGTTTGGTAAATGAATTTGGAAATGGTTTCGTTGTCACATTGATTTGTACTCCTCATATCTTTATTCCTGTTTCCAAATCCGTCAGTTTAATATTTGAGTACTTCGCATTTATCACTTGTACTAAGCTAGGGTCTTTTGTATGCTCAGACTTAAATTTTCATAGTTGTATTATCTATGGATGTGATGTGTTGAAACGATCGAGACTTTTTCACTCCAGTGCTTTCAACCTTTGGGCATCTCTTGACACGCGTACAATGGAGATCTGCCTAGGATTAGGTTTTCAAATGGTGTATAAAAGTTTGAGACTCAATGAATGGATTCATTTTACCTCTCATTCTATTGTCTTCCGAACGTTTCTCTGCTATTGGTTAAATTTTCTTTTTCTATAGTGAAAGAGGAACCAATCCTCTGTTACGTTTAACTTTCTATGCGCTAGCTTTCATTTTCCATGTTCTTCCATGGCATTTGTGCATTTTCTCTTAGAGCAGAAAGGAGACATAGGCACGTTCGATTCTCCGTGAGAGAGGTAAGCCATGTTTTCATGCTCTATCATAATATTTAGGTTAAACAATTTGTATCAGTACCATTCCATTTGAAATTTGACTTATCCCCAAATTTTCTTCCATTTTCCCTACGCTCTGTAACTAAGCGTAATTACTTATTTCACTTCTTTTTCTTGACTCAATATAGAGTGGTGTCAACCAGCCCCGTAGGCCTCAGCCCATGCTATGGACTGTGGTGTATTTATCTTCCATGGTAATTGTTTAATTCTAAATCCATTGTTCCCAATTTTTTTTCTTTTTGTTTTACTATCTAGTTAATAAAACAAACTCATAGTTCTAAGCGCATCTCTACGCAGATGAAAATGAGTTAATGCAGAGATTTCTCACCTCCCTTCCCATCAGGTAATAGCAAGTTTGCAACTTAGATTGTTATCTAAATTATTTCTCATGTTGTATGTAAATTCGATTTTTAATATGGATTTCTTTCTTTTCTACAGGAAAGGTATGGAGTAATTCTCCATCTTCCATACTCTCGGATTTCCTCTGCCAAGTTCGACCTCATTATAATAATAACTCTTGGCCTTGCACCAGGTTGGCCATGAGCTTCCGAGGAGCACCTACATTTAAGTGAACTCTCTTAAAATTTTATACATTAAAGTTTTTATTCGAGGATGTTATTCCTCTCTTGTTTGTCCCCGAGAATCGATGTCCAATTCGTTTTTAAATATCTATTTCCTGTGGGGTGAATTTACTTCATCACCCGTCTCCTTCTGTAGTAAACTTAATTGTTTTATGATGGACTATGTGCATCTTCAGATTTTTACAGTAAGGGTATTCTAATATGGTAGCATCATTTTTATTTAACAATGGTTTCTCAGGCTTTTACATATATATTTTGCTGAGATAATTTTTCATTCAGATATTTGCAATTATCCCTTAATTTTCTCCTTTTATTTTCAGTTTTTCATATAAGATACCCATTGTTAAAGTTTAACCATAAAATATCCCCTCTTTTAATTGAAATATTTCTTTTCCGAAATATATATATATTCTTATTCAAAATTTCTGATATAGTTTATGCTTTGAATATATATATATATATCTGTGGTAGTCCAATTTAATTGAATTGAATTTATAACCCTACAGATGTTAACTAATAAAATATGCTTAACTTTGCAATTGTATAAAGGTTATCTCACCTTTTCAGTAAATCACTTAGATTTGCCACTGTGATATCCGGTTAATATTTGCTATAGCTTTGACTACCACAGTACATCAACTACGTGACTTGTTTCTAAAATTATAATCTCGATTATTTGAATTCTTTACTCGTTAAATAGAAACATGTTTGATACATTTTCTTGTTGTTAATAGTACCATCCAGATTGTTATTAATTATTTTCACTAATTTACTTCTGAATTAACTCTCTGTAGTACCCTAGAGTGTAGGGATTTATGACTATCATAACTTATATATAGAATAATCTAGTATATAATTTGCAGAACAGATTCCTTCCCTATCATGGATAAAATGATATGAATTAATTTAAATCTGATTTGATTCAGATAACAGTAGACAATAATTAATTTATATTATTGGAATATCAGTATTTTAAATTCCCCATTTCATTTAATCTTAATTCTAGTAGAATTTATATTTTTCATACAGTTAAATCAGATGGTACATGATTTTTTCTTCTGTAGTAGTATATTAGTTCAACAGAGTAGAAATATTGGTTGAATAAAATTTATAGCTCTTCACATTAAATTTCCCTCTGCAGGTTTATATAAATTTACAGCTATCATCTGAGTACACTACTAAATTATAACATTCCATATATATTTCATATACATATAACTATTCATTTTAGAAGAATATTAAAGTTACACTTTAATTATTCTAGGGAATTATTTTAATATCTCCAGATTTAAACCAGACTATGGTTTAGAGATTTTGGCTGATAGTATTGCCTAGAATTTATTCCTACTACAAAATAGAAATTTAGAAGGTTGATTTCTTCTATTTAGTTCTGTTAAATGTAAGGAATAACAACCTCAGAAAAATTAGTTTAAAATAACATCTACAAAAATTATCAATATCGTATAACAACATGTATTTTAACCATTCATAAATTTTGTGAGCATACCACTTCTGCAGATGACCAATCCTCCCAACCTTAGAGTTCCTCTGTCTCCAGAACTCACCCCCAAGCTGAGATCCCTTTCCAGAACAGACCAACCCCCAATTTATTCTGGAGTAGCTTATTTAAGCTTATGCTCTCCCCAAAGCCTGTTTCTAATTCTGTGTCCAGAATTCCAGGATGCTTTTATTCCTGTTTGCCTATGTTTCCCTTATTTAAGGAATTTAAAGCTTCTTTCTGCTTTTCCAGCTTTTTAACTCTTCCCAAATACTCTCCACATCATTGGGGAAATTTATATTTTTCCTCAAAAATCTAAATTAGAAATAAATTCTTTCAAGGCTTTTTGAAAGATTTTTGGGGAAATTCTTAGCCTCTTTCCATACCTCATGGATTAGGCAAGTGATCTAAAAAATCTCATTTGGTAATAATGCACAGAAAAATTTTATTTATTTTTCATAAACAAATAATTAATTACATCCACACAATAATTATACATGGGGGTCCACTCCCCTTTGGACTGAAGTTCAAATATCTAACTTGAAAAAATAAAACTAGGGGTGTTACAGGGTGGAAGTCAGCTTAGGGACAATCCAACCTTCATCTAGTGAAGGAGTTAGTTCATTTGTGATTATTCCAGATGATGTGTTTATGGAGATGGAGCGAGATGAGATTTTGGAGTATGCATCCTCATGTAGAGACCACTATGAGTGAACCATTAGACAACAAATGAACACCATGTGCGAGGTATGTACAATCATGTTTTGATCTATTTTAAAATACACATTTATAAGATGAGCTAGAGTGCATGTAACATGTTTTTCTGGTGTATATACATTTGCTCTCCAAAAAGTTACGCCAATATATTTATTTAGCTTATGCAATTTACAAAATTCTTAGAACAACATTGCTTTGCCCCTGATCCTCATTCTATATACCATGGACATGTTCATGTACAGGTGCCACATTCATTACTATCTATCTATATTTTTGTATGTCAAATTGAAAATTAATTTATGTCACATAATTTTATATGGTATGAGTCTTAACATTATGGAATTTTCAGGTTAGCACTACACATGAAGGGCTTCCTGAAGACATGATACCTTCATATGTTCTAGTGGTCTCACACATATTATCTATCTAGATTTTTACGTTAAATTACAAGTGAATTTAAGGTGAACAAAACTTTGTATGGTGTGCCTCTTAACATTATTGATTTTTTAGGTATGTGCTACACATCAAGGGCTGCCTGAAGAGATTATTCCTTCTCAGGTTCCATTCGTGACACAGTTATCGATACTTTTCATTAAGCATATTTATTATTTTAATTATATTTCTTTTCGCAAAATTTTATATTAACTTTGGTTTCTACTTTTTAGGCTACAAATAATATTGAGATGATGCAAATTGAGCCTCAAGGAGATCGTGTAGGATTTGGGTCAAAGAGTCTACATTAAACCTTACCATTTCTTCATTGGTATCACTACCACATTATAAATAGACTATATAGTGAATTTCTAGATAGTTGAGAGGTTCCTTTATGTATCTATTTAATGCTAAAACTAATATTTAATTTTTAGTAAAAATTTTGAGCCATAGTCAATTCAATAGGTTACTGACAGTACAAGTGCTTCATTTGGCTTAGAGTAATATGTAAAACTATGTCGTGGCATCTATGATGACCTTATTTGACATTTTGTTTCCTTTTTTGATTACTTTTATTTTATTTTATTTTATTTTTTGTTTTTTGTTTTTGTTGTTGGAGAGTCTTCCTGCTATAGTTGGAGGAGTATGGTCTGAAGAACCTAACCTGAAACTTGGAGCAACTACCCAATTCCGAAAGTTTCTTTCAATTGGTATTTACAACAAATCTTATGTATTAAATGTTAATGAACTGCCATTTTATTTGTGTCTGTTTTGTCCACCATGCAGCTGACAATTTGTTTTGTTTTTTTGACAGAGTGTAGTCCTCCTATAGAGGAAGTTATTGATGCAGCTACTAGCCAAAGGGATTCTCTCAACCACCTATCAGCAAGGTTGCTAGGCACTAGGTTATTTTTTATACCAATCAGTTTACTAGGGGTCTACCAACTATCAAATCAATTGATTGTACGAAGAACGAGCTACTAAGTTAAGGTATGATAAGTAATTTTTCCAACTTATTTTGTAATGAATGAGTCTCAAAGTTGAAAGAGTAATTATATATCATTACCTCCTACCATAATTCCATTACATCATATTCCTAAATTATAAATCATCTATCGAAAACCATTAAACTCATCAAAATTGGAATCTACCTTTGAAAAATTGTCAAATTTCCATTTTTCTCTTGTAACGGTGATAGTCAAGAGAAAAATAGCTATAGGTACCATGGGAGGTTTGCTTATATATAATGAACCCATTAAAGTAGTGATCCTAGAATATTTTTACCATGTTCAAGTTATTTTTTAATAGGAAATATGGATGGAATCTGTGCATAGGTTAAATGGTTATGATGGTGATGTAACACTGGAGTTTTCCTTATTTTAGGGACAATTTTTTTTTAGTTGTTGGAGTTGTTGTATAAGTGAGATGAGACTTCAACTAAAGTAACTAATCTTCCTCAGGAAGTGGAGTAGTGGTACTGAAAACAAAAATCCAAGCTTGAAATTGTGCAACAAATCCTAGAGCTAGGAAAGAGTTTGGTAACATCACTTGCTGGAGATGTTATGGGATTGTATAATTTTATAACATTTGTTTCCTTGACCATCTTAGACACTCTCACAATGTCAATATGTCATACTTCCTACTCAAGTCTCTGCGAAATAAGGAAGCCCATGCACAAAAAGAAAACATACCAAGATATCTCATCTCTCACCATGGCCTTATCAAGTTACTCATGGTACAAACTCTAAACAAAGAAATAAAATCCTTGGAAGATGTAATTGCAACTCCAATGGTTGCAACTTCACTAAATGAGCCCAATGTTGTGTGACTCCACCCATTTCATTTGCAAATGGGGAAGAATATATTGTCATGAATCCCTTGGCTACAAAGTACCTACTAATTCATATTAAGGAAGAATAGCAAATTATATTACACCATAGAAGGAAAGTGATATTGATGTTGAAATAATTAGTAGCAAATCAACCACTGAGAGAATGAGAGGGCATCAAAATAGTCCCCCCTAAGTTCCAAAAAAGAAGAGGACATGATACATTCCTACCACCACCCAAACCCCTGGTACTCCAAAAAAACAAGTAAGGGTAGAAGAAATCCTAGAACACCAGGAAGACACTACCCCTACTGAAACATAATAACTAGTAGTGTTAGTGACCTAGGGTTGGAAGAATTTTGTCTGGTGGCCTTTCTACTCCATAATAAACAGTAAGGAGTACTCTTAGGGAAGATTTTTCCACTTTTATGGATGATAATTACATTATGAGGCCATGTATATAGTTTCTTCTAATCTCAAGGACATGACGGTTTCTATTCTACAAACACAATTGATGCTACTGTCAAGGACAAAATTGTTTCCACTCCTCTAGTGTAATGACTCTCAGTTCACAATTTTTTTTTTTCTCGCAACTAAATATTATAATTATCATTTATAATAAGTTATTAAGTTCGCACTTATAAAGCACCGTTGAAATTCTATTACGATCTCGATTTTATCTTCTTTTTGCATTTCATCGTAATTCGACGAGATTTTATTATTACTACTAAAATAATCCATTTCTATACTTGGATTCTAGTATATGGTTAGCAGTACATTGTGCATAACCTTATGCATTAAACTAATACTAAACCCCACATCTTAGGGTCTTTATATGACAACTCCATAATTCATTTACCTTACCTCTAACTTATTATTTTTCTCAATTTTTATTTATATTCCCTTGAATAACATATATATATGTATATGTATAGGAGGCCTCTCTACCTAATATATACATATCATATTATTTTTATATGCTCTTATCTTTCTCATTTATTAATCACTGTAAGATGGTTTAAATAAAACTAGGGGTTCCCTTACTCTATAGATGATATAATATCCTTTTTCATTTTAACTTAATTCCTTTCATGCATGTCATACTACATTAATTTCTTTATACAGTTTTAAATTTACAAATATTAGATCTAACTTCTTTCTATCCACCTTGGGTATATGGGAAAAATATTTTGACCCAAATACTCTCAAATGAGTCACTGCTCTTTTGAATCCATATAATGCTTCAAAATGGGTTTTGAAGCCAAGACATTTAGTAGGACTCGTATTCTTTAAATAGACAGCAGTGTTGATGGCTTCCGCCCAAAAACCATTCGATAGACCCTTACCTTGAAGCATACTCCTTGCACACTCCACAACAGTTATGTTATTTTGTTCTGCCACTCCATTCTGCCATGGTGTATGAGGCACTATAAACTGTTGAAAAACCCATGATATCTGCAAAAATTCATGAACTCTCCAAACCTGTATTCTCCCCCTTGATCCGAGCAGAGAATTTTTATGCATTTTCCTGTCTGCTTCTCTACCATAGTTTTAAATTCTTCAAAACACTGAAGTGTCTGACTCTTTTTACTAAAAAAATATATCCACGAGAATCTAGTGAAATCATTAGTAAACAGAAGAAAATAATATGCACCACCTAGCGACCTGATCTGCATAGGTCCGCATATGTCTGTATGCACCAGCTCTAGAATATCTCTTTCCTTTTGAATTAATATGTAGAGGAAATTCTTCTCTATGCATTTTCCCTAATGCACATCCATCACAATCTAACTGAACACTATGAAAAGCAGGGAGTCCATTGACCATAAATTTTATCTCAAGTAACATGAGGTCTTGCAAATTAAGGTGACCGAATCTTTGGTGCTAGAGGTTTTCGGCTGTCAATCCAGTTGCAACAATGGCTTGCTGTGGCATGTTTTCACATCTAGTCTGTACAGGCTCCCCACATGCACTCCTAATGAAACTGTTTCCATCTTCCTTTTCTTTATGACACAACGGGTCTTGAAGAGTTCAACTAACATATCCTCATAAGTTATCATAGATACAGGGATCAAATTTTTCCTAATCCCGGGCACATACAGTACATTCTTAAGATGTCTAATGTCACCGCTAGGTAAATTTACTAGAATATCACCATACCCTTTGATCTCATATCCTCTCATCTCCTAAATAAATTTTAGATCCACATGAATTTTCTTCAATAAATTCAAACCGTTCTTTCTTACCTGTCATATGCGAGGATGCACCAGAATCGACATACCACATGTCGTCCTCATCTTCCTTAGTAGCTGAAAGATCACAATCAACTGTAAATAGTAGAATTTCATGACTATGGTCTTCATCTTCATCAAAAAAGTATCCTTTGTGCTTACTCTGCTTATTCCTTACTTCTTCTGTCTGCCTCTTATAACAGTCCCTAATTTGGTGGCCAAGTTTCCCAAAGTAAAAACATTTCTTGTTTGAAAAATTGTTGGCAGACACACATCTAAATGGTCTCTTTTGAAATGTGCTTCCTCCTCTCTGTTGCTGCTATTGTTGTTGTTGTTGTGGCTGATGTTGCTGTTGTGGCCGCTTCCCTCTAAAATGTCGCCTCTTCGCCATCAGAGCAAGATCATCACTCTGCGGTTATAAATTCTGCCGCCAATCTTCTTCTTGTAGAAAAATTCCTGTCAATTATTCAAACGTAGGGGCTTTATCCCTTGCTGCCAATCCTATGATGAACATCTGATATTCATCCTTCATTCCATTCAATGTAATTGTGACTAGATCGGAATCAGACACCTTCTCTCCGATGTCTCCCAATCTGTCCTTTGAGTCTTTAACCCTTGCAATGAATCCAACATCAGATTCATTCTCCTCCATCCTCATCGCAAAAAACTTGGCTTTGAGTGATAAGATGCGATTTGTATTTTTTGTTTGTATAAATTGTTGATCTTCATCCAAATCTCAGTGGACGATTTTCTATCTCTA
This sequence comes from Pinus albicaulis, assembly GCA_034641835.2. NCBI lineage: Eukaryota > Viridiplantae > Streptophyta > Pinopsida > Pinales > Pinaceae > Pinus > Pinus albicaulis. The sequence continues at coordinate 1,415,452,795 of CM076584.1, read as the reverse complement.
ATATCTGGGATAATATTATCCTTGACGGACATCTTTAGTATGAATTTTTCTTTGTTTTACCTTTTATCCTAGTCTTGTTCTTGTGTAGTTGTTCCTGTTATTGAATTCGGTCTCTTCTCATCACCTATTACAATCGACCACACGTTTTCTCCCTCAAGCGATGTCTGTATCTTGAATTTCCAATTGGTGAAATTATACCCATCGAGTTTTCCAGACTCATTGAGATACGATTCTATGCTATTATTCATAATGACCTGATAAGATTTAAGATCCTCTGATGAATAAAACTAAGAAACTCAATAATTACAAGCTACACTAACAAAAATTCAATACATACCAGATCCTGATCACAGATCTACCACCACCGGGAAAATCCGCAACTCCGATCTACCACCACTGAGAAAATATGTAACACCGATCTACCACCACCGGGTAAATCAGCAACTCTGATCTACCACCACCAGGAAAATCAGCAACTCTGATCTACCACCACCGGGCAAATTTGAAACTCCAATCTACCACCACTGGGAAAATCTGCAACTCTGATCTACCACCACTTGGCAAATCCTCAACTTCGATCTACCACCACCAGGCAAATCTGCAACTCCGATATACCACCACCGGGTAAATCTACAACTCTGATCTACCACCATCGGAAAATCTGTGACTCCGATCTACCACCACTGGGAAAATCTCATGTGCACAGCTACTAAAAGAGAGATTGACGCTTTTCCGAGGAAAAAAATCCGTGCCCAAACAAAATCTACGCGAGCTTCCAAATTGCCGCGGATATGGCTTGAACAGACGTAGAAATCACGTGTTTCGGCACGATGGTGCGGGTATGGACCTAACAGTCACTCCAATTGCACGTTTCGGCGTGACCGTCAGTGGAAAAAGTGTGCCTACTCTCTTCTGCTCAGAGATTAATCAATCATTCGAGACCTGTGAGTCAGGTGTTGCTGCAGTCCACCTTCTCTTGTGAGCACGAAGCTCCTGTGAGCACAGAGCTCTTGTAAGCACAAAGCTCCTGTGTGCATCATAGCCATGAAGGCTCTGTAGCCACTAAGGCTCTCAATAAACAAATTAGGCTCACCCGATCTGAGCTTCGATACTAAGATAAAAACTGAACTGAATAGAAGTTGCAGCTCACAGGTGAGTACTGCACCTGAAGACTACACTCAAATGGAGAGTACACTCTACATTCATTAATGGAATGATACAACTATAAGTACATCACAAAGAATCAGGGAGTTGTAAACAAAATCCTATATCCTAGGAACTAATCCTAACTTAAGGAGCCACGTTACAACAATGTAACCATTTCTCAATTAATATACAAATAATATTAATTATTTCCAACTCAAATATCAGTATGATATATTTTAATTATAGTTTTAGTAAGAGTCAAGAAGATACAAATTTATTGAGATGAAAATATTTTTTTATAGTGTAAAATTTAAAAAAATTGGACTTTCAAAAATTGTGTACTTATAAAAATATTAATAGATGATGGTTAAGATTTAGTCTATTTCTTCTCTTTATATTTATAGTTTTTATTTTTTTTTAAATTGTATTTTTTTATTTTCAATCTTTTGAAAATATCTTGAATACATGGAATAAAATAGCTTAGTATACATATAATTTAGCATACATACATATACATATAATTTTAGTATAAATGTAATTTAGTATACATATAATTTTATTTTATACAATATATACATTATTTTTACTTAACATGGGCACTTAGATATTTTAGCCAGCCACATAGAATATTTTTTTATCATTAGTAATATTTTTTTAAATGCCACATCTTAATTTTATATTAAGCCTTGAACAAACTATATATTTATCTTTTATTATTTTTATTATATTTTAATTCGATTCTTTTACTTTCAATTATTTTTTTGGGGTATTGAAATATTTTATTAATGTCACTATTAACATAGTTTTTTTTTGTCTATTTCTTTATACATATATGAAACTTATCTTGAAATAAATATTTGATATCAAATAATTTATTTAAGTGTTTCGAAACATTTTAAAAAAGTATAAGAATTACACACCTTGCTCATAAAAAAATGAAAATCTATATTATTGATTTTTTTTAAGTTTTAGTTATTTTATCTCTCTCTAAAGTTAATATAAAATTAAGGTACTTCATATGGATATCAAAATATTTTATTAATGGTTGAGAGAGACAGTAAAATCTTTTTACCAAATCTCCTATACACTAAAAATATTTGAATGTGATCCATTAATGAATTATGAATTATGTGCTTAATGATTTTAGTTTTCAGATATTAGAATGTCTATTTTCCCTTTATATTATTAAAATACAAATGGAATAAGTTATATAACAAAACCAAACTATATTGATATTAACTCGGGTTCTATTAAGAATCTAAAAGAATTAAAATATTCTAGGATGCAAACTCTTTTTTGAGTGTAAAACATGAAATATTTGCACCTAGCTAAATTTACTTGGGTCTGTGGTGAAAATTCTACGGTGAATTTTCTCGATTAATACTTGGGTCTGCGGTGAATTTTCTCAATTAATACTTGGATCTCAGGTGAATTTTATGGATTAATACTTGGTTCTGCAGTGAAATTCTGCTGCAGTGAATTTTATTGATTAATACTTGGGTGTGTGGTGAAATGCTTCTGCAGTGAATTTTCACGATTAATACTTGGGTCTACCGTGAAATTCTAGGATGAAAGACTCTTAATTATGAGACTCTTACTTGGGTCTACCGTGAAATTTTGGGATGAAAGACTCTTAATTATGAGACTCTTAATTCTTCTCCATTAATACTTGGGTCTGTGGTGAAAATTCTACCGTGAATTTTCTCGATTAATACTTGGGTCTGCAGTGAAATTCTACAGTGAAAATTTTGCGGTGAATTTTCTTAACTAATACTTGGGTCTATGGTGATTTTTACTCGATAAATTTTCGAACCTGGGCACTTGAGGTCTGCTGTCTGGTTTGTTGATATTCAGGTGCACACATTCCTTATATTTTTCTAATACATATCTGCTCATATATTCTCAAGTATGAATAATTCACCATAGCTACCAAATATTACCAAAGGTAGACCTAGCACAGTTACTCTACAGAGCCTTTATGAGTATATAGAGTCTTTAGAGAAACCTAGAGAAGAAAGAGAAGTCAAGCTACAAACACAGTTAGAAGTCATGCTGGAAAAAAAATTCACGTCTCTTAAAGACAAGATCCAAAAATAAATAGAAAATAAGATAGAACTATTGGAGAATAAAATGGAGGAAATGGAGACTAGGTTGCAGGTCATAGAAAAACAAAACCAAGATATGAACCAAACATCCTAGCAAGGAGATGCTAATAATATAGAGAGTTTTAAAATGAAGGACATGATTAAAGAATTAGAAGAAAAAGTTAACAACAGTCTCACCCTAAATAGTGGGGTAGTTAAATTAGATATCAAACCAATTAAATATGAAATGAAAAAATTGATCGAATTAGACCATGAGCGTAACAAAAGGGCCTTGAACCTTATAATCTTTGGTTTGAAAGAGGAAGTAGAAGAGGATAATTTAGCCATAGCCCAGATAGAATTACATAATAGATTAAAAAAAACAAGGTTAGGGAAATTAACTGAGAATAAAGGAAGGTTGATCCAAATAAAGGTGATATCTACTAACCATAAGTATGACATACTTAGTAAAACCTCAAATATAAAAGCAATGAGAATATTTATAAACGATGATCTCATTCCAAAAGATCAAGCAGAATTAAGAAAGGAGGTTAAAAAGGTAAAAGAAGCTAGGACGGAAGGAAAATGGGAAATAATCAGATATAGAAAAGTCGTTATTCGAGATAGAAACCAAACATATAGTAATAAATAGGAATTCAACATGCTCCAAATTCTTTCTTGGAATTGTTGGGGCTTTCCATGGAACAAAGGCCCCAATCTAAGTTGGATCTCAAATGATGTTGATATTATATTTCTTGTTGAAACTTGGGAGCACGAAGAATATAAGGTCCCTAACATAGATGGCTTTGCACTATGGTCTACTTGGAACAAGCGATCCTCCAGTAGAGGAATTGGGGGCATAGCTTGCTACATTAAGAAGAAAATCTTCCCCCATGCTAGGATTTACAAAAATGACCCTTACAACTAGTATAGTTGGATTGAGATTACCAACATTAATGATAAAAATACCTACATAGCAATTTGTTATTTTCCCCCCATTAATTCTAACTTCTATAAGAAAAAAAATCTAGATAAAAATATTCCTTACAATGGTTTAGAGAATGATATTTCTAGCCTAAGGAATGAAGGTAATATCCTTTTAATGGGTGACTTTAATGCTCGAAAATCAAGCAACCAAGCTATTCTTCTAAGAAATAATTCCAACCCAAATCCTCTTTTGTTAAATGAAGACCTTACTCTAGCTAGCCTGTACAAAAGGAGCTTTGAAGACCTTGGGGATAATTTGTTTGGGTCGGAACCAGTCAAGATTTATAGTGCTCAGGATCTCATAATTTGCAACGGTCTAAAGAAGTGGCCCAATTCTAGCCAGATGACCTAGATCCATGGGCTTTGCACCAACGTGGTAGACTATGTTATTTATGATCTCCCCTTATACAACGAAATAATAAATTTTGACATCTTAGACGGCCATGAGCCTGACTCTGATCATAGGCCTTTACTTATAACTCTCAATTTTGTCATGCATAGAGATCCCATAGAAGATAATCCTTATAGTCAAAAGAACTTAATATTTGATAGAAATAAAAACGATCTCTTTCTAAATGAATTAAAAACTAATTTTCTTCCTTTATCTAGTATAGACAACATAGATGACCTCTATCATAATTTTACTACAACCCTATGATATTCTATTAACAAGTCCTCAATTGAAGTCTCAAGTAATAAAAGAAATAGCAAAACCAACCCATGGTATGACAAAGATTGTAAAAGTGCGAGGAGAGCAATTAATGAAGTTGTTGATGAATCTCTCAAAATTTACAAGACAAAAATCTACAAAGCCCTAACTAAAAGGAAAAAAAGGAAATATATTTGTAAAATACAAGGGAATATCTTACACCTCTCTAAGGTGGCTCCTAAGAAATTATGTAGACAGATTCTAACTAGGAAAACTAAAGATAATAATAAAATTTCTTTACACGACTCGAATTCCTATCTTAAAAAGCTTTATGAATCTCCAAATTCCAGGGATAACTTTGAAACCCTACTCACAATGAAAGAAGTTTTCTCATTAGAAGACATTTTTTTTGGGGTTAAATGCCTGGAAAATGAGAAAGCTAAAGACATTTAAGGTTACCAGGCAGAAATCTTAAAAATTGGAGGTCCTGTCCTCATCCCCCACATCCACAAGCTTTTTAACCAAGCGGTCAAGCAAGGGTTCCCTAAACCTTCAACTCAATGCCTCATTATCCCTATTTTTTAAAGTGGGGATATGAATAACCCCTATAATTATCAGAAAATTATGATCATCCCTCTGTTAGCCAGGTTATATGGTATTATTTTGGAAAATAAGTTGAGCATTTGGCTTGAAAATGAAGGTAAGTGGGCTAAGGGCCAAGCAGGTTTTAGAAGGCAGTACTCAACAATGGACCACCTTGTTACGCTTAGGATCATTATGGAGGAGTGCTTCAATGATAAATCCAATCTCTTATGTTTCTTTGTGGACTTTAGAAAGGCTTTCGATATGGTTCCTAGAAACAACCTATGGAATAGATTAGAAGAGCTAAATTTTCCTTTCGAGCTAAGAGTGGTCACTATAAGGTTATACGAGAATGTAATTGCCAAGTTAAAGATCAATGAGGGGTTGTCGAAAGATATTAACTGTAATATCAAAGTTAAACAAGTTTGCCCCCTCTCCCCTACCCTATTTGGAATTTACATCGACATCTAGAAGGTTGTTTAGAGGAAGCAGGATGTGCTGGCTCGATCTTAGCTGGGATAGTCATCATCCTTCTTCTCTATGCTGGTGATATTGTTCTTCTCGCAAGGTGCCCATCTGATCTTGATAAGAAACTTAGACTTCTTAAGGATTTATGCTCTACCATGGGTATGTCTGTTAACACTGACAAAAAAAATTTATGACTATCAAATCCAAGAAGGACACTTACACTAATTTTATGTTTGATAATAGTAACTTGGAGGAAGTGTTTTCTTACAAGTACCTAGGAATTGATATTCATCACAAAATCAATTGGAACTATAGCATTCATAAAAGGATTAAGGGGGGTGGAAAGCTTATTTTGGTCTTGAAAATAATTGTAAAACGACAAACCTCATAATGTGGGATAGAAATAAGTTCCTCTTTGAAACTTTAGTCACTCTTGTTATCTTATATGGATGTGAGGTTTGGGGCTACAACATCTCTAAAGAATATTGGAGAAATATTGAGCAAATCCAGAAGTGTTTTATAACGTATAACCTTAAAATTAAAAGTAGTACACCCTATCCTATTATGCTTATATAAGTGGGTCTTTCCCTTATCGCGAGCGTAGCTATGACTAGGCTTCTGTTGTACAAGCACAAGCTCAATAGCATAGGAGACCATATACTTCCTAAGCTAGCTTTAAATTCTATTCAAAACCACCTAAGGCTTAAATTAGGTTGGTATAAGACACCAGGGCCTGGTTAAACCATTGGGAGATTGATGAGAATGTTGCATTACAAAACATTAATAACATTAAAAAAAATGTTACTTCTAAGTTCAAAGAAAAAATATGGTGTGAGAAATATCTAGCAGCTAAAAGAAAATTAAGATATTATAACGAGGTCATCAACCCCACCCTAGAAGATGAAAATTATCTCTCTTTTTTAACTAGCTCAAAGAAGAAAATTAATATAGCCAAGATTAGAACAAACTCTCATGAGCTTCATAGTGAAACAGGTCGTTGGACAGTTCCTAAGACACCATGGATGGAAAGGATCTGTCATCTCTGTGAGAATATGAACATAGAGGATGAAAATCGCTTCCTCTTAGAGTGCCTACTGTACAACCACATTAGAGCTCAATTTCATAATCTTTGTTGCAATACTGACCTTCGTAGCCTTTTAAAATGTCAAAATTATAGTGAGCTTGAGAGGTTTCTCTCCAAGCTTTTTGAGCATAGGAATAAAATCTTAAATCAAACTATATAGCTCTTTTCTTTAGGTCTGATAGACCAAAGATTTGTCTCAGAGGATGTTAACCATTATCATCATCATCATCATATATATATATATATATGAGCATGCATGAGCACAATAAATATAAATTAATGTAAATATTTGTTTTTTCATTTCTTTATTAATATTTCATTAAAATTATTTGAGTTTTATTATATAAATTTAACTCTACTGTTTTTTTTAAGATAAAGTAAACCTCTAATATTTTCAATATTTCAATTTAGCATTATGATATAGTATTTAAAAAGGCTAGTAATAAAATATTATTTTAATTTTTGTTGGGAAGTACCATGTTGTAGTGTTCATAAATGAGTGTAAACATTTAAATGAAAACATAACATGGAAATGATGTTGTAGCATAATTAAAATGAATCATTATTTAAAAAATAATATAGTAATAAATAATAATACCATCAAATTAAACAAAGTAATAGAAATAATAAATCTATTCAATTCAATTTTTTTATTATAATTTAGTTATTATTATTATTTTTTAAACTTGAATGATAATTTCTAGAGAATCCACATTAGATACAAATATTTCATAAATTCTACAACAAACCAGTTCTAATATGTTTTTCATATTTAAGCTAAAATTTTTCACCAAACCATTAGAGCTAAAATCCTTTAAGATTTTAGAACTCCATATTTAAATTTAATTAATAACAAAATTTAATATTTACAATAAATGTCTTTTATAAGTTATATATGTATGTATATATCTATATATATCATAAACACTATGCATATCACATTAAAAAATTAAATTAAAAATATTATAAAATATGTGACATGTGAAATTTAAGTCCATGTAACTTGGCATCTACTCATAGCCCATAAATCAAGCTTTTAGAGGTGTAAACCTTTCCTCAAGTTTTATATTCAAAACGTTTTTTGCACAATTAAATATTTGATCTCTCTTGAGGTTTAATAGATTAAGAGTTAAAATGAATCCTAGTTAGAAATAAATGAATATCTTAAATCATATAATTTATATTAATTTTAGAGAGATAAAATCATTATAAATCTTTTGTCGTTTTTTTATTTTTCTTTTAGAGAGGTTTGTTTGTGATGGCCTAATATGGAGATACGGGCATCTTGATATTGACTTAGTGTTTTAATTTGTAGTTAGAGAAATAAATATTATATTAAATGATGGTGACTAGTGCACATATAATTGGAACAAACACACCTCCATGTTTTAATTCTAGAGTTAAATTCATGGGGTGTAGAATAGAATAATTGGTGGAAGAGTACATTGTTAACTTAAACTCATATATATATATATATATATATGTATGTATATGTATAACATTTTCTTTATTTAATAAACCTTAGAAATAAAACTTAAATTTGAATGGTTATATTGAGAAAAATATTTCTATATTAACTTCATTTTTTCTCTCACACATATAACATTAAAATAATAAATAAAACAATAATAATTATTAGACAAACATTAACTCAACATTAATTAATTGTCAATTCGAGATCATATGATTTGATACAATACATTATTTATGCAGAGATAGAAACACTAGAAAACTAGAAACCTAAATCATTGTCTAAAAAAGTATCTCACAAAGAAAAGCATAAAAAAATTCTTTCTGCGAGCTTTTGCAGAGCCCTCACATGGGTTGGTCTCCAACTTCACTAGACTTTATGAAAATCAAAATAACTTTAGTGGAAAAATAAATCAAACAATTAAATCAAGAAACCTATCTAAGGGTCCACTGAGTTCTTGCATCAAGAAATTTCTATATTATTGACATAAATGTTCCGTAGAATCTCAAGTAGTCATGCAACTTAAGAACTTCCTATATTATTGACACAAATGTTCTCTAGAAATCTCAAGTAGTCATGCAACTCAAGAACTCAATGTGGGTTCAAAACCAATATTCACTGAAGGAAAAGAAAATTAAGCCTAAATTCAATGGGGTAAATATTGTTATCTACTCATTTTGTCTTCTAATTTTGTGAGTTAAATGTAAGACAAATTAAATAAAATGTGAGATATGAGGTATATAAGTATAGAATCATTAAAATGATAAATATACTGGTAATATATATCTATTATTAATATTTAACTAAAATAAATATGTATATCATTCTTTAGCAACACAAACAAAGTATTGTCAATATTTCAAAATCAGATCACAGAGTGAATTTAATTCATAACTTGTAAACAATGCACAGTCTTCATTGAGCATATACATATATGGCATCATATTTAATTGTGGTGGTCAAAATAGAAGCACATGAAATATAATTATGGAAATTATTGTGTTGTTGTAAAATTCTTTATTTGTAGAATACAGAAGAAATATGAGACACTTAACTTCTAAAATTTTACTCTTAAAAAAGTATTAATGTTTCTAATTATTTCTGGAAAATTTCAAATTTTAATTTTCCAAAATAACTTCAGCGAATAAAAATAAGATTTCTATATTAATTCCTCCACTTTTTACACTTTAAAAGCTTCATAATAAAACAAAAATAAAATATTTTAAAATAAAAATTATTTTAAAACCCAAAATCAAAACATACTCAAACAAAAATCAAATATTTTAAAATCCAAAATCAAAGGATTCTCAACCACCGCACGCTCTTGTTTGCAATTAAATAAAAATCGTCAAATAATTAATCTCACTTCCCATTTCCAAATATTTTAAAATCTGAAATAGTTAAATATATATTAAAGAAAAAATGGGGATTTGAAAATTCAATGTTATAATTTATAATAAGACAATTACCAATTAAAATACCTTTTAATTATTATTATTATAATTAAATATTAATTTAATATTAATATTAATTTAATAATAATATTAATTTAATAATAATATAAACAGTAAATTAATATTAATGGTTGATGGTTATGAGACACAGTGTTATATAGTTGATAGTTGTTTTTCTTTTCAATTCCATAATTTCCTTTTATGAAAAATTCAATATTACTATTTTAGATACACCTTATAAAGCTAACCTTTTGGCTAATTTTCCCTTTTGATAGAATAATGAAGGTCAAGTAGTTCCTATATATGACACATTTCCCGATAAGAATATGTTTGTTGTGTCCAATAACGTTTTTTTGTTCACACAGATATTTAACTATTTAGCTGCAGAGAAAGTACCATCACATCTCTCTTCCAGAGACAAGCAGAAGACCATCAAGTCTTCTGCTCCTCCTCGGTCGAGGAAGAACTTTTCCGCACTAGTCCTAATCTAATAATCTAAACATGCACACAATAAGATGAAGGGTTTCATATGTCAAGGTGAAGGGTTTCATATGTCAAGGGCATCCGAGAATGAACAATATGAGGGTCATTTTTTGGACATAAGGAATATTTATAAGTATAGTTATCAAGTTTAAATTTGAATTTTAATTCCGATTCAATTTGATATAGAAAAAATTTGACTATCTAAAATTTAATTCGGAAAAATTTGAGAGTATATCTTATCATTACTAAAAAAAAATTGATATTTTTAATAAATTTTAAAAATCAAACTTAACAATTTTAATACTCAAAACTCATATTTCTAAAAAATTGTTTTCAATCACATTATGGAAGCTGCAAATAAAATTAGATATTAAGATTAGTAGAAAGAACCATCCTCAACTAAAGTGAATGAGATCTAAGGAAGAGAAATAAATCTTTCTACATGAACATATCAGACTCTTACAATTCTTAGTTGGTCATTCAATAAATAGGAGTCAATAAAATAATACAAAAAAACACTTGAATATTATTTAGAGTAACATATGAAAAATATGAATAATGTAATATGAAAAATATGCATTAATATTTAAAAAACGGAAAGCAATACTTTTAAAATAATTACTTTAATTTATAAAATAATTTCTACAAATATACTAAAATTAAAAAAAAAAAGTTACACTTTTAAAAAAATAAAATAATTTTCACAAAATTCTCTAGCTTACGAGGATAACTTTTCCAATATTTCACTTTGAAGTTAAAATTTTAAATGCCGAGCTACATTATTTCACTTTCACATTATATTCTCCAAATTTTGTTTATTAAAACAGACCTATTTTCGAATTTCTTCTTTATAAAATTTTGTTTATTAAAACAGACCTATTTTCGAAGTCCCTAAATGACTTATTTTCTAAACCGCTTTACTCTTTATTTCTTCCATACTGTATAACTCTTTCTAAACTCCTTTACTCTTTATATTGTATGACTGCACAAATTGGTCATTGGACATCCTTAAAATGCACGCAAATGCCTACCTAGAAAGAATACCTAAAAAGAATAATCAAAGGTTACGTCAATGGTGTGTTTTATTACATTTTTCATTTTGAGAGAGGAAATATCATGGATGGACTTCTTCACGTTGAAATTGGTTTTCTGCCGTCAGAAGTCATGGTGAAAGGCATGAACATCTCTTTTCCAAGTACTGCTTCATAAGCACAATCCACCGACAGGATACCCTTCTAGAATCACACCCCTCTAAAATCACAGTCCCTTGTAATTGCTCGTGAATATTACAAGCCGCAAATTTTTTTAACTAATTTATTCAGCAACCGTACCGAACTGACTTTTAACGTATTATTCACCGAGTCGAACCTAATAATTTGGGCTCCTATTGGCCCACCCTTTTTTTGGGATACCAAGGAGTATGTCCATGTTGATGAAATTCCTTTCCACCCTCTTGTACGTGTTCAACTTTTTTAGAAATGGAAACGTAACTGTGTTACCAATAGCTTTATATTGATTACTTAACTAAGTGAGTAGAAACTAAAGAACTTTCTCATGTTACTGAAAATTCAATTGTACATTTTTTTGTTCTAGTAAATGTTTATGATTTTTAGTGTGGCTAGAGAAATTTTTACAAATCAGAGGATGCATTTTACCTTGAGACTTGTGAATACCATTACCCAACACCATAAGATTAATCACTAGAAATCCTTTCCATGAAATCCTATAGCTAGGGGACTTCATCGAAAACGTTCTTAAATCCATTTTGACCAAGATAGTACAAATGCATCGTAGAGATTAGGAAAAATATATTTTATTGGCTTTCTCGGCACAAAAGATCAGATGGAGGAAAATAATGTGGCACGCTCCATATGGGTTGGTGTATGGAAAGAAACTCCCCTTACATATTGAGATCCAAGTGATCACTTTCAAAACTGTAGTTTAGCTTGGCTTACAGATTTTTGAGGGGAAAAAATATAAACTCATAAAACTTAATGAACTAGATTAAATGAAGATGGATATTGTTCAAAAAATTTCCCACCTCCAAGAGTATTGAATTATGTGCCATGACAAGCTTATCTGAAATAAGCAGTTCAATCCAATCCATGTTATTAGGATCTCATTTTTTACTCTAAATTTAAATATTTCAAAGCAAAGTTTTATACAAGATGGTTAGGTATATATGAGGTTGTAAATACCTTTTACAATGGATCTATGAAGACAAAGAATACATATGAGAATTGTACTTCCTTCTTCACTAATAACCATAGAGTTCATTCAACAAGTGTTGCAACAACAACAACTGGAAATGGTAGGTATCGACGATCTCTCATATATTAAAATTTCATCTTAATCTATTCCTTTTATTTAATATATGATATCAAAAAGAAAAAAACATGAAAAAATTATAAAAAAAAAAACAAAAGTAAAGAGAAAAATAAGAATGAGTTGCGACAACCAACTTGTTGGTGCTATTAGACAATAGGTTTTCTTGAAAACGAAGAAATTGGAAGGATATTTTGCACCAATTTTCTAATAAAACGGAGGTGCTAAATGATATCTAAGAAAATGGTGTTTCCACAAAAAGAGGTTATATTTATGTGTTTAGTTTTGATTGAAAAAAATGGATCTATGAAATACCAAAGCTTGGGAAATTTTTTTTACCAAATATTTATTATATTTAACACAAAGCTATTCATTGTAGTTACTTTGATTTGTATTTCTACCTTCATTATTAACAATTTCATCATCCATATCACTTTTAGGGTGATCAATATTTCAATTGTTTCTAGATTCAAAAGTACCCTTGTCTTCATCAATTTTTGTCTAATCATATTTACCATCATCATTTCCACCACTGTAATATTTAGTCTTATCATATTTGTCATTATCATTTTTACCACCATAATATTTATTATCACTATATTAATAACCACCATCAAACCATTTTCAACATTATCATATTTAACATCATTATTTTCATCATCTTCAACATCAATAATAGCATCACTAGCATTATTATGAACTTCAAAATTAGCATCATCAACAATGGTAGTCTCAGTATTAGCATCATCAACAAGTTTCCTTAGAACTTTTATCTAATGTTCATTAATTTTCCTTTGTGATTTTATTTGAATCTGACAATGACCCCATTTGAGATTTTATCAAATATAGTTATTTTAGAATCACTCAAGGGAAATAGTGGCAACTTTGACGATTTCCTCAGTCTCCAAATTTACATACATTTTATACAGACTATTTGTACGTAGTTTAACCAATTAAATCTACAGATTTGGAATGATCAGACATGGCCAGTTAGGCTTGGTTTCCTGTTTCTTCATCTTTTTCAAGATTTCTATTATTGAAATTAGACTCTACACTCCTAGCCAAATGAGCTTCTACGATGGTCAGCATCAACAATGCTATCCCTACTCTAGTCCATATTTTTCTTTCAGTTTTGTAGGGCGATTTTTGTTGAAATATGACAACAAATGTGAATAATGTAATTTTGGGAAAATTTACTTATTACCTGTTAGTTGGTTGTATAACAGAATGAACTTAGAATAATGAAATAGCCCAGGTTAAATTGGATGGCCCGAGAGGCTTTTAAGACGAGGAGAATCGTCTTGATTAATATAGTTCCCAATCCCTTGCCCTGTGGAGGTTTTCTTGACACCCTGTCAAGGTTTTATCACGTAAATTTCTTTGTTTATATTTGTGTGTATTTTACACTCAGTTTTCATTCAGTTTATGTTTCTTTCTTGTTTCATGCTTTCCTGGTACAACAAGTGGTATCAGAGTTGAGAATGATTAAAAGGTTTTATTTGACTCTAGTGGAGGTCTAGGGTCTGTACGAGCTCGAGTGGACATTTAGTTTCGCTGGTGTGTTCGATGCCAAATTCACTGGTGTCTACCGTCTCTTAAGAAGAAAGGTTGCTAAAATTGTTAACTTGCTGCTGAAAATGCAGAAGAGACCCACAACCACAGAAAAGGTTCATTGCCACTGTCGTAGAAAAATACCATTCCAGAAGTCGTGAACCTAGTTAGGAGAAGCACTCTAGTGGTCGACCCCCTATATGTGATCATTGAAGAAGGAGGGGCCACTGAAGAAAGAAATTCATTTCCCTTGCCGCCCAAAATGCTTTTTTTTAATCGTTGCTGAAAACGCAGAAGGGATTTGTTGCTGCCACATTGTGCAAAAGACTGCCATATTTTTTGTTGTTGTCGCATTGTCCAGAAGACTGCCAGATTGTCTGTTGTTGCTGCATTGTGTAGAAGACTACCAGATAGAAGATATCTACGACCGTTGGAGAAGAAAAACGGTGTGAAAAATTTATTGTTTTCTACAGGAAGAAAATGGGTATTCTTTTCTGAGAATTTTTTTTTTTAGAATTTTTTGTATCAATATATAAATATTTTTAAGGCAGACAATGAGCAAACAATTTTTGGAGGAACACAATTTTTTTTTTTTTTTAAAGAAGAACAAGAGCTAATTTAGTGGAAAAAGAGACAAGTTCTGATTTCTCTGATTTCTGAAGAACTAATTTATTGGAAAAAGGGAGAAAATACCAACTTTTTTTTCGAAACCCTAGGAGTAGAAGGGATTTTTTTTTTTTAAATTGAATGAAGGTAACCTAGTAGAAATATTTCTATAAGGAAGAAACGACCAAAATGATGAACATGAAGTTCAAGGAGGAGAATTTCACCGTGAAGAACAATTTCGCATTGTGGAAACTGAAAGTTAGGGATTTGCTGGTGCAACAAGTGTTGCTCAAAGCATTAGACGGGGTAAAGAAAAAACCTGCAAGCATGACAGATTCAGACTGGGAGGACTTGGATGCCCGAGCCCTTAGTACCATTAGGTTATGCTTGGCAGATAAAGTTCTCTTTAATATTGTTGAAGAGAGTGCAGCTGAAGGTTTGTGGGGAAAACTGGAAAATATTTATATGACTAAATCATTGATCAACAGAATTTATTTGAAAATACAATTGTATAGTCTTCGAAAGAAAGAGGGTACAAAATTTGCAGAACATTTAAATTTTTTTAATGCAATTATTTTCTAGTTGTCAAATATGGAAGTTAAAATTCAGGAAGAAGACAAGGTGATAACCTTGTTGTGTTCTCTCCCTCAGTCATAGGACCACTTCATAACTTCAATTAGTTTGAGCAGTACTGATTCTTTCAAATTTGAATCAGTTATGGGTGCTTCGTTACCTAAAGAAGTACGAAGGAAATCTAGTATTGAGACATCTACACCAAAAGCCATGGTAGCCAGAGGTCGGTCAAAGGAAAGAGGGGAGAAAGCAAGGGGTTATTCCAAATAAAATTCAAAGGGTGGCAAGGAGTGTAAAGCCAAGTGTTGGAACTGCAAAAACATTGGACACATCAACAAATATTGTTGGAAATGGAAGGAGTCAGAAAACTAGAATAAGGAAGAAAATCAGGTTGATTCAGGTATGATTGATGAAGTTTTAACTACTGAAGCTCTACCTATTTGTAATGTCTCTCAAGATGCTAAAAATTGGCTATTGGACTCTGGTCCTTCTCATCACATGAAACTATAAAATGTTTACCTCAAATGAAACTCTAAATGGTATTTCTGTGTTTATGGGAAATAATGAATTTTGTTAGAATGTTGGGATGGGTAATGTAAAATTAAAATGCATGATGATATAGTTAAAACATTATCTCATGTTAGGCATGTACATGAACTAAAGAAAAACTTGATTTCCTTGGGAATTTTGGATTCAAATCAGTATAAATTTACAGGTCAGAATGGAGTGTTGAAATTCTTAAAAGGAGCCTTGGTTGTTATGAAGGCTGAAAAGTTCAGAAATATGTATAGACTAAAAGGAAGTACTCAAGTTATAGAAGAAACAGTTGTATCAAAAAATGCGAAAGAAGGTTCTTGTCTATGGTATTAGCGATTGGGTCACATAAGCGAGAAAGGTCTTCAGGTGTTGATGAACCGCAAGTTTCTTTTTGATTTGAAATCCTTGAAGTTGGATTTTTGTAAACATTGCGTGTATGGAAAACAATGTAAACAAAGGTTCAAGACTGGTAATCATAATAGTAAACAAATTTTATACTACATTCATTTTGATCTGTAGGAACCATCTCCTATTGTGCCTTGTGGAGGTGCATTAAATTTATTAACATATATTGATGATTTCTCCCGGAAATTTTGGGTCTATATGTTTAAAAAGAAAGCTGATGTATTTAATATTTTTAAACAGTTTAAGGTTATGGTGGAAAAGAAAACATGCAAATCAATTAAATGTTTAAGAACTGACAAGGGCAATTAATTTACTTCTTTATAATTTGAACAATTTTGTAAGGATGAAGGGATACTTAGACAAAAAATTGTTGTTTATACTCCTCATAAAAATGAAATTGCTGAAAGAATGAATCAGACTCTTACGGAAAGAGCCAGAAGCATGATCATCAATGCTAAACTGCGAAACGAGTTACAGGCATAAGTAGTATCTATTGCTTGTTATTTATTTAAGGATCGCCTTCGGTTGCAATAAACTCTAAAATTCCTGAAGAATTTTTTTCAGGTCAGTCTTGTGATTATTCGCATTTGAATATTTTGGCTGTCATGCCTATTCTCTTATTCCTAGAAATCAGCATTCAAAGTTAGATCCAAAATCAAAATGTTGTGTCTTTGTTGGGTATGATTATGTAGTGAAATTATATAGGTTGTGGGATCCTTCTTCAGGGAAGATAGTCATTAGTAAAGATGTAAGATTTGATGAATCTTCTCTTCTAAAATCAGATGTTGGAAAATTTCAACAGGAGTAGGTATCACCAAATCAGCGTATTCAATTGGATACTAAACCTTTTCCAGAAATTCAAAAGGAAGGAGAGAATTGTGATGAAAGAGGTGGGGAAGCAAAGGAAATTGGAGAAATTCCAGAACCAATTCAGCAACTAGCCACTCTAACAAGGTGTACCGGGGAAAGAAAAAAAACCAAAAGGTATGAATATTCTACCTCATCTTTTGCATTGATAACTGAATATAGGGAACCTTCTTGTTACCAGGAAGTAGTAGATGATACAGATAGTGATATATGGAAAAAGGCTATAGAAGAAGAGATGGATTCCTTAGCCAAGAATAATACCTAGGATCTTGTAGAAATTCCTGAAGGCAGAAGTGTTGTTGGGTGAAAATGGGTCTTCAAGTTGAAGAGAAACGTTAATGGAAGTATTGAGAGGTATAAGGTGAGGCTGGATGCAAAATGGTATTCTTAGGTTGAAGGTATTGATTTTCATGAGATTTTTTCAACAGTGGTTAAACTTGTTTCTATTCGTAATGTGTTAGCACTAACTGCATTAGTTGACATTGAGTTAGAATAGTTAGATGTTAAAACAACCTTTCTTCATGGAATTTTAGATGAAGAGATATATATGGACCAGCCATAAGGTTTTGTACAAGGTTGCAGTAGAATATTAGTTTGCAAGCTCAGGAAATCATTGTATGGCCTGAGGCAGTCGCCCAGGCAACGGTACAAGAATTTTGATTCCTTCATGGTGAGCCAAAATTTTATCAGAAGTGAGTATGATCAATGTGTATACTTCAAAATTTTCAATGGCATATTCATTACCTTGGTGTTGTATGTTGATGGTATGCTTATTGCAAGCAAAATAATGGAAGAAATCAACAGGTTAAAGGCTTAGCTCTCTAGGACGTTTGATATGAAGGATCTTGAAGTGGAAAAACATATATTAGGCATGGAGATACACAGAGACAAGAAGAATGGTAATATTTGGTTACCACAACAGAAGTATGTGGAGAAGGTACATGAAAAGTTCGGTATGAACAATGTGAAACCTGTTAATGTTCCATTAGCTTCCCATTTTAAGCTTGTTCCGGATTAAGTCTTAGAACTAATGAATAAAATAATTATATTTCTCATGTACCATATGCAAATGCAATAGGAAACTTAATGTATGCAATGGTATCTAAAAGACCTAACATTTCACATGCAGTTGGAGTTGTTAGCACGTTCATGGAAAATCCAGGAGAAGAACATTGGTGAGTAGTGAAATGGGTGCTTCGGTATTTGAGAGGCACAAGTGACCATTGGATCAGCTTTGATGGTCGTGAAGGTTAATTCTGCGGTTATGTGGATGCTGATTATGCAGGTGATTTGGACAAAAGGAGGTCTACTACAGGTTATACTTTTACTCTTGCAGGCGGAGCAATTAGCTGGATGTAAAACCTTCAAGTGACAGTTGCTTTGTACACTACTGAAGCAGAGTATATAGCTGCTTCAAATGCCTGTAAAGAGGCAATCTGGTTAAAAGATGTGCTTGATGAGATTCGAAGGACACATGAGAAATTGAATGTATTCTGTGATAATCATAGTGCTATTCATTTGGCTACAAATCCAGCCTATCACAGCAAGAACAAGCACGTCGATGTAAGGTATCACTTTGTGAGACATGTAATGGAAGGCAGGAAAGTAGTTCTTAAGAAGGTCCATACACAGGAAAATCATGCAGATATATTCACGAAGCGAGTTACAGTAGACAAGCTGAGATGGTGTCTCGCTTCTCTTGACTTGCAAAAGAGATGATGAATAGGCATGGGCAAGGGATTAGGAAAATTGTTGTCATGGTGGAATTTGTTGAAATATGACAACAAATGTATATAATGTAATTTTGGGCCAATTTACTTATTACCTATCAGTTGTTTGTAAAACAAAATGAAGTTATAATAACGAAATTGGCCAGGTTAAACTGGAAGGCCTGAGAGGCTTGTAAGATGAGGAGAATCATTCTTGATTAATATAGTTTCCAATCCCTTTCCTCATAGAGGTTTCCTTTTCAACCTGTCAAGGTTTTACCACTTAAATTCCTGTGTTTATCTTTGTGTGTATTTTACATTGATTTTTTCGTTCAGTTTTTTTTTCTTTCTTGTTTAATGTTTTCTCAGTACAACAATTTTATGGTAACAAGAAGAGGTTTATTTTCTACAAAGTCTTACAAGGATTTTCAAGTGTAAGGTAACTAAGGTATCACCCAATATTTGAGAAGTTCTATGATTTATTTCAAATATAGATTGGGTGTTCATATTCACACTGCCAAATCCCAAACCTCATGATATCACACTCGTATTACTGTTATGAATGAAGCATAAATCTATCTTATTTATACACATAAACAAGTGTAGGTCTACAATGCTCAATTCATGTTCACTATTTGTGCCTTGCAAATATTGATGCACCAAATTGATTTTGGCAAGATATCACTCAACTTGTGCACACTAAATATTTTCATGTTTTATATATGTATATGCTCATTGAAGACTGTGCATTGTTTACAAGTTATGAGTTATATTCACTCTATGATCTGATTTTGAAATATTGACAATACTTTGTTTGTGATTCTAAAGACTGATATACGTATTTATTTTACTTCAATATTAACGATACATATATATTATATGTATATTTATCATTTTAATGATTCTATAGTTACAGACATCCTACCTTAAATTTTATCTAATTTATCTTACATTTAAATCACAAAATCAGTAGAAAAAATGAGTAGATAAAAATATTTACCCCATTGAATTTAGGCTTAATTTTTTTTCCTTCATTTCTAATAGGAAGCATTGCATAGTTGATATAGGTTATATTTTCAGTGCCTTTATTTCCTTTAGTGAAGTTTGATTTTGAACCCACATTGAGTTCTTGAGTTGCATGACTACTTGAGATTTCCACAGAACATTTATGTCAATAATATAGGAAGTTCTTGAGTTTCATGAATACTTGAGATTCGAGGGAACATTTATGTCAATAATATAGAAATGCCTTGATGCAAGAACTCGATGGACCCTTAGATAGGTTTCTTGATTTACTTGTTTGAGTTATTCTTCCACTAAAGTTATTTTTATTTGACTCTGCAAAACCCCGCAGAAATAATTTTTTTATGCTTTTCTTTGTGAGAGACTCTTTTTAGACAATGAGTTAGGTTTCTAGTTTTCTAGTGTTTCTATCTCTGAACAAATAATGTATTGTCTCAAATCATACGATCTCGAATTGAAAATTAATTAATGTTGAGTAAGTGTTTGTCTAATGATTATTATTGTTTTTATTATTATTTTAATGTTATATGTGTGAGAGAGAAAATATGAAGTTAATATAGAAATATATATATATATATATATATATATATATATATATATATAAGAGGTTAGCACGGCACACACACACACACACATATATATATAAGAGGTTAGGTTAACACTGTACTCTTCAACCAATTATTCTATTCTACACCCCATGAATAACATTAAAACATGGATGTGTGTTTTGATCCACTTATATGTGCACTAGTCACCATCATTCAATATAATATTTATTTATGTAACTACACGTTAAAATGAGTATCTCCATATTAGGCCATCAAAAACAAACCACTCTAAAAGAAAAATAAAAAAACAAAAAAATACTTATAATGATTCTATCTCTCTAAAATTAATATAAATTATATTATTTAAGGTATTCATTTATTTATAACTAGGATCCATTTTAACTCTTGATCTATTAAACCCCAAGAGAGATCAAATATTTAAATGTGCAATTTGAGGAAAAGTTTGCACCTCTAAAAACTTGATTTATGGCCTATGAGTAGATGCCAAGTTACATTGATTTAAATTTCACATCTTACATATTTTATAATCTTTTTAATTTAATTTTTTAATGTCATATGCATAGTGTTTATGAGATATATAGATATATAGGTACATATATAACTTAGAATAAACATTTATTGTAAATATTAATTTTTGTTATTAATTAAATTTAAATATGAAGTTCTGAAATCTTAAAGGATCTTAGCTCTAATGATTTGATGAAAAATTTTAGCTCAAATATCGAAAAACATGTTAGAATTGGTCTGTTGCAGAATTTATGAAATATTTGTATATAATGTAGATAGTTATGGATTTTCCAGAAATTATCATTCAAGTTTAAAAAATAATAATAATAACTAAATTATAATAGAGAAAATTGAATTGAATAGATTATTCATTTTACTTAAAATACAACATCATTTCCATATTATGTTTTCATTTAAATGTTTACACTCATTTATGGACACTGCAACATGATACTTCACAACAAACATTAAAATAATATTTGATTACCAAGATTTTTATATCATAATCCTAAATTGAAATATTGAAAAAATTAGAGGTTTACTTTATCTTAAACATCTTTTTAGAATTAAATTTATATAATAAAAACTCAAATAATTTTAATAAAATATTAATAAAGAAAGGAGAAAAAAATATTTACATCAATTTATATTTATTATGCCCACACATGCTCATATATATATATATATATATATATATATGCTAAATTTACTAGCAATATAAAGGATTCAAATTTGTCTAGGTGGAAATATTTCATATTTTGAACTCACAAAAGAGTTTGCATCCTACAAAATTTTAATTCTTTTGAATTCTTAATAGGACCGTCAGTTAACATCAATATATATTGGTTTTGTTATATAATTTATTCCATTTGTATTTTAAAAATATAAAGGGAAAATATACATTCTAATATTTGAACACTAAAAGCACTAAGCACATAATTCAAAGGTCATTAATGGAGCACATTCAAATATTTTTAGTGTATAGGAGATTTGGTAAAAGTATTTTACTCTCAATCTCAACCATTAATAAAATATTTTGATATCCATATAAATTACCTTAATTTTATATTAACTAAAACTTGAAAAAAACAATAATATAGATTTTCATTTTTTTACGGTGAGGAAGGTGTATAATTCTTATACTTTCTAAAAATGTTTCAAAACACTTAAATAAATTATTTGATATGAACTAATTTTTTTCAAGATTAACTTGATATATGTATATAGACATAGAGAAAAAAAATATGTTAATATTGACATTAATAAAATATTTCAATACTCCAAGAAAATAATTGAAAGTAAAATAATACAAATAAAATATAATAAAAATAATAAAAAATAAATATATAATTTGTACCAGGCTTAATATAAAATTAAGATGTGCCATTCAAAAAATATTACTGACCATAAAAAAATATTCTATGTGGGTGGCTAAAATATTTGAGTGCCCATGTTAAGTAAAAATGATGTATATATTGTATAAAATAAAATTATATTTATACTAAATTATATGTATACTAAAATTATATGTATATATATGCTAAATTTTATGTATATTAAGCTATTTTATTCCATGTATTTAACATATTTTCAGAAGATTGAAAATCAAAAAATACAATTTAAAAAAAGTAAAATTATTAATGTAGAAAGAAAAAAAATAGACTAAATCTTAACCATCATTTATTAATACTTTTATAAATATACAATTTTTGAGAGCGCAATTTTTTAAAATTTTACACTATAAAAAACATTTGCATCTCAATAAATTTGTATAGTCTTGACTCTTACTAAGGCTATAATTAAAATGGATCATACTCGTATTTGTTCTATTATATTTATATTTTAAAATTTTATGATATCATTCATTTAGTGTATTCACCTCATATAAAGCACTCTCTGATAAATATTACAATATAAAGAGAAAATAGACATTCTAATACCTAAATACAAACGATGCTTTTTAAATATATGAAATTACAATGTATGAACACTCTAATGCTTTTTAAATATATGAAATTACAATGTATGAACACTGCTTTGGAAGCACGAAGCTAATTCAAGCAACAAATTAATGGATAGGATTCAAAAATTTAAGATTGGGTAACTGGAAGAGAAACAATAGACATTCTAATACCTAAATACAAACAATGCTTTTTAAATATATGAAATTACAATGTATCAACACTGTTTTGAAAGCACGAAGCACATAATTCAAGCACCACATTAATGGATAGCATTCAAAAATTTAAGATTGGGAAACTGGAAGTGAAACGTAAAAAGCTCAATTTCATGCGGAATTGATGAAATGGGTCCACCTTTATTTCTTCGTTTACGAGTAGTACTTTCCAAGAATAAATCCTCGGCAGAAGATGAAATCTGGCTTCAACTATCGTGGTTTAGCAGAAATATATATATATAAATGTAGAAAATACTGTGTGATAACATGTGTTCTTGAGAAGAATTTATTTATAGTAGACGTAGTAGAATAGATGGAGATCACGAACGCTAGGGTATTGTAATACCTGCAAAACAATTGAATTGAAGAACATATGAATAACAATTCAATTGAATCAAAGAACATGTGAATAACAATAGGCTTTAAGGACTGAAATTAACAAAAGCAAAAGAGTGAATATAGTGAATATATATTAATGAGTTGGAGTGTGAAATATGTACTCCCGCATTTAGTGTGATGAGGAGCGTTTACGCCACAGCTTTCAATGTCGCTAACAAACTTGGTTACATCTTGTATATTAAATGATACAATTAAGGTTTATAATTAAGAGAGATATTAATATGTGATATACCAACACAACTACGACAAAAGGGACTTGATGCTTAGAAATTTTATGACATGTGTGTCTCACATCAACTACAAAGACTTGCAGTTTTAATCGATTTACTATTTTTTTTAACTTCTAAAAATGTAAAAAAAGTCAAAATTTTCAAAGTATATTCTATTATTGGTAGAAATTTTATTGTGGTGTAATTATAATTTTTATTATTTATTAAGAAATAATAATTAAATTCTTAATTGAACTATCTAAAATGAATTGAATTCAATTTTCAATGGAAGATAATTTCAATTAAACTATATGTGGAGATATTATTAATAAATTGAATTCAATTTTCAATGCAAGATAATTTCAATTAAACTATATGTGGAGATATTATTTCAATTAAACTATATGTGGAGATATTATTATTAACAAAAACATGAGTGGATTTAATAGACATACAATTTTCATATTCTTTATTGTTACTCATGAATGGAACATGCATCCCTAAGAATAGAGAATAGGAAACCAAGGATACGAAGATAGAATATTTCATAAAACAAACCATAAATAAAGTTTCAAAAATTTTAATGTTATATAGTTATGCTTTGATTTCACTTATCATTAATACTGATAGGTGGTCATCATAATCATAACTAGTAAATTTATAATGATATTAGGTAAATGTGAAAATTTGACATGGATTTTGAAATTTCTAATAGTTATCATTCATAACTCTGTGTCAAAGAGGCCCATGAACATTTCTCAATCTCGACCATTGACACAATTTTTACATTACACCAGGTGCAGCAAGGGGGTCACATGTGGGGGGGGAATCCCCACTATGCCATGCATCTAGTGTAGTTCCCTTAAAATATTTTGAATAGATTTTTGTGTTTGTTTTTGGAAATTTTTGGTAGATGTTTTTTCTCTTTAGTAGTTTTGTGATGGATGGGAATCTTTCTCATGTTTTTTTAGATTCAGTTGAGGAACTATGGTTGTATTCAAATCCATAGTAAATCGATTGTTGGTTTATATATATATATATATATATATATATATATATATGGTATTATGACATTTTAAAGAAAAATATATATTAAAAAATATTTCTAGTTTGGTTATTTCCATTAGTAGTAATTCAACTATAATTTTGGATGAGATATTCTCATCCTTGTTATCAGAGGAGAAGACATGGAAAAATATGGAAATCCAAAACATAGATACCTATTAAGTAAGAGGATGCTACTAGGATAGAAATAAGAATAATTCCTAATGTGAGAAATCTAAATTTAGAGGAAAATATAAATGTCTAGGAAAATTCATTAAGGTATTTTGAAGATGTGAAAAATATGGGAATTAAAAGAAATACTATAAATCCAAAATTGTTGAGAAAAGGAAGGGATCTAATTATTCTCGTCTTATACAATAAAAATCCTCCTTTGATGGAGGGGTCAATATGTATTTCAATTCCTTATGTACATGCACAAATCATAAGGTATGGTTGGTCGACTCAAACATATCATTTCATATGATTCCTTATAGTGATTGGTTCTATAAGTATTAAAGGTATCATGGTGGTGATGTATCCTTGAGATATGAATCAAAATCAATAATCATAGGAGGATAAAATTCAATTAGTTGAAGTTCATGGGTATAAGGATTAGAATAGTCCTTGGTGTTCTGCAAATCCTTGGATTAGAAAGAAATTTTATGAAACAAGCATGATAAATGCAGGTGCAAAATTATTATTTTTAAATGATACATATAACATGGTTGGAGGAGAAATGGTATTGTTGAAAAGAGTTTCGATTCAGACTCTCTATAAGGGGCTAGGGAGAATTTATATTGATGGGTCAAATATTCATAATGTTCTTGGCAATGATGCAGACAAAGGAAAAACTCCTACAATTTATTAATAAAATATTAAGGTGTGGCATAAAACACTAGGACATATTGTAAAAAAACATTTTAGGTAATGTACAATGTAGGAGGTATGCCTAATTTATCAATGGATTCGAATTTCTATGAATATTTATTATATGGCAAGAAAAATGCGTAAAATCATCCTATGGGGCTATGAGGTTAGAGGGAATATCATAGTTGGTGCACAATGAGGTGTTTGGACATATTTCTATCTATTTCAATTCCATCGTTGGGTAAATATATGTTCTATGAATATTTTATATATGGCTTATTTGGAAATATGGATTTATTTTCTTAGTAAGAAATATGAAGTATTGACAAATTCAAAGAGTTTAAGGCTCTTATGGAAAATCAAGAAGAGCAAAAATTATTTTTTTAAGGGTAGATAATGGTGGAGAATTATATGGTGGTTAATTCAAAGAAATAAGTAATAAAGTCAGTAGAGTACAAAAAATTACTACTCCATACACACCTCAGAATAATGGATTTGTAGAGAGGGTGAATAAAATGTTGATGGTGAAAGTAAGGAGCATGCTCAGTGGCTCTAGGTTAGAACAAGAATTCTATGCAAAAGAAATGGATAATGTGTGTTATTTGGTTAATAGACAACCATAATGAACATTATATGACAAGAATCCACTTGAATTATGTATTGGTATGAAACATTACCTTAAACACATTAATATATTTCGTTATGATGCTTAGATACATCTTAAAAATGGGAATATGTGTGAGTTAGATAGGAAAGATAAAAGTGTATCTTTATTGGATATAAATATGGTGAGAAAATTATAAGATTTGGATCCTAGAAACTAAGAAGGTTTTGTATAATAGAGATGTGATATTTAGAGAAACAAAATATGTTGTGAAATAGAATGTCATGCCAAGGTAGAAAGAACCAGAAAATATTGAGTTTCGATTTAAGGATGATGAATCACGCTCTATAGAAGAAAAATAAGAACAAGAGGAAGAGTTAAAGGAGATCAATTTAAGAAAGAAGTTATCTAGAAAGGTATGCTATACCTTATTTCCATTCCAATTTTTATTTGTTTATTACTGACGGTTATCCTAGAAATGTTACAGAGGAAGTGGATTAGAGGATAGGAGACTCTGGCAAAATCCAATGGTAGAAAAAATGGGATTCTGAGACAAGAATTAAGATTAGAATGTAGTGGAGTTTTAAATTGGAATAATTATTGATGTGTAAATTGCCATGTGTATTTTACTAGATGGTGCATCACAACAAATATAATATTAAAGGGTGAAATCCTGAAGTTGGGAAACACTTTTTAGCGGATGCCTAGAATTTGGGCGAAATTTTTAATTTCTCGTTCGAGAAAATAGTCAACTCAGTTTCTCGACCGAGAGTTTTTAGAACTCTCTTCCGAGACATTTCTAAT
Source organism: Pinus albicaulis (assembly GCA_034641835.2). NCBI lineage: Eukaryota > Viridiplantae > Streptophyta > Pinopsida > Pinales > Pinaceae > Pinus > Pinus albicaulis. Next base: position 1,415,425,612 of record CM076584.1, on the reverse strand, counting down.
GTTTCGCCCGAGATTTTGATTGGGCTTGACCGGAGTTAAAATACTCTCGGATGAGAGTTGTAAAACTCTCGGCCTAGAGTTTTTTTAACTCTCGTTTGAGATTTTTATTCCTATAAAAATACCCAAAAATCTTGTCTTCCCCTACATTCTACACACCTATACATTGGAGAACTATCGTTTTTGAGCCACCATGAGCACCAGCAAAACATTGGATAGATTCTAGCCAGGTAAGTCTCGAAAACGACTTTTTTAAGGTAAATTTTATTCTGTGGGCTACATTCGCAATCACAGAATACAAAAAATGAATGCAACCATATCTACAGGTGCTCTTTGCTATCTATTACATTGTGCTATTTGCTATGTATTACATCGTTCATCGTTTATTAAATAATTTTGAGTTTCTCCCCAAAGGTATTGTGTCATTTAATAAATTGGTTGAAATTATGAAACCTATAGACAAATTTACAAGCCCTCCCAAGGTTGGAGGTATTTTACCGCAGAGCCTATTATATCACTCATTTAAATCTTGAGCTCACACCTTGCCTTACATCTACTCATTTAAATATTCATCTTACACCTTGCCTTACAGTCAGGGTTGTAGGATAGAGAAAGGAAGAAATTAATGAGAAAGGAAAAAAACTAAAATCGTGATGGTTATTCATGGGGTTAAGTGAATAATAGGCTACCATACTAGGGGAGGTTCTTTTGTGTGACGTTTCAAGTTTGTAAGAACCATTGTATTTTCCTATACGCCTCTTGCATGGAGGATTTGGTTCGCAACTGCAAATTTTCTGAGGTTCGAGAGGTTGAGCGTGGACTTAATGGAGGATAGCAGGCTACCATACTAGAGGAGGTCTTCTATGTGAAGTTCCAAGTTGGTAAGAACCAGTGCCTTTTCCTATACACCTCTTGCATGGAGGATTTGGTTCACTTGGAGCTGTTAGGTTTCATATTTTGTAAATGTTTGTAGCTTATCTACCCAAAGAAACGTGTCCATTCATACATGGAAAAACCATTATATATTACCAACTAAACTCTTCTAGTTTTTCATTGATATTTTCAATCAAAAAAATTAGAACACTTCAGTTAAGAAGAGAAAAATAAGTTCTGATCTGAGTTGTTAAAGGAGAACAAAAAATTAAAGATAATCATCTCATAGTTTCTCTATGATTGGATCTTTGGATTTATCTCATTCATTATTTTTCGGACCTATGGAGGATGAATAGTTTAGTGGAATTTTGGGTCTGCAACTAGTACTATACCTTGGACCTGTAGCTAGTTCTATGAAATTTTGGGCTTGCAATGAGTAACAGAACTTAGATATGCACCAGACCTCAGTTTTGTGTCTTTCTCCGTGGAATCTTATTTCTGTAACTAGGATCATATTTCAGACCATGAGGTAGATTTTTTAGTACACTCAACTCTCCTTAATATTTCTCTTCAACCCACTTTCTAGGCATACCTTGAGCATACATTAAGGCTCTAAAAAATATTATTTGGATGAAATTATTGGAGTTTACAAGTAAACTTTGATCAGTCTTTGAAACGTACTGAAGATTCCTTTTTGAAAGCAGGCTTGGAACAATACTCTAAATATTTTTGAAAGGAACTATGGAAAAAAACCTTGACATGTGAAGTTTATAGACACTAAGAACAATATCATTTGGATTAGTTGAATTACTATTGAAGGGTGTGCCTCTTAAAATTATTGATTTTTTAGGTATGTGCTACACATCAAGGGCTGCCTTAAGAGATTATTCATTCTCAAGTTCCATTCGTGACACAGGTATCGATACTTTTCATTAAGCATATTTATTATGTTTATTATATTTGTTTTCGTGAACTTTTCTATTAACTTTGGTTTCTACTTTTCAGGCTACAAATAATATTGAGATGATGCAAATTGAGCCTCAAGGACATCGTGTAGGATTTGGGTCAAAGATTCTACATTAAACCTTACCATTTCTTCATTGGTATCATTGACACATTATAAATAGACTATCTAGTGAATTTATAGATAGTTGATAGGTTCCATTATGTATCTAGTTAATGCTAAAACTAATATTTAATTTTCAGTAAAACCTTTGAGCCATAGTCAATTCACTAGGTTACTGACAGTACAGGTGCTTCATTTGGCTTAGAGGAATATGTAAAACTATGTCATGGCATCTATGATGACCTTATTTGACATTTTTTTTCCTTTTTTGTTTTTGCAGTTGGAGAGCCTTCCTGCTATGGTTGTAGGAGTATGGTCTGAAGAACCTAACCTGCAACTTGGAGCAACTACCCAATTTCAAAAGTTTCTTTCAATTGGTATTTACATCAAATCTTATGTATTAACTATTAATGAACTGGAATTTTATTTGTGACTGTTTTTTCCATCATGCAGCTGACCATTTGTTTTGTTTTTTTGACAGAGTGTAGTCCTCCTATAGAGGAAGTTATTGATGTAGCCACTAGCCCAAGGGATTCTCTCAACCACCTATCAGCAAGGTTGCTGGGCACTATGTTAGTTTTTATACCAATCAGTTTACTAGGGGTGTACCAACTATCAACTCAATTGATTGTACGAAGGAGGAGCTGCTAAGTTAAGGTATGATAAGTAATTTTTCCAACTTATTTTGTAATGAATGAGTCTTAAAGTTGAAAGAGTAATTATATATCATTACCTCCTACCATAATTCCTTTACATCATATTCCTAAATTATAAATCATCTATCGGAAACCATTATAATCATCACTCTGCACTAAAATTGGAATCTACCTTCGAAAAATTGTCAAATTTCCATTTTTGTCCTGTAACGTTGGTAGTCAAGAGAAAAATAGCTACAGGTACCATGGCAGGTTTTCTTATATATAATGAACCCATTAAAGTAGTGATCCTAGGATCTTTTGACCATGTTCAAGTTATTTTTCAATAGGAAGGATGGATGGAATCTATACATAGGTTAAATGGTTATGATGGTGATGTAACATTGGAGTTTTCCTTATTTTAGGGACAATTTTTTTTTTAGTTGTTGGAGTTGTCGTATAAGTGAGAGGAGACTCCAACTAAAGTAACTAAGCTTCCTCATGAAGCGGAGTAGTGGTACTGAAAGAAAAAATCCAAGCTTGAAATTTTGCAACAAATCCTAGAGCTAGGAAAGAGTTTGGCAACATGACTTGCTAGAGATGTTATGGGATTGTATACTTTTAGCACATTTTTTTCCTTGACCATCTTAGACACTGTCAAAATGTCAATTTGTCGTACTTCCTACTCAAGTCTCTGCGAAATAAGGAAGCCCATGCACAAAAAGCAAACATACCAGGATATTTCATCTCTCACCATGGCCTTATCAGGTTACTCATGGTACAAACTCTAAACAAAGCAAGAAAATCCTGGGAAGAAGTAATTGCAACTCCAATGGTGACAACTTCACTAAATGAGCCCAATGTTGTGTGACTCCACCCATTTCAATTGCAAATGAGGAAGAATATATTGTCATGAATCCCTTGGCTACAAAGTACCTACTAATTCATATTAAGGAAGAATAGACAAATTCTATTACACCAAAGAAGGAAAGTGATATTGATGTTGAGATAATTAGTAGCAAACCAACCACTGAGAGAACGAGAGGGCATCAAAATAGCCCCCCCTAAGTTCCAGAAAAGAAGAGGACATGACACATTCCTACCACCACCCAAACCCCTAATACTCCAAAAAAACAAGTAAGGGTAGAAGAAATCCTAGAACACCAGGAAGACACTACCCCTACTGAAACATAAGAACTAGTAGTGTTAGTGACCTAGGGTTGGAAGAATTTGGTCTGGTGGCCTTTCTACTCCATAATAAATAGTAAAGAGTGCTCTTAGGGAATATTTTTCCACTTTTATGGATGATAATTACATTATGAGGCCATGTATATAGTTTCTTCTAATCTCAAGGACATGACGGTTTCTATTCTGCAAACAAAATTGATGCAACTCTCAAGGACAAAATTGTTTCTTGAAATTGAATATTATTATTAGCCTTTATACTAAGTTATTAAGTTCGCACTTATAAAGCGCTGTTGAAATTCTATTACGATCTCGATTTTATCTTCTTTTTGCGTTTCATCGTAATTCGACGAGATTATATTATTACTACTAAAATTATCCATTTCTATACTTGGATTCTAGTATATGGTTAGCAGTACATTGTGCATAACCTTATGCATTAAACTAATAATAAACCCCACATCTTAGGGTCTTTATATGACAAATCCATAATTCATTTACCTTATCTCTAACTTATTATTTTTCTCAATTTTTATTTATATTCCCTTGAATAACATATATATATATATGTATATGTATAGGAGGCCTCTCTACCTATATATACATATCATATTATTTTGATATGCTCTTATCTTTCCACTTTATTAATCACTGTAAGATGGTTTAAATAGAACTAAGGGTTCCCTTACTCTATAGATGATATAATATCCTTTTTAATTTTAACTTAATTCCTTTCATGCATCTCGTACTTCATTACTTTCTTTATATAGTTTTAAATTTACAAATATTAGATCTAACTTCATTCTATCCACCTTGGGTATATGGGAAAAATATTTTGACCGAAATACTCTCAAATGAATCTGTTGTGTAACCAACTCCAAAAATATAAGAAATGAGATATCAACGCCTTAGAAATAAGCCACTTCGAGGGGGCAACCTCCAATACATTACATGAATGAACAATTCTTGGATGATACAATTTACAAAACCTCATTTCTATATATAGGAGTCCATGGGGCCATAATGTAATCCTAGTGGGCCACAATGTAATCCTAGCTGACCTAACAATAATAATTTAAGGGCACAATAATAACAAAATGGGGGTTACAAGGGTACAATAATAACAATAAGGGGGGTTACACTAACAATAATAAGGGACTATACTAGTGATATAGGGACCTAACATGCCCCTCTCCTTCAAAAAAGTGTTGTCCTCAACGCTTGAGTAGCTCCGGGTGCTTCTGTATAAAATTCTCATCCTCCCATGTAGAATCTTCAGTGGGTAAGTTCTTCCACTTGATGAGATATTCTGAAATTGATCGATTCCGTAGTTGTTGAGTTCTTGTTTCCGTGACCGCTTCCGGTTCCAATATGATTTTTCCTTCCTCATCAAGTTCTGGCAATATTTTTTGAACTGGAAGATTTTCACCTATAACCTTCTTTAAGCACCAAACATGGAAAACTGGATGTACTCGCAAAGAAGCAGGAAGCTCCAATTTGTATGCCATAGTACCAATCTTTTGCAACACCTTGTAAGGACCATAGTACTTTGGCGATAATTTATTATCCTTCTTAGCTTGCTTGAGGGACATCTGTTTGTATGGTTGTACCCGTAAAAATACCCAATCTCCTACATCAAAACTTCTCTCGCTGCGATGTTGATCTGCCTGTTGTTTCATTCGATTTTGTGCCAAATTAAGGTTATCCTTTAAGAGTTGGAGAACTTCTTGCTGATGCTCGATGTGATCTTCGACTGCTTGAACCTTCAAATTTTCCCTTAAAGATGATGCAATCGATGGTGGATTATATCCATAAAGTGCCATAAATGGGGTCATTTTTGCTGCAGTATGGAAGGAAGTGTTATACCACCATTCAGCGAGAGGTAACCACTTGACCCATTGTGTTTGTTTATCAGATACAAAACAACGAACATATCCTTCCAAACATTTATTTACTATCTCAGTTTGACCATCAGATTGAGGATGATAAGATGAGCTATGAGCTAATTGAGTACCCAAACAAGAAAATAACTCCGTCCAAAAATTTCCCGTAAAAATGGGATCTCTATCGCTCACAATAACCCTTGGGCTTCCATGTAGCTTTTTAATTCTGTCCACAAATGTAGTAGCAACTGTACTTGCTTTAAATGGATGAGATAATGCACAAAAGTGTGCATACTTGGTAAGTCTATCAACTACCACCATGATGACATTATTGCCTTCGGACTTCGGTAAACCCGTGATAAAATCCATTGAAATCTCCTCCCAACGTTGACTTGGAATGGATAAAGGTTGTAGAAGTCCCGGGGTCTTAATTGTCTCCACTTTATTCTGCTGGAAAACCAAACATTCTGCCACAAACTTTTGAATATCAGATTTAAGGCCATCCCAAAAAAATTCTTTCTTCACCCTGTGGTAAGTTTTTAAAATCCTGAGTGTCCTCCTAAAGGAGAAGTGTGCAATTCCAAAAGAATATTTTGTTTTAGTTGGGAATTCTTACAAAGATATAAGCGATCTTTGTACCATAAGGAATCATTTTTCCAACTAAATGTATCGGATGTACTAGGATCTTGCTGCAACTTTTGAATGAGTGTCCATACATCTTTGTCCTTCTTCCATTCATCTCTTGCTTCGGTTATCCAATCAGGTTGGATAATAGAAATGGCACAAAGAAATGCTTCCACCTCTTCATTCTTTCTTGAGAGTGCATCTGCAACAACATTAAGCTTTCCTTTTTTGTAGATTATTTCAAAGTCATAACCCAACATCTTTGTGACCCATTTTTGCTGCTCTTCTGAAAATAGTCTTTGTTCCAAAAAGTGTTTAAGACTATCATGATCAGTTTTTACCTTGAAGTGTCTTCCCATTAGGTAAGTTCGCCATTTCTTTAGTGCATGCAGTATTGCTAACATTTCATTCTCATAAATAGGTTTCTGTAAATACTTTCATTTGATTGGACGACTTTCAAAAGCAATGGGTCTTCCTTCTTGCATTAAAACCGCACCAATTCCATTTCTTGAGGCATCACATTCCACAATAAAGGTTTTTGTGAAGTCTGGCGTAGCTAAGACCGGTGCTAGGCACATTGCCTCTTTAAGATCTTCGAAGGCCTTAGTTGCTTCAGGAGTCCATGAAAATGCATCTTTCTTCAATAATGTTGTTAGAGGTGCTGCTATTCTCCCATAATTCTTAACAAACTTGCGATAATACCCTGTTAACCCGAGAAATCCTCGCAACTTCTTTATGGTTGTGGGGACTTTCCATTCCCTAATGGCTTTAATTTTGTTAGGGTCTACTTTAACACCCTCGTGAGATACAATGTGACCCAAATATTCCACCTCTTGTACTCCAAAGAAACATTTGGATTTTTTTGCATATAATTGTTTCTCCTGCAATAGTTTGAGCACCCTGTCAACATGTTCAACATGATCCTTCCAAGACCTGCTGTAGATTAGTATCATCAAAAAATACTAGCACAAATTTTCTAAGGAAGGGTTTGAAAATGGAATTCATCAACCCTTGAAATGTAGAAGGTGCATTGGTAAGGCCAAAAGGCATGACCAAAAATTCATAATGACCTCATGAGTTCGAAATGTTGTTTTTGGAATATCTTCAGTCTTCATTCTAATTTGATGATATCCTGAACGAAGATCCAACTTGGTAAAATAAATTGCTCTATGTAATTCATCCAATAATTCATCAATCACAGGAATGGGAAATTTGTCTTTAATGGTGAGCTTATTGAGCTCCCTATAATCCCGACACATTCACCATGATCCATCCTTCTTGTGTACCAATACTACAGGAGCAGAGAAAGAACTTTGACTAGGTTGAATTATACCCGCCTCTAACATTTCCGCAATCATACGTTCAATTTCGCTCTTTTGGAAGTAAGGATATCTATAAGGCCTGATGTTTGGAGGAACACTTCCTGGAATCAAATGAATAGCATGATCATGATCATAAATAGGTGGGAGTCCTTTGGGAGTTTCAAACACCTTGGAATGATTGTCCAAGACTTGTTGGAGATCTGCAGAAATAGATGATTTTGATGTCGGAACTTCTAGTGAGCATAATTGTACAATTACGCCTCGTTGTTCTTTCTTTAGAAGCTTTGTCATGACATTAGAGCTTATTATCCTTCCCGGATTTCCTTCAATATCCCGTAATTCGACTTCCTTTCCTTCTGAAAAAAATTTCAAGAAAAGTTCTTGAAAATTAAAAGCTACCGTCCCCAAAGATTGTAACCATTGTACTCCTAGTACAACATCAGCACCTCCCATAGGAATGGAAAGCATTGGACTTTTCAACACATATTCCCCCATGGTTAGCTTGATATTATGGCATTTTCCAGACCAATTTATAGTTCCTCCATTTGCAACCATCACTTGACATTCTGGTGCTGGGTATAGGAAACAATTTAATTCCTTGGCTACCTTACAATGAAGAAAATTATGGGTGCTACCTGAATCAATCAACACTATTACCCTTTTCTTCTTGATCTGTCCTACTATCTTGAGAGTTTGAGGAGTGGTAATTCCGTCCAGTGCATTACATGATATGGTCGGATTCATTTCTTCCTCTTCTATGGCTGGTTCCTGGTGTATATCCTCTTCTTTTTCATTTTCTTCTTCTTCTTCACAATCTATGTAAAATAATTTCTTTTCAGCACACTTATGACCTTTAGTTTATTTTCTATCACAACTATAGCAAAGCCCTTTTGCTCTTTTTTCTTCCAATTTTTGTGGTGTCAACCTTGTAGGTTGTGGAAATCTAGGCATAGAAACACTTCCTTCTTTATAGAAGTGAGTGGTAGGCTTCCTTGTCGCCATAATTTTACATTCAATTTTTCTTGCCAACCTGAATGCCTTCTCCAATGAATCAGGTTCCAAAACGCGAACTTCATGTTGGATGTTATCCTTTAAAGTGCCTATGAAGAGATCAATCCTGTGTTCCTCTAGAATATTAGTTACCCTTATATTCAATTTTTGGAAGTCCTCAATGTGCTCCCCCACTGAACACTTTTGTTTGAGATTTATCAATTGGCTAAAGAAAGTGTTGCTCTTTGTATCCTCATAATGTGCTATCATTTCCTCTGTAAAATTGACCAAGTGACAATTTTTTTACGGGAGCAAAGCCATCGATACCATACAAATGTATTTTGTTCTAAATGTAAAGTTGCAATGCGTACCTTTGTGTGTTTTTCACGTTATGGAGATCAAAATATTGCTCCATATGTAGTATCCATGTTACAGGATCCTTTCCATCAAACTTCCTCATATCCATCTTTGGAATATGGTGGTTCTTCCCGCCAACATTAGAGTTTATGAAATCACAATTAACATTTATTTTGTTCTCATCATGAGGTTCTTCTACTATCTTTCCACCATTAGGAAACCTTTCTTGTATAAACTTTGTCAAACCTTCCATGTCTGCTTTTAGAAAATTCTTCATGTTTTCCATTTTCTCATCGATCTTAGCTTCCATGTCATAAATCTTAGCTTCCATGCCCACTTCCATGCCATCCATCTTAGCTTCCAAACCAATCATCTTAGCTTCCACGCCTTTCTTCAAACCATCCATCTTAGTTTCCACACCTTTCTTCAAAACTTCCATTTAATTTTTTGTTGTTCTTTGCGAGAGTGAAATTTGCTCTTGTAATTTGGATATGTCATGTTGCCATTCTTCATCTTCATGAGTCATAGTAGAGCCTTCTGAAGGCTTAATGGGTGTTGAATTCTTTTTAGGGGCCATTTTAGAATCCAATACTGATATATTTTCTACAATATGCCCTTGGGATCAATTTAACTTGATTATTCAAACAAGACTTGTGCAATTTGAAAAAAATACACACCTTTTTCTTGCTTTGAGGAGCTCGATATTGAAATTGTATTATCTCTGTGATTGCAGATCTTCAATATCTGAAATTCAGCACTGTAGCAGCCCTCTAAATTTTCTTTTGAATGCCACAGGTATGACCTGATTTTGATTCTCCAAGACAAAGTTGTGTCCAATCTCCCACAATGACCTAATTATGGACTGGTTCAGTAGAGCGAACTTGTACGACTTGACACGTGTCACTATTTCATCCTTTGTCTCTTAAATTGATAGCCAATAAACTACAACCTGTGTACTTATGACCACTTTTTACGGCACTCCAATCCGATGCCCAGAGAGAGAGTTATTGAACTTTTCCCACGATCACCTCTTTGAGATGCAATTCAGGAGCCTCAAAAAGCACTACCTTCCACAGATCATATCTCCAAAAATATTGCGAACCAAGATCTGAAATTTTTTGACAAATTTCCTCAAGATTTCAGCTTCGCACCATATGAATTTCAGATTCTGAACCTTCGTAGAAAAAAAATTTATAGCGAAAATGCCACGATGACCTGTTTAGGAGCTTGAAAAAAGACCTAACTTCCACAGATGATATCTCCGACAATATTGCGAAAAAAACTATGAAATTTTTAGACAAGCTTCCTCAGGATTTCGGCTTCGCACCCTAAAAATTTCCGCTTCTGAAACTTCGTAGAAAAAAATTTATAGCGAAAATTCCACGATGAACTGTTTGGAGCAGCGAAACCCTAGAATCCAAAGCTCTGATACCAAATGTTGTGTAACCAACTCCAAAAATAGAAGAAATGAGATATCAATGCCTTAGAAATAAGCCACTTCGAGGGGGCAACCTCCAATACATTACATGAATGAACAATTCTTGGATGATACAATTTACAAAACCTCCTTTCTATATATAGGAGTCCAAGGGGCCATAATGTAATCCTAGTGGGCCACAATGTAATCCTAGCCGACCTAACAATAATAATTTAAGGGCACAATAATAACAAAATGGGGGTTACAAGGGTACAATAATAACAATAAGGGGGTTACACTAACAACAATAAGGGACTATACTAGTAATATAGGGACCTAACAGAATCACTGCTAGTTTGAATCTATATAATTCTTCAAAAGGGGTTTTGAAGCCAATACATTTAGTAGGAATCCTATTCTTTAAATAGACAACAGCGTTGATGGCTTCCGCAAAAAAACCATTTGATACACCCTTACCTTGAAGCATACTCCTTGCGCACTCCACAAGAGTTCTGTTATTTCATTGTGCCACTCCATTCTGCTGTGGTGTATGAGGCACTGTAAACTGTTGAAAAATCCCATGATAACTGCAAAAATTCATGAACACTCCCAACCTATATTCTCCCCATTGATCCGAGCGGAGAATTTTTATGCATTTCCTATCTTCTTCTCTACCATAGTTTTAAATTCTTTAAAACACTAAAGGGTCAGAGTCTTTTTACTCAATAAATATATCCAAGAGAATCTAGTGCAATCATCAGTAAACAAAAGAAAATAATATGCACCACCTAGTGACCTGGTCTGTATAGGTCAGCATATGTCTCTATGCACCAACTCTAGAATATCTCTTTCCTTTCTATTAATATGTAGAGGAAATTCTTCTCTATGAATTTTCCCTAATGCATATCCATCACAATCTAACTGAACACTATGAAAAGCAGGGAGTCCACGGACCATAACTTTTCTCTGAAGTAACATGAGGTCTTGCAAATTAAGGTGACCGAATCTCTGGTGCCAGAGGTTTTCGGCTGTAAATCCAGTTGCAACCATTTCTTGTTGTGGCATGCTTTTCACATATAGTCTATACAGGCTCCCCACACGCACTCCTGATGCAACTATTTCCATATTGCTATTCTTTATGACACAACGGGTCTTGAAGAATTTTGCCACTCCATTCTGCCATGGTGTATGAGGCACTGTAAACTGTTGAAAAATCCCATGATATCTGAAAAAATTCATGAACTCTCCCAACCTGTATTCTCCCCCTTGATCCGAGCGGAGAATTTTTATGCATTTTCCTATCTTCTTCTCTACCATAGTTTTAAATTCTTTAAAACACTGAAGTGTCTGACTCTTTTTACTCAAAAAATATGTGCACTAGAATCTAGTGAAATCATCAGTAAACAGAAGAAAATAATATGCACCACCTAGCAACCTGGTCTGCATAGGTCCACATATGTCTGTATGCACCAGCTCTAGAATATCTCTTTCCTTTTGAATGAATATGTAGAGGAAATTATTCTTTATGCATTTTCCCTAATGCACATCCATCACAATCTAACTGAACACTATGAAAATCATGGAGTCCATTGACCATAACTTTTCTCTGAAGTAACATGAGGTCTTGCAAATTAAGGTGACCGAATCTCTGGTGCCAGAGGTTTTCAGCTGTCAATCTAGTTGCAACCATGGCTTGCTTTGGCATGCTTTCACATCTATTCTGTACAGGCTCCCCACAGACACTCCTAATGAAAATGTTTCCATCTTCCTTTTCTTTATGACACATCGGGTCTTGAATAATTCAACTAACATATCCTCATCAATTATCATAGATACAGTGATCAAATTTCTCCTAATCCCGGGCACATACAGTACATTCTTAAGATGTTTAATGTCACCGCTAGGTAGCTTTACCAGAATATCACCGTACCCTTTGATCTCATATCCTCTGTCATCTCCTAAATAAATTTTAGATCCACATGAAGTTTCTTCAATAAATTCAAACCATTCTTTCTTACCTGTCATATGTGAGGATGCACCAGAATCGACATACCACATGTCGTCCTCATCTTCCTTAGTAGCTGAAAGATCACAATCAGCTGTAAATAGTCAAAGTTCATGACTATGACATTCATCTTCATCAACAAAGTATCTTTTGTGCTTATTCTACTTATTCCTTGCTTCTTCTATCTGCCTCTTATAACATTCCCTAATTTTGTGGCCAATTTTCCCACAGTAAAAACATTTCCTGTTTGAAAAATTGTTTGCAGAGATACCTCTAAATGGTCTCTTTTGAAACGTGCTTCCTCCTCTCTGTTGCTGCTATTGTTGTTGTTGTCGTGGCTGCTGTTGCCATTGTGGGTTCTTCCCTCTAAACTGTCGCCTCTTCGCCATCAGAGCAAGATCATCACTCTTTGGTTTTAAATGCTGTCGCCACTCTTCCTCTTATAGAAAAATTCCTGTCAATTCTTCAAATGTAGGGGCTTTATCCCTTGCTGTCAATCCTGTGATGAACACCTGATATTCATCCTTCATTCCATTCAATGTAATTGTGACTAGATCGGAATTAGACACCTTCTCTCTGATGTCTCCCAATATGTCCTTCATGTCTTTAACCCTTGTAATGAATCCAGCAGTAGATTCATTTTCCTCCATCCTCATCGCAAACAACTTGGCTTTGAGTGATAAGATGTGATTTTTATTTTGTGTCGGTATAAATTGTTGATCTTCATCCAAATATTAGTGGACGATTTTCCATCTCTAATATGTGGGATAATATTATCCTTGGCGGACATATTTAGTATGACTTTTGCTTTGTTTTCCCTTTTATCCCAGTCTTTTTCCTGTGTAGTTGTCCCTGTTATTGAATTCGGTCTCTGCTCATCACCGATGACAATCGACCACACGTTTTCTCCCTCAAGCAATGTCTCTATCTAGAATTTCCAATTGGTGAAATTAGACCCATCGAGTTTTCCAGACTCATTGTTATACGATTCTATGCTATTATTCATAATGACTTGATAATATTTCAGATCCTCTGATGAATCAAAATAAGAAACTGAATAATTACAAGCTACACTAACAAAAATTCAATACATAGCAGATCCTGATCACAGATCTACCACCACTGGGCAAATCCGCAACTCCGATCTACTACCACCAAGCAAATATGTAACTCCGATCTACCACCACCGGGAAAATCTGCAACTCTGATATACCACCACCAGGCAAATCAACAACTCCGATCTACCACGACCGGGCAAATCTGGAACTCCGATCTACCACCACTGAGCAAATCTGCAACTCTGATCTACCACCACCAGGCAAATCCTCAACTCCGATCTACCACCACCAGGAAAATCTGCAACTCCAATCTACCACCACCGGGAAAATCTGCAACTCTAATCTACCACCACCGGGCAAATATGCAACTCTGATCTACCACCACCTGGAAAATCTCATGTGCACAACTGCTAAAAGAGAGATTAGCGCTTTTCCGAGGCAAACAATCCGAGCCCAAACAAAATCTACGTGAGCTTCCAAATTGGCACGGGTATGGCTTGAACAAACGTGAAAATCACGTGTTTCGACATAATGGCATGGGTATGGACCTAACATTCATGCCAATTGTGTGTTTTGGTGCGACCGTCAGTGGAAAAAGTGCGCCTACCCTCTTCTTCTTAGAGATTAATCAATTATCTGAGACCTGTGAGTCAGGTGTTGTTGCAGTCCACCTGCTCCTATGAGCACAAAGCTCCTGTGAGCACAAAGCTCCTATGTGCACCGTAGCCATGAAGGATCTGTAGCCACTAAGGCTCTCAATAAACAAATCAAGCTCACCCGATCTGAGCTCCGATACCAAGATAAAAAATGAACTGAATAGAAGTTGTAGCTCACAGGTGAGTATTGCACCTGAAGACTGCACTCAAATAGAGAGTACAATCTACATTCATTAATGGAATGATACAACTATAAGTACATCACAAAGAATCAGGGAGCTGTAAACAAACTCCTATATCCTAGGAACTAATCCTAACTTAAGGAGCTATGTTACAACAATGTAACCATTTCTCAATTAATATAAAAATAATATTAGTTATTTCCAACTCAAATATCAGTATGATATATTTTAATTATAGTTTTAGTAAGAGTCAAGAAGATACAAATTTATTGAGATGCAAATATTTTTTTATACTGTAAAATTTAAAAAAATTGCACTTTCAAAAATTGTATATTTATAAAAATATTAATAGATGATGGTTAAGATTTAGTCTATTTCTTCTCTTTATATTTATAATTTTTCTTTTTTTTTAAATTGAATTTGTTTTATTTTCAATCTTTTGAAAATATCTTGTTTACATGGAATAAAATAGCTTAGTATACATATAATTTAGCATACAGACATATGCATATAATTTTAGTATAAATATAATTTAGTATACATATAATTTTATTTTATACAATATATACATTATTTTTACTTAACATGGGCACTTAGATATTTTAGCCACCCACATAGAATATTTTTTTATCATTAGTAATATTTTTTTAAATGCCACATCTTAATTTTATATTAAGCCTTGAACAAAATATATATTTATCTTTTATTATTTTTATTATATTTTAATTGTATTTTTTTACTTTCAATTATTTTTTTGGGGTATTGAAATATTTTATTAATGTCAATATTAACATTTTTTTTTCTCTATTTCTTTATACATATATGAAACTGATCTTGAAATAAATTAGTTGATATCAAATAATTTATTTAACTGTTTTGAAACATTTTAAAAAAGTATAAGAATTACACACCTTGCTCATAAAAAAATGAAAATCTATATTATTGTTTTTTTCTTAAGTTTTAGTTTTTTTATCTCTCTCTAAAGTTAATATAAAATTAAAGTACTTCATATCGATATCAAAATATTTTATTAATGGTTGAGAGAGACAGTAAAATCTTTTTACCAAATCTCCTATACACTAAAAATATTTTAATGTGATCCATTAATGACTTTTGAATTATGTGCTTAATAATTTTAGTGTTCACATATAAGAATTTCTAT
This sequence comes from Pinus albicaulis, assembly GCA_034641835.2. NCBI lineage: Eukaryota > Viridiplantae > Streptophyta > Pinopsida > Pinales > Pinaceae > Pinus > Pinus albicaulis. The sequence continues at coordinate 1,415,410,200 of CM076584.1, read as the reverse complement.
TTTCCCTTTATATTTTTAAAATACAAATGGAATAAGTTATATAGCAAAACCAATCTATATTGATCTTAACTGGGGTTCTATTAAGAATCTAAAAGAATTAAAATTTTCTAGGATGCAAACTCTTTTTTGAGTGCAAAATATGAAATATTTGCACCTAGATAAATTTTCTTGGGTCTGCAGTGAAAATTCTACAGTGAATTTTCTCGATTAATACTTGGGTCTGCAGTGAATTTTCTCAATTAATACTTGGATCTCAGGTGAATTTTCTCGATTAATAGGGGTGAAATTCTGCTGCAGTGAATTTTCTAGATTAATACTTGGGTGTGTGGTGAAATTCTTCTGCAGTGAATTTTCCTGATTAATACTTGGGTCTACCATGAAATTTTTGGATGAAAGACTCTTAATTATGAGACTCTTACTTGGGTCTGCAGTGAAAATCTGGGATGAAAGAATCTTAATTATGAGACTCTTAATTCTTCTCGATTAATACTTGGGTCTGTGGTGAAAATTCTATCGTGAATTTTCTCGATTAATACTTGGGTCTGCGGTGAAATTCTACGGTGAAAATTTTGCGGTGGGTCTACAGTGATTTTTAATCGATAAATTTTCGGACCTGGGCACTTGAGGTCTACTGTCCGGTTTGTTTATATTTAGGTTCACACATTCCTTATATTTTTCTAATACATATCTGCTCATATATTCTCAAGTATGAATAATTCACCATAGCTACCAAATATTACCAAAGGTAGACCTAGCATAGTTACTTTACAGAGCCTTTATGAGTATATAGAGTGTTTAGAGAAACGTAGAGAATAAAGAGAAGTCAAGCTACAAACATAGTTAGAATTCATGTTGGAAAACAAATTCACGTCTCTTGAAGAAAAGATCCAAAAACAAATATAAAATAAAATATAACTATTGGAGAATAAAATGGAGGGAATGGAGACTAGGTTGCAGGTCATAGAAAAACAAAACCAAGATACAAAACAAACATCCCAGCAAGAAGATGCTAATAATATAGAGAGTTTTAAAATGAAGGACATGATTAAAGAACTAGAAGAAAAAGTTAACAACAGTCTCACCCTAAATAGTGGGGCAGTTAAATTAGATATCAAACCAATTAAATATGAAATGAAAAAATTGATCGAATTAGACCATGAGCGTAACAAAAGGGCCTTGAACCTTATAATATTTGGTTTGAAAGAGGAGGTAGAAGAGGATACTTTAGCCATAGCCCAGACAGAATTACATAATAGATTAAAAATTGAAACCACGTGTCTCACAAAAGCAATAAGGTTAGGGAAATTAACTAAGAATAAAGGATGGTTGATCTGAATAAAGGTGAGCTCTACTAACCATAAGTATGACATACTTAGTAAAACCTCAAGTCTAAAAGGAACGAGAATATTTATAAATGATGATCTCATTCCAGAAGATCAAGAAGAATTAAGAAAGGAGGTTCAAAAGGTAAAAGAAGCTAGGAAGGAAGGAAAATGGGAAATAATCAGATAAAGAAAAGCCCTTATTCGAGATAGAAACCAAAAATATAGTAATAAATAGCAATTCAACATGCTCCAAATTCTTTCTTGGAACTGTCAGGGCTTTCCATGGAACAAAGGCCCCAAGCTAAGTTGGACCTCAAATGATGTTGATATTATATTGCTTGTTGAAACTTGTTGGAAATATTGTCATTGATGGCAAAGGCATTGGCAAATACAGAAGCAGCACCTAAACTATCCATAAGGCAAAAGGGACAGAAAGGTAGCAGAGGCAGCAGATGAGACAGAGCAGTAGAGTTGAATTAGGGGTTAATACAGTTTGCAAAGGAGATGACAAAAGGGAGAGCTGCTAGGAAGAGACAAGGTAATAGACTGAAGGACAAATTGAAGATCTGGCTTAGTTTGATATTTGCAGTCGTGGAATTACTTGGTTGAATATATAGGGGGCTCTTGAGGCATTCATTTTATCCATTGAAGAACTTAATGGTGGCAGAGATATGATGGTTTTTGAATATACAGGTAGAAGCGGAACTGTGAGAGGATAGAACTCCAAAATATATATATCATAGCAGAATTAAGGAATGACATTGAATTGTCACGAGTCAATGTTTGTAAGGAAATCCCGTTGGAAAAGAACTACTTTTGTTCATTGGTTATTGGAAATCCTGCCAAAGATAGACCAGAGTCATAACGCAAACCTAGACTAGCCCTTTGGAATCATGAACGGAACCTTGAGCGAAGGGCGGAACCACGAAGGAGGAACAATTAAGGCGGTTTATGGTTTTCATCGCACCGCTTTCAATGGGAAAGCGGTATTCAAGAAGTGGGGAGCGATTCCATAGAACGGGTGACACGCGTCCCTGTACGATTCTACCAAACCACTTTTTACTGTGCGCCATCGCGCGTTATAGTTCGACCCAGGACGGCTAGCGATATCATGGAGCATCATTGATCTGGGAAGGGGTCATCGGACAGTCATCATTTGTTGAAGGTGCGCGAATATTAACATAGGTATGACGGGCCATCGCCCGTTAACGTTCGGCATCGGAGGTCGAGCGATATGCATATACGCCATTGATCTAGAAGCTTGCTAATCTAACAGTGATCGAACGCTGGACTTGCACGAGGTTTACTGTGGTACGATGGGCGTATTGGATTGGCTATTAACTATGTATGTGGGTCCGGGGTCAAAGGTTTATCGCAATATTAATTTATTTGGAAGCGTTGGATGTTTCTATAAAGTCCGAAGGGTTAAATTTTAGATATAAGGCTTGGGAATTAAAAAAGTTGTAAATATAATTATTTGTCAATTTCTTTAAAATTGATAAATAAATTAAAAAGAGATCAAAAGCCCCGTGGGACAAACTAAAAGGAATACCACTAGCGGTTCGTGGTTTTGACTCATGGTTTTAAGAAAGGGAAAACTATATAAGGAGAAGAAAAATAAAGAACGGTGTGTGCATTGTAAGGGTTGTGAATAAAATTTTCTAAAAAGAATATCTGTATGGGTGAGCTCTGTTCTTAGCTGATAAATCTCAGACTACGATGCACCCATGAATATAATCTGACGATGATAAATCTCTGGTTTGGATGACGGATGATATCATGAAGAACTGGTGTGCGTATACAGAAAATAAATAAATCTGGTGACCGGCAAGGTATGTCGTATGGAAATTGGTGGATCCAGTATGAAAATTGATGAAACGAGGTCTGCAATAGTGCTGAGGGTCAAAGCCTTTAGAGAGGGGGTTGTAGCTCCCTTCCAGTGGTAGCTGGTAAACGAGAGAAGGTTGTAGCCTTTTGCAGGTGGGTGCCTGCGTGCTGGTATAAGTCTGCACCAGCATATATTGTACGAAGTTTTCTCTATAATAAATATTGAAGACTGAGATTACAGCATCGGTGGTTTTCTCCCAAATTGTGTTTCCACCTTAAATCCTGGTGTTCATATGTGTTGTGTATGTTTGATGGTTTGTTCTGTTATTTATGTTCATGCTTATCTGATGCAATTCTCTAAGTAAAGACATAATAAGATATCTGGACATACATGTTGGATGTAGTACTGTAACATAAGGTTTTAAGAGAAAGAAAAGAAAAATAGTTCAACCCTAAATACTGATTCACCCCCCCTCTCAGTATTTTTCCAAACAATTGGTATCAGAGGAGGTCCTTCTGAAAAGCTTAGCCGCTAGAAGGAAGATCAAGCAAGATGAGCAATCAAGATGGAACAACATCTATCAGGCCTCCGCTTTTTAATGGAAACAATTTAATCTTCTAGAAGACATGGATGAGATCCTATATTCAGTCTCTCGGAGCAGAGGTATGGGCAATTGTTGAAAAAGGATATCAATATCCGGCTGCAGTACCAACAGATCCAACAGAAAGAAAGAATTATGAAACAAATGCAAAGGCGGTCAATGCTCTATTGGGAATTATAACTGAATTGGAATTTGTCAAAGTCATGCAGCTGAATACAACAAAGAAAATATGGGACAAAATCATTCTAAGTTATGAAGTTGATGTAAAGGTAAAAAGTGCTAAACTCAAAACTCTCAGAATTCAATATGAGAATCTAAAAATGGATAATGAAGAGAGAATTGCCAATTTCTTCTTACGTCTTGATGATATTGTAAATTGTATGAGAAATCTGGGAGAAACAATAACCGAATCTACTTTGGTTGAGAAAGTCTTAAGATCACTAACAACGAAATTTGAGTCAAAAGTCTCTGCTCTTGAAGAAAATCAGGATCTTCAAAATGTCACTGTGGTGCAACTTCATGGCATACTAACTACATATGAAATGAGAAGAGGAGGACCATCTGAAGTCAAAGAAGCAGTCTTTAGAACTTCTATAAAAGGGAAGGAAGTACAAAAACCAGAAGGATTAGGATATATCTCAGAATAAGATGAGATAAACTTTGTAAAGAAACTTCAACTTGGCACAGGACGGTTTAGAGGTAAGCTTCCTTTCAAATGTTTTGATTGTGGAAGAGTTGGTCATTATGCTACTAAGTGTCCTTATAAAGAAACACATAAAAAGGGGAAGGAATTAGCAAGAAGGAATAAGAATCGTTTTAGCACTAGGAAGAGTTACTATACTCATGAAGATAGTGATGGGTTATCTGCTAGTGAGGAAGAATATGAACAAGATCTTAGACTTCTTATGGCATTTGAAAAAGAATGTAGAGAAGAAAAGGATACTTTTGTGGATGCTCTAGAAGACAGTGATTTTCTTGATGAAAACAATAAACTCAAAATTTTCTTAGAAGAGGGTAAAATAACCATAGAAACTCTGAAAAATCAGCTTGAAGAAAAGGAGAAACACAATGAGAAATTAGAGTGTGTAGTAAGTCTAAGAAAAGAACTTGAGAAAGTAAAGACTCTGATTCTTAGATTTGCTAAAGGATCTGAAACCTTAGATGAGATTATCAAGGTACAACATTCTCCTCTTATAAAGATAGGTCTTGGATATATCGAAGAATCTTCTCAGGTTTCAGCATCAAATTATCTAAAAGCAGTTACAACTGGTTTACAACATGCTGCCACTCAGCAAGGGAATAAAGAATCTTCACAGGTAAAGCATGATCATCTCAATTCAAAGAACACCAATAGGAATTTCTTTCAAAGAAACACCAATCAACAAGTAAATTCATATAGAATATTTTATGATCGCAGAAATTTCTTCTTCAATGGACAATGTTTCTCATGTCACAATTTTGGTCATGAAGTTGTTCAATGTGTTGCATATAAAACCATCATGACAAGAGAAGCAAGAAAGAAAAGGATTGATATTGAAACATAGAAGAATACTTATAACAACTTTAATCCTCTTCAAAATGAAGTTGAATGTGCTTATTGCAATAACTTTGGCCATGAAGAATCTGAATGCAGGAGCAAAGTTCAGCCAAAAGAACATGTTCCTTCAAGCTCCAAAGTATGGAAAAAGAAGGAATTACAAGTTAAAAATTGTGGCGTAGCGTTATTTGCAGAAGATGAAGAAAACCAATGGTACATTGATAGTGGATGCTCAAGACACATGACAGGTGATAAAGACAAACTTCTTGCATATAGTGCTCTTGAAAAAGAAAAAAATGTTACATTTGGAAATGACACTCCTGCGGTCATTAAGGGAAAAGGGTCTGTTTTTCTAAAAGGAAAGGTGAAAGCTAATGAAGTCATGTATGTGGATGGATTAAAGCATAACTTGTTAAGTGTAAGTCAAATGTGTGATCAAGGAACTGAAGTTGTCTTTAGTTCAAAAGAATGTGTGGTACGTGATCTTGATACAGTTAAAGCAATTATAAAAGGAAAAAGAACTCCAAACAACTTGTATATATTGAAGAACCCCAAAGAACAATGTTATTTGAGTAAATATTCATAAAATTGGCTATGGCATAGAAGGTTGGGGCATCTGAGCTTCTCTCAAATCAACAAATCAATCAGAATTAAAGTTGTTCGTGATCTTCCCAATATTACCCTATCTGAAAATATCATATACAAATCCTGCCAATTCAGCAAGCAAACCAAGGTAGAATTTAATGCCAAGGAAGGATCATCAAGTAAGCCTCTTGAACTCATTCATACTGACATATGTGGACCTGTGAGGAAAAAGTCACCACGTGGTGAAGAATACTATATCTTATTCATTGATGATTTTCCTAGAATGTGTTGGATTGGGCTGCTTAAACACAAAGATGAAGCATTTGAGAAATTTCAGATCTTCAAAGCACTAGTTGAGAATGAATTAGATCTAAAAATCAAGTGTCTCAGATCTGATCGAGGAGGAGAATATACATCCAATGAATTCCTTGAATTTTGTGAACAACATGGCATAAAAAGACAGTTCTCTGTAGCTGGCACTCCACAACAGAATGGCGTTGCAGAAATAATGAACAGAATAGTTCAACAAATGGCTAGAGCTATGCTTGATGATTCCGAAACACCTGACACATTTTGGGAAGCAGCACATACAGCAGTAAACATTCTCAACAAAGCACATGTTCGTGTAAATAGTGATAAAACTCCATATGAACTCTGGTATGGTAATCCTCCCACTATAAATCATTTTAGAATTTTTGGGAGAAAATGCTTTATCAAGAATAATGATGAAAAACTTGGCAAGTTTGAACCCAGAGCAGATGAAGGAATATTTCTTGGCTACTCCTCTAGGATTAGGGCATATAAATGTTACAATAAAAGACTTCGGAAGATTGTTGAATGTATTGATGTTGTTATTGATGAGTCTCCTGCAGCTCCAAAAGAAGAAAAGAAAACAACAGATGAAGATGATGATGACACATATCCTTCTACATCAAATAGTAATGATACAAACAATGAACCCAGTGAAGAACCCGAAGATGATTTGTCTGAAAAGGCTCCATCCAGATATGTTCAAAAGAATCATCCAGAATCTCAAATTTTGGGAGAAAAGGGATCATGTGTACAAACAAGAAGGACTCTTGTGGGATCTTCTAGCTATCTGGCATTTCTATCCACTATTGAACCACACAATGTCAATCAAGCTAGCAAAGATGAATTTTGGATTCAAGCCATGAATGAAGAGCTTGATCAAATTGAAAAGAATCACACTTGGGAATTAGTACTAAGACCTCATGACAAAAATGTCATTGGAACTAAATGGATATTCAAAAACAAGTTAAATGAGAATGGGGATGTTATAAGAAATAAAGCTAGACTTGTTTGCAAGGGGTATGCTCAACAAGAAGGTATAGACTTTGAAGAAACCTTTGCTCTTGTAGCCAGACTTGAAGCCATAAGAATGTTTCTTGCTTTTTCAAGCTTCCAAAAAATCAAAGTTTATCAAATGGATGTTAAATATGCTTTTCTCAATGGTGATCTAGAAGAAGAAGTTTATATAGAACAACCAGAAGGATTCATTTTGGGAAATGATGAAAAACTTGTTTGTAGACTTAAAAAGGCTCTATATGGTCTCAAATAAGCTCCAAGGGCATGGTACTATCGTCTTGACAAATATCTTCATCAACAAGGATTTTCAAAAGGGTCTGCTGATAGCAACTTATACACAAAAACTGAAAATGACAAACTATTAATTGTGGTTGTATATGTTGATGATATCATTTTTGGAAGTAATAAAGAGTCTATGAGTCAGAAAATTGCTTCTGATGTGCAGCAAGAATTTGAAATGTCTTTGCTTGGGGAACTAACATTCTTTCTTGGCTTGCAAGTGCAACAAGCAACAAATGGAATATTCTTATCACAAGAAAAATACCTCAAGCAAATCTTGAAGAAGTATGGCATGGAAGACTGCAAACCTGTAAGTACTCCAATGATAACCGGATGTAATCTCAGTTCTAATGATGATTCCCCCACGGTGAATCAACCTGAATACAGATCTATGATAGGAAGTCTACTCTATCTCACTGGGACAAGACCAGACATCATGCATGCAGTTGGAATTTTTGGATGATTCCAAGCTAATCTGAAAGAGTCTCATCTTCAGGCTGTGAAAAGAATATTCAAATATCTACAAGGAACTCAAGACTTTGGACTATGGTATCCAAAGAATGCTGATCTTACTCTTCATGCATACACTGATGCAGATTGGGCTGGAAGTGTTGATGATCGGAAAAGCACTAGTGGTGGTGCATTCTTTATGGGGCCCCGGTTAGTATCTTGGTTCAGCAAGAAGCAAAGCTCCATTGCCTTATCTACAGCAGAAGCGGAATATGTGGCTGCAGCATCAGGTTGCACTCAACTTCTTTGGATGATGCAAACCCTACAAGATTTTCAAATGAAATGTTCACCTCCTATCTCCATTATGTGTGATAATACAAGTGCCATCAGTATCTCAAAGAATCCTGTTATGCATTCCAAGACCAAGCACATTCCCATCAAATATCACTTATTACGTGAACAAGTGCTTGAACAAAAGGTGAAATTGGAGTATGTTTCCTCCAAAGAACAAGTTGCTGATATATTTACCAAACCTCTACCCAGGGAAGCGTTCAAATATCTCAGACAGAAACTGGGAGTAGTCTCTGCCATGCAGAGGATCAGGTCTACTTAAATACATAAGATTAAATTGGTTGTGAGGTGCTGATAGGCATCTCTGAATGCAGCATGATCTCAGGGTGAGCATGGCATTATCGGTTCAAAGGATCTTGATCAAAATCTTTGCCATTGATGTCAAAGGGGGAGGAAAAGCAACAAAGGGCTTCTGTAAGGCCATCAGAGGAAGAGTATTGCCATCAATGCCAAAGGGGGGGATTGTTTGAAATATTGTCATTGATGGCAAAGGCATTGGCAAAGACAGAAGCAGCACCTAAACTATCCATAAGGCAAAAGAGACAGAAAGGTAGCAGAGGCAGCAAATGAGACAGAGCAGTAGAGTTGAATTAGGGGTTTAATATAGTTTGCAAAGGAGATGACAAAAGGGAGAGCTGCTAGGAAGAGACAAGGTAATAGATTGAAGGACAAATTGAAGATCTGGCTTAGTTTGATATTTGCAGTCGTGGAATTACTTTGTTGAATATATAGGGGGCTCTCGAGGCATTCATTTTATCCATTGAAGAACTTAATGGTGGCAGAGATATGATGGTTTTTGAATATACAGGTAGAAGCGGAACTGTGACAGGATAGAACTCCGAAATATATATATCATAGCAGAATTAAGGAATGGTGACATTTTATCACAACAGTCAATGCTTTAAAGGAAACTTTCCTGAAAAGAAACTACTTTGTTCGTTAAGTTATTGAAATCACCAAAAATAGACTGTAGTCATAAATTTGAACTTACCAGCCCTTTGGAATCATGAACTAACCTCGAGCAAGGGCGGAACCACCTAAGCGAGGAACAAGAAGGCTCTTATGGTTTTCATCGCACTCACTTTCAACGGGCAAACGATATTCAATAATTGGGGAGCGATTCCATAGAAAGAGCGACACGCATCCCTGTACGATTCTACAAAACCACTTTTTACTGTCTGCCATCGCGCGTTATAGTTCGACCCAGGACGCCCAGCAATATCGTGGAGCGTCGTTGATCTGAGAAGGGGTCATCGGACGGTCATCATTTGTTGAAGGTGCGCAAAGATTAACATAGGTACGACGGGCCATCGCCCATTAACGTTTGGCATCGAAGGTTGAGCGATATGCATATACGCCATTGATCTAGAAGCTTGCTAATCTAATGGTGATCGAACACTGGACTTACACGAGGTTTACTGTGGTACGATGGGCGTATTGGATTGGCTATTAACTATGTATGTGGGTTTGGGGTCAAAGGTTTATCGCAAGATTAATTTATTTGGAAGCGTTGGATGTTTCTATAAAGTCCGAAGGGTTAAATTTTAGATATAAGGCTTGGGAATTCAAAAAGTTGTAAATATAATTATTTGTCAATTTCTTTAAAATTGATAAATAAATTAAAAAGAGATCAAAATCCCCATGGGACAAACTAAAAGGAATACCACTAGCGGTTCGTGGTTTTGAATCATGGTTTTAATAAAGGGAAAACTATATAAGGAGAAGAAAAATAAAGAACGGTGTGTGCATTGTAAGGGTTGTGAATAAAAATTTTCTAAAAAGAATCTCTGTATGGGCGAGCTCTGTTCTTAACTAATAAATCTAAGACTACGATGCACCCATGAATATAATCTGACGATGATAAATCTCTGGTTTGGATGATGGACGATATCATGAAGAACTGGTGTGAGTATACAGAAAATAAATAAATCTGGTGACCGGCAAGGTATGTCGTATGGAAACCGGTGGATCCAGTATGAAAATTGATGAAACGAGGTCCGCAGTAGTGCTGAGGGTCGAAGCCTTCAGAGATGGGGTTGTAGCTCCCTTCCAGTGGTAGCTGGTAAACGAGAGAAGGTTGTAGCCTTCTACAGGTGGGTGCCTGCGTGCTGGTATAAGTCTGCACCAGCATATATTATACGAAGTTTTGTCTATAATAAATATTGAAGACTGAGATTACAGCAGCGGTGGTTTTCTCCCAAATTGGGTTTCCACCTTAAATCCTAGTGTTCATATGTGTTGTGTATGTTTGATGGTTTGTTCTGTTATTTCTGTTCATGCTTATCTGATGAAATGCTCTAAGTAAAGACATAATAAGATATCTGGACATACATGTTGGATGCAGTACTGTAACATAAGGTTTTAAGAGAAAGAAAAGAAAAATCGTTCAGCCCTAAATATTGATTCACCCCCGCTCTCAGTATTTTTCCCAACAAAACTTGGGAGCACAAAGAATCTAAGGTCCCTAACATAGATGGCTTTGCACTATGGTCTACCTTGAACAAGTGATCCTCCAGTAGAGGCATTAGGGGCATAGCTTGCTACATTAAGAAGAAAATCTCCCCCCATGCTAGGATTTACAAAAAAGACCCTTACAACCAGTATATTTGGATTAAGATTACTAACATTAATGATAAAAAGACCTACATAGCAATCTGTTATTTCCCCCCCATTAATTCTAACTTCTATAAGAAAAAAAATCTAGATAGAAATAGTCCTTACAATGGTTTAGAGAATGATATTTCTAGCCTAAGGAATGAAGGTAATATCCTTTTAATTGGTGACTTTAATGCTCGAAAATCAAGCAACCAAGCTATTCTTCTAAGAAATCATTCCAACCCCAATCATCTTTTGTTAGACGAAGACCTTACTCTAGCTAGCCTATACAAAAGGAGCTCTAAAGACCTTGGGGATAATTTGTTTGGGTCGGAGCCCGTCAAGCTTTGTAGTGGTCAGGATCTCATAATTTTCAATGGTCTAAAGAAGTGGCCCAATTCTAGCCAGATGACCTACATCCATGGGCTTGGCAGCAGCGTGGTAGACTATGTTATTTCTGATCTCCCCTTATACAACGAAATAATAATTTTTTACATCTTAGACGACCACGAGCTTGACTTTGATCATAGGCTTTTACTCATAACTCTCAATTTTGTCATGCATAGAGATCCCATAGAAGATAATCCTTATATTCAAAAGAACTTAATCTTTGATAGAAATAAAAACATTCTCTTTCTAAATGAATTAAAAACTAATTTTCTTCCTTTATCTAGTATAGACAACATAGATGACCTCTATGATAATTTTACTACAACCCTCTGATATTATATTAACAATTCTTCAATTGAAGTCTCAAGTAATAAAAGAAATATCAAAACCAACCCATGGTATGACAAAGATTGTAAAAGTGCGAGGAGAGCAATTAATGAAGTTGTTGATGAATCTCTCAAAATTTACAAGATAAAAATCTACAAAGCCCTAACTAAAAGGGAAAAAAGGCAATATATTCATAAAATACAAGGGAATATCTTACACCTCACTAAGGTGGCTCCTAAGAAATTCTGTAGGCAGATTCTAACTAGGAAAACTAAAGATAATAATAAAATTTCTTTACACGACTGGAATTCCTATCTTAAAAAGATTTATGTCTCCAAATGCCAGGGATAAATTTGAAACCCTGCTCACAACGAAAAACGTTTTCTCATTAGAAGACATTGATTTTGGGGTTAAATGCCTGGAAAATGGGAAAGCTAAAGACATTGAAGGTTACCAGGCAGAAATCTTAAAAATTGGAGGTCCTGTCCTCATCCCCCACATCATAAGATTTTCAACCAAACGGTCAAGAAAGGGTTCCCTAAACCTTCAACTCAGTGCCTCATTATCCATATTTTTAAAAGTGGCGATATAAATAACCCCTCTAATTATCAGACAATTATGATCAACCCTCTCTTAGCCAAGTTATATGGTATTATTTTGGAAAAGAAGTTGAGCATTTGGCTTGAAAATGAAGGTAAGCAGGCTAAGGGCCAAGCGGGTTTTAAAAGGCAGTACTCAACAACGGACCACCTCGTTACGCTTAGGATCATTATGGAGGAATGTCGCAATGATAAATCCAATCTCTTCTGTTGCTTTGTGGACTTTAGAAAGGCTTTCGATATGGTTCCTAGAAACAGCCTATGGAATAGATTAGAAGAGCTAAATTTTCCTTTCTAGCTAAGAGCGGTCGCTATAAGGTTACACGAGAATGTAATTGCCAAGTTAAAGAGCAATGAGGGGTGGTCGAAAGATATTAACTGTAATATCGGATTTAAACAAGGTTGCCCCCTCTCCCCTACCCTATTTGGAATTTACATTGATATCTAGAAGGTTGTTTAGAGGAAGTAGGATGTGCTAGTAGTACTAAAATTCAACTTAGTGCCCATGCCTCCAAACATACCCTTCCAAAAGGTTGCGCTGAACTTAGCATCTCTATCTGAAACAATCATCTTTGGAACCCCATGTAACCTTACTATCTCTTTTAGGAACACATATGCTACTTGAGCTGTCCCAAAAGTAGACTTTATAGGTATAAAGTGTGCAGCTTTTGTTAAAGTATCTACTACTACCATAACTGAGTCATTTTGGTACTTGGTTCTGGGTAATCTTGTTATGAAATCTATAGAAACGGTATCCCATTTCCATTCTGCAATCGGTAAAGGATTTAGAAGACCAGCAGGATGCTGATGTTCAACTTTAACTAGTTGACACTCCATGCATCTAGCTAAATATTCTGCTACATCTCCTTTCATTCCTGGCCAAAAAAACTTCTTTCTCAAAGCTGTTAACATTTTATGATATTTAGGATGCCCTGCATACGACTGTTTTTGATATTCATCTAGAATCTCTCTTTTCAGAGACTCCACATTGGGAACATATAATCTGTTTTTTGTAGCAGATCAATCCTTTCTGGTTTTGAGTGTATTCAACCATCTCCTTCTTTAGTATTTTCACCTGTAGGTTCTCATAATTTGGATCCTAGTCTGCTACCCATTTCACTAGATCTTCTAACTCCAGATTCACACTACTGCCCATGTTGTGTAGGTGTTGGCAAGCATTTCTGCTCAAGGCATCAGCAATTTTATTTTCTTTCCCTCTGATATGTTTTATGTCCACATCAAATTCACTCAGAAAATAAAGCCATCTAGCTTTTCGATCATTCAAATCAGTTTGGGAAAAGAAATATTTAAGACTAATATGATATGTCATCAATGTGAATTTTTTTCCAAGAAGATAGTGTCGCCACATCTTCAAGGCATGAATAGCAACAGCCAACTCCAAATCATATGCACTATAGTTCTGTCCATGTGTCTTCAGTTTCCTAGATTCATATGCAATAACAGAATTTTCTTGTAAAAGGACTCCTCCCAACCCCTCTCTACAAGCATCTGTACATACAACAAATTCTTTATCAGGATCTGCAGTTTTCAATATAGGGGTTGTGGTGAGTTTTAATTTTAATTGTTCAAAACTGTTTTGACACTTTTCAGTCCACTCAAATTTGACGCCCTTTCTTTGTAATGAGGTTATGGGATATTCTATGGCAGAAAATCTCTCCACAAATCTGCGATAATAACCTGCAATCCCCATGAATGATCTCACTGTTGAAACATTAGTTGGCACATGCCATTCTTTAATAGCCTTTATCTTTTCAGGGTCAACAGCCAACCCTTGTTTAGAAATAATATGTCCCAAGTATTGGATCTTGTCCTTATAAAATTCACATTTGCTGAAATTGGCATACAACTGGTTTTCTTTCAGAGTTTGCAGCACTATCCTCAAGTGTTCTTTGTGCTCCTCCTCACTTTTTGAGTAAACTAAAATATCGTCTATGAACACTAGTACAAATTTATCCAAATACTTGTTTAAAACACTGTTCATTAAGAACATAAAGGTGGCAGGGGCATTTGTCAAACTGAAAGGTAGGACTACAAATTAGTAGTGACCATACCTGGTTCGAAAAGTTGTTTTGCTAATGTCTTCCTCCTTAATTCTGAGCTGGTGATAACCAGTCCTTAGATCAATCTTAGAAAATACTGAGGCTCCTCTTACTTGATCAAAAATATCATCAATTCGAGGCGAAGGGTATCTATTTTTAATTGTCAACTTATTCAGCTGACGATAATCAATGCACATTCTAAAGGTTCCATCCTTCTTTTTCACGAACAGCACCGGTGCTCCCCAAGGAGACACACTCGGTTTGATATAACCCTTATCTAACAATTCTTGCAATTGGATTTTCAGCTCCATGAGTTCAGGGGGGCTCATTCTATAAGGGGCTCGGGAAACAGGTGTTGCTCCAGGCACCAAATCGATTGAAAATTCAATCTCTCTTTTGGGGGGAAGATGAGGAATCTCATCTGGAAAAACTTCCTTAAACTCTCTCACCACTGGCAAAGTATCCAGCAGGTTTCCTTCAGGTTGTTGTTCTATTTCTTCAACATGCACTGCATAAACTTGATATCCTTTCCTAGTTGTTCTTTTTAATTGTAGTGCTGATATTTGTCTTACAGAGATGGGTTTTGGTTTTCCTTTGAGAATAAAAGTTTTCCCTTTTTCATCTATGCATTGCAGAGTTTTATCCCAACAGTTCATCATAGCCTTTCTCTTTTCCAGCCAGTCCATTCCTATCAGCAAGTCATATGAGCCTAAGGGTAGAATGTTCAAATTCACTTCTGTCTGAAAATCATTTAATTTAATTGTTGTTTGGGGTAATTTATGTGTTACCTTCCTCTTGGTTCCAGTGGCTAACTAAACCAACCAAGACTACTAAAATTTTTCAGTTTTGAGATTGCATTTTTCTACAATTTTTGGACTAATGTAACTCAAAGAAGCACCCGTATCAATTAGAACTGTAACAGATTGGTCAGCAATCTTACCTTCCATCTCAGCCATGGTAGCTTGATGTTCTGCTTGTCGATTCTCCAAGGCTGCACTGATAGTAGGTATATTTCTTGCTATGTCATTTACTGTGGTAGCTTCTTGATCTCTCATAATCATCTGAATGTTTCGGTGGGGCCAATCCTTCAAGAGATGAGGTTCTCCACATCCCTAGCATTTCAAAGTTTCCCTCATTTTAACTGTGCCTTCTTTCTTACTGTCTCCATCTATTTGTTTTGAAACCACTTGGGACTGAGCAGTTTTACTTTCTTTGGGTTTGTTAAATTTCTTCCGTTGATGATCCCTGCCAAAGTTCTTCAAATAAGTTGGTTTATGTTTCTTCCCTTTGAATTCACTCTTATTTACCCAGCTTTTTCCATGTTCATTTTTTCCTTTGAACTGCTGGTAACATAATCCAGCTTTTCTCACCGCTTCATCCATGGTTTTTGGATTATCAAACTCTATTTTCTCCTTGTATACAGCAGGCAAACAGTTCAGAAACCTTTGCACCTTTGCCTTCTCTTCACAAATATAAGGGACATATCTCAACAGATTTGTAAACTTAGTGACAAACTCATCAATAGTAAGTTGTCCCAGTCTAAGCTCATAAAATTCCTTTGCTTTATCGTCATAATAACGTTCATTTAAATAACGGTTTTTAAACTTAACCTGGAAATCTTCCCAAGTAACTGTCTTTTCATCAATGGCATGAACCATTTTCATCTCCTCCCACCACAAGGTAGCCTTACCTTGTAGCTAGTAGACAGCTAATCTAGCCTTCATATTTCTTTCATATTCATAGACCTGGAAATACTTAATCATGTTCAACAACCAGGTTTCAGCATCTTCCTCCTTTTCCCCATCATAGGAGGGAGGTTTGATCTTTCGGAATTCCCCCTGTAATTCGTTTTTCAGCTTATACTGATGTCTAGCAGCATCATCGTCCTCAGACTCATCATTCTTCCTCTTTCCAGAACCTTCACCCTCTTGGCTGCTCCGCGAAGTTAATTCTCGAATGAGTTTTTCCTGCTCCTCACTGGCTAATGACAATCTATCATTCTAGCTTCTTAACTCAGCCATTTCTCGTTGCAAACTGTGCAACATAGCCATCACCGGAGAGTTAGGATCTGGTGTATTATCTTCCTCACATATATCAACATAAATTTCATCACTTCCAGCCATTGGAATTGTCTGTTTTAGCACCACACTGTACACTAAACAATACAGATCAGTAATAATTTTTTTTTTTAACAATAAATAATTTACACAGTGAGCACACAACAACAGCCTAGTTTTATGTAACCTGAGCTTTGATACCATTTGTAACGTCTCTTCCTTCCACCCCATTTTTTTTTTTTTTTCCTTCTATTTATAATTTAGTTTTGTGCTTCTATGGGCCACAGTTGTTCAGTTCTATTTTCGAATTTCAACACTTTACGATCTGTTATGGAGTAGAGTTACTATTCCTCCTATTACTCTTGTGGGTATGGTTTTATTTTTTTCTTCCCCTAAGGGTTGTGGCTTATGTAATTTACACATACATATCACCATATTTATTTTATGGTTGCATTTACTCCTATGCTTGTCTATCTATGCATAATATAAATTTCACATATATTCGACCATATTTATATTGTCCTCACACATGACAATTTATTCATAAACATTTATGCACAACACTTGTAGGCTTATTAGCCCTACGTTTTGTGGATTCGATAGTATTCTCTTACGTTTAGATATGGTATTCGATGAGTTGTTTGTATTTGTATAACTTCAAGTCTTATAACCCTATAATTGAATTGCGAGTTATTCAAGGTCTATTCATTTGTACAACTCATGTCATGGATATGAATTTAGGTTGAGCGTGACCATCGCATCATTTATCCCTTATGTACCTATCTTTTAAGATGAGTGATGTGGAGATATGCGCATTTAAAATTCAATGCGTTCGTTGTGTCTCGTTGGCATGGTTGGCTAGGGTATTTGGCCATGACAACTTGTTTAAACCTCCTCGTCATCTATTTGTTGACACTTTGTTGATTTTCAATGTTATTAGCTCTTCCTACGTCCATCTTCGAGGATATATGTATCGATATTTTGTTTGTGATATGCCACGCGAGAAGGCGCTTTTAATACGCCAGCCACATGACATGATCGATGGTACTGTGGCATAGATTTCATATATCGACATTTACATTTTGAACCACTGTGTATTAAATGCAATTTTACCAAAATCGATCTGTGTCTATGCCATGGATTCGAGGCCACTTGGACAGTGAAGATCATTCCTGTCCATTAGGGTTTCGTCGGTTTTTGGGTTTGGGCCGTTCGTATAATTATCTGTGTTATTGTTGAAGCGGTTCTTTCTCCCTTCATTTGTTCTATTGGTTTCCCAGTGGCGAGACTCTACACATTTGAGGAACTGAGCGTAGGCGCCCCCAGGCTTTGGCGTATCTATTCCCTCATCGCATGGGTTTCAGGTATGACTTTTATGCCCGTCCTTAGTTTTAAGGCCAAGCTTACGCTCTGTGTTTATATCTTGATATGGATTTTTCCTTCCATAGTAATGTGCTCTGTTGCTTGAGCGAGAGCTGAGTTGAAGTGAAATAATTTTTGTTCCATGGTCTCATTTACATTCGAGAACTCGTATTGGTCAGTTGGACAAATCTTTTATAGAGATTTTTCTGGCCTAGTATGTTGATTTTTTTTTATATTCCAACATCTCTTCCGCTACCTCGTATGCCTTCCTATTAAAGATGAGTGGGATTAATGCTCTATCGTTTTTGAATAGGAGCTTCCTCAGTGTCTTTCGTGGTTTTACTGATGTTGTGCGAATGGTGATATGTTGATTTTTCTCGTCTCCCCCTCAACGAGCATCACCCATACCCTAGGCAAGTGATCCATTTTGATTTTATCACTGGACCCATGGATTTTTCATTCCCATTTGAAACTCCTGATCTTCAATTTTTTTATGTTATGCAGCTACTTCTAATCCAGTTCATTTTAAAGGAAAGGAGTTTCTCCTTTGTCAGGTAACCCTTCATTACTCGTTATTATTTTATTCGTGATAGAATGCTTATCAGTTACTCGGCTCGTATTCTCACAGTCGATGGTTTTTACTGCAGGTAATTCCAAAAGCTATACAAATTTCCTTCTCGGTGACCCATGAAAGGTGTTGTTTCATTCGACATTGATTTCAATGCTCTTGGCGTTTTCAGGTCGGTATCAACAGTATACTGGTTGGAGAGACGACAGACTCTCATAACGTTACTCTACAAATTTTTTTGTTCGGACCTTTCTTGTCTAACTTTAATAAATTTTCTCTTTGTTCTTATAACTATAATAATTTTTTTTGACGGGTCTATGTTACTAAGACTCTGAAATTATGGATTCTGTTAGCAACTTGCTCCAATTAATTTGTCAAGTAACACGTTTCTCTTAGTTTAGCTCATTCGGTTCACAAATTTACTTATAGATTTTATGTCCTATTTACCAAGAACCAGAGTTATACTATACTCCGTAAAATCCGGAGGCTAGTTCAGATTGGTGCTAATGATAAGGATTTTATTTCTGCTGCCTATGTTTGCTTCCATTTGATAGACAGAGCTGACTAGTTTACTAGTCTTAATTTGGGTTTATTCTTCCCGCCTTTTATTTTCATACTTGCATGTAATTATTGTTATGGAAAGAGTATCACACCTCTACAGAAAGTGATTGAATTTGACATCTGGTTCATGTGGTGTTATTTCTTCTTCTACTCTAATGATACACGTATATCTCTGCTTATTAATTTAAAGTTTTCAAGTATTACTTACTAGTGTAAATCAAAAAAATCTCTGGACTTTCTTGTCTTACTAACATGTACAGTATGCTCTATTTTCTAGCTAACATTTTCAGTCTATTTAGTGTTTAGACTACAATTCCAAACATAATATAGATCTGATGGGGAAATTAATTTTTATCTTTCCCAGCTTGTATAGTCTGCATGCATTTTGTAGAGGTTCACATGCATTGTTTGTAATTTCCAAAAATTATTAAGTTTTTGACCCTTGCTTTGGCAAGGATATTAACACCAGTTCTATATATATATATAATTCTCAGAACACATTAGTTGCATGATTAGTAAACATGTTTAGTCCTGTTTCTGTACTATCTAAATATATATAGATATAGCACTAGAATCTATAGTAGTAAAATATATTTTCTTCCATTTTGTCCTTATTATAGAAGGAAATCTATAAATAGACATGCACTGTTGTTTAGTAATTCTATATGTCTATACCTCACTTAGTTAATTCAACAAATGTATAGCTCTGCCCTGTATGTACTTAATTCCTCCTACACACAGATTTTTGGGTCTCCTTAATGTTCACTGAATTAATTCTATTTATAACAGAAACAGATTAAAGTTACATAGTTATAAATTGTGAGGTAATATAATCTCCAGATTTAAACCAGGGACTGGTTTAGAGTTTCTGGCTGATTTGTCCTCATATTTCTGGTTCCTACAACTATGCAGGACTGAAAGAGTGTAATTACTCTACCATTCTGTAAATGTATGGAACACTAGTACAAACAAAACATTGCAATAAATATGCAGCTACAGTCATTAACTTTTACACCTAACAACAATTAATTTTAATCATTCATAACACTGTGTGCATACCACTTTGGTACTTGACCAGTCCTCCCAATGGTAGAGTCCCTCTATCTCCAAAACTCACCCCTGAGCTGAGATCACTTCCATTCCAAACCAACCTCTAATCTGGTCAGGAATAGCTTATTTAAGCTTTTGCTCCCCAAAGCCTGTTTCTAATTCTGCATCCAGAATTATAGGATGCTTTTCTTCCAGTTTGCCTAGGCTTCCCTTATTTAGGGATTTTTAAAGTTGCTTTCTGCTTTTCCCAGCTTTTTACTTCTTGCCAACTACTCTCCACATCATTGGGGAAACTAGATTTTCCTCAAAATCTAATTTGGAAATAAATTATTTCAAGAATTTTTTTTTAAATATTTTTGGGGAAATATTTGCCTCTTTCCATCCTCATGGATTTAGCAAGTGATCTCATAATTCTCCTTTTGGTCAATCTACACAGAATTATTTTATTTATTTTTCATAATTAATTATTTAATTACATCCACAAAATACTTGTCCATTGGGGTCCATTCAAATGTCTAGCTTTGAAGGAAAAACATAAACTAGGGGTGTTACAATATCTATATATATCATAAACACTATGCATATCACATTAAAAAATTAAATTAAAAAGATTACAAAATATGTGACATGTGAAATTTAAATCCATGTAACTTGGCATCTACTCATAGCCCATAAATCAAGATTTTAGAGGTGCAAACCTTTCCTCAAATTTTATATTCAAAAATTTTTTTGCACAATTAAATATTTGATCTCTCTTGGGGTTTAATAGATTAAGAGTTAAAATGAATCCTAGTTAGAAATAAATGAATATCTTAAATAATGTAATTTATATTAATTTTAGAGAGATCAAATCATTATAATTTTATTTTCTTTTTCTTTTTCTTTTTCTTTTACAGTGGTTTGTTTGTGATGGCCTAATATGGAGATACAGGCATCTTGATATTGACTTAGTGTTTTAATTTGTAGTTACAGAAATGAATATTATATTAAATGATGGTGACTAGTGCACATATAAGTGGAACAAACATACCTCCATGTTTTAATTCTATAGTTAGATTCATGGGGTGTAGAATAGAATAATTGGTGGAAGAGTACATTGTTAACTTAACCTTATATATATATATATATATATATATATATATATATATATATATATATATCTGTGTGTGTGTGTGTATATGTATAACATTTTTTTTTATTTAATAAACCTTAGAAATAAAACTTCACTAGACTTTAAGAAAATCAAAATAACTCAAACAAGTAAATCAAGAAACCTATCTAAGGGTCCACCGAGTTCTTGCATCAAGACATTTCTATATTATTGACATAAATGTTCCGTGGAAACTCAAGTAGTCATGCAACTCAAGAACTTCCTATATTATTGACATAAATGTTCCCTAGAAATCTCAAGTAGTCATGCAACTCAAGAACTCAATGTGGGTTCAAAACCAAGCTTCACTGAAGGAAAAGAAAATTAAGCCTAAATTCAATGGGTAAATATTGTTATCTACTCATTTTGTCATTTTGTGATTTAAATGTAAGATAAATTAAATAAAATGTGAGATATGAGATATATAAGTATAGAATTATTAAAATGATAAATATACTGGTAATATATATCTATTGTTAATATTTAACTAAAATAAATATGTATATCATTCTTTAGCAACAAACAAATTATTGTCAATATTTCAAAATAAGATCATAAAGCGAATTTAACTCATAACTTGTAAACAATGCACAGTCTTCATTGAGCATATACATATATGGCATCATATTTAATTGTGGTGGTCAAAATAGAAGCACATGAAATATAATTATGGAAATTATTGTGTTGTTGTAAAATTCTTTATTTGTAGAATATAGAAGAAATATGACACACTTAACTTCTAAAATTTTACTCTTAAAAAAAGCATTAATATCTCTAATTATTTCTGGAAAATTTCAAATTTTAATTTGCCAAAATAACTTCAATAAATAAAAATAAGATTTTTATATTAATTCCTCCACTTTTTACATTTTAAAAGCTTCATAGTAAAACCAAAATAAAATATTTTAAAATAAAAAATATTTTAAAACCCAAAATCAAAACATACTCGAACAAAAATCAAATATTTTAAAATCCAAAATCAAAAAATTCTCAACCACCGCAATTTGAATTATTCACGCTCTTGTTTGCAATTAAATAAAAATCGTCAAATAATTAATCTCACTTCCCATTTCCAAATATTTTAAAATCTGAAATAGTTAAATATATATTAAAGGAAAAATGGGGATTTGAAAATTCAATGTTATAATTTATAATAAGACAATTACCAGTTAAAATACCTCTTAATTATTATTATTATAATTAAATATTAATTTAATATTAATATTAATTTAGTAATAATATAAACAATAAATTAATATTAATGGTTGATGGTTATGAGACAGAGTGTTATATAGTTGATAGTTGTTTTTCTTTTCAATTCCATGATTTCCATTTATGAAAAATTCCATTTATGAAAAATTCAATATTACTATTTTAGATACACCTTGTAAAGCTAACCTTTTGGGTAATTTTCTCTTTTGATAGAATAATGAAGGTCAAGTAGTTCGTATAGATGACACATTTCCCGATAAGAATATGTTTGCTGTGTCCAATAACGTTTTTTGTTCACACATATATTTAACTATTTAGCTGCAGGGAAAGTACCATCACATCTCTCTTCCAGAGACAAGCAGAAGACCATCAAGTGTAGTTCCTGCTCCTCCTCGGTTCAACTTTTTTAGAAATGGAAACGTAACTGTGTTACCAACAGCTTTATATTGATTACTTAACTAAGTCAGTAAAAACTAAAGAACTTTCTCATGTTACTGAAAATTACATTGTACATTTTTTTTTGTTATAGTGCATGTTTAAGATCTCTAGTGTGGCTAGAGAAATTTTTACAAATCAGACGATGCATTTTACCTTGAGACTTCTGAATACCATTATTCAACACTATAAGATTAATCGCGAGAAATCCTTTCCATGAAATCCACATGCATATAGCTAGGGGATTACATCGAAAACGTTCTGAAAACGTTCTTAAATCCATTTTGACCAAGATTGTACAAATGCATCGTAGAGATTAGGAAAAATATCTTTTATTGGCTTTGTCGGCACAAAAGATCAGATGGAGGAAAATAATGTGGCACGCTCCGTATGGGTTGGTGTATGGAAAGAAACTCCCCTTACATATTGAGATCCAAGTGAACACTTTCAAAACTGTAGTTTAGCTTGGCTTATAGATTTTCAAGGGGAAAAAATATAAACTTATAAAACTTAATGAACTAGATTAAATGAGGATGGATATTGTTCAAAAAAATTCCCACCTCCAAGAGCATTAAATCAAGTGCCATGACAAGCTTGTCTGAAATAAGTAGTTCAATCCAATCCATGTTATTAGGATCTCATTTTTTATTCTAAATTTAAATATTTCAAAGCAAAGTTTCATACAAGATGGCTAGGTATATATGAGGTTGTAAATACCTTTTACAATGGATCTATGAAGACAAAAATATATATGAGAATTGTACTTCCTTCTTCACTAACAACCATAGAGTTCATTCAACAAGTGTTGCAACAACAACAACTGAAAATGGTAGGTATAGATGATCTCTCATATATTAAAATTTCATCTTAATCTATTCCTTTTATTTAATATATTATATCAAAAAGAAAAAGATATGAAAAAATTATTAAAAAAACCAAAAGTAAAGAGAAAAATAAGAATGAGTTGCAACAACCAACTTGTTGGTGTTATTAGACAATAGGTTTGCTTGAAAACAAAGAAATTGGAAGGCATATTTTGCACAAATTTTCTAATAAAACAGAGGTGCTAAATGATATATAAGAAAATGGTGTTTCCCCAAAAAGAGGTTATATTTATGTGCTTAGTTTTGATTGAAGAAAAGTGGATCTATGAAATACCAAAGCTTGGGAAAAAAAATTTACCGAATATTTATTATATTTAACACAAAGTTGTTCATTGTAGTTACTTTGATTTGTATTTCTATCTTTATTATTAGCAATTTCATCATCCATATCACTTTTAGGATGATCAATATTTCAATTGTTTCTAGATTCAAAAGTACCCTTGTCTTCATCAATTTTTGTCTGATCATATTTACCATCATCATTTCCACCATCGTAATATTTAGTCTTATCATATTTATCATTATCATTTTGACCACCATAATATTTATTATCACTATATTAATAACCACCATCAAAACATTTTCAACATTATCATATTTAACATCATTATTTTCATCATCTTCAGCATAAATAATAGCATCACTAGCATGATTATGAACTTCAGCATTAGCATCATCAACAATGGTGGTCTCAGTATTAGCATCATCAACAAGTTTCCTTATAACTTTTATCTAATTTTCATTAATTGGCCTTTGTGATTTTATTTGAATTTGATAATGACCCCATTTTAGATTTTATCAAAGACAGTTATTTCATAATCACTCAAGGGAAATAGTGGCAACTTTGGTGATTTCCTCAATCTCCAAATTTACATACATTTTATACAGACTGTTTGTACGTAGTTTAACCAATTAAATCTACAAATTTGGAATGATCAGACATGGCCAGTTAGGCTTGGTTTCTTGTTTCTTCATCTTTTTCAAGATTTATATTACTGAAATTAGACTCTACAATCCTAGCCAAATGAGCTTATACAATGGTCAACATCAACAATGCTATGCCTACTCTAGTCCATATTTTTCTTTCAATTTTGTTGGGCGATTTTTGTTCAAATATGACAACAAATGTAAATAATGTAATTTTGGGAAAATTTACTTATTACTTGTTAGTTGGTTGTATAACGAAATGAAGTTAGAATAACGAAATAGCCCAGGTTAAATTGGATGGCCCAAGAGGCTTTTAAGATGAGGAGAATAATTCTTGATTAACATAGTTCCCAATCCCTTGCCCTGTGGAGGTTTCCTTGACACCCTGTCAAGGTTTTACCACGTAAATTTTTGTGTTTATCTTTGTGTGTATTTTACACTCAGTTTTCATTCAGTTTATGTTTCTTTCTTGTTTCATGCTTTCCTAGTACAATAAGTGGTATCAGAGTCGAGAATGATTAAAAGGGTTTATTTGACTCTAGCGAAGGTCTAGTGTCTGTAAGAGCCCGAGTGGACGCTAAGTTTCACTGGTGTGTTCGATGCCAAATTCGTTGGTGTCTACTGTCTCTTAAGAAGAAAGGTTGCTAAAATTGTTAACTCACTTTTGAAAATGCAGAAGAGACCCACAACCACAGAAAAGGTTCATTGCCACTGTCGAAGAAAAATACCATTCCAGAAGTAGTGAACCTAGTTAGGAGATGTCTGCGATCGTTGAAGAAGGAGGGGCCACTGAAGAAATAAAATCATTTCCCTTTCCGCCCAAAATGATTTTTTTTATCACTGCTGAAAATGCAGAAGGGATTTGTAGCTGCCACATTGTGCAGAAGACTACCATATTTTTTGTTGTCGCATTGTGCAGAAGATTGCCAGATTATCTATTGTTGCTGCATTGTGTAGAAGACTGCCAAATAGAAGATTTCTACGGCCATTGGAGAAGAAAAACGGTGTGAACAATTTGTTGTTTTCTACGAGAAGTAAATGGGTATTTTTTTCTGAGAATTTGGTTTTTTTAGAATTTTTTGTATGAATATATAAATATTTTTAAGGCAGACAATGAGCCGAAAATTTTTGGAGCAGCAGAATTTTTGTTTTTTTTAAAGAAGAACAAGAGCTAATTTAGTGGAAAAATAAACAAGTTATGATTTCTCTGATTTCTGAAGAACTAATTTAGTGGAAAAAGGGAGAAAATACAAACTTTTTTTCGAAACCCTAGGAGAAGAAGGGAATTTTTTTTTTAAATTGAATGAAGGAAACCTAGTAGAAATATTTCTAGAAGGAAGAAATGGCAAAAATGACGAACACGAAGTTGGAGGAGGGGAATTTCACCGTGAAGAACAATTTCGCATTGTGAAAATTGAAAGTTAGGGATTTGCTGGTGCAACAAGGGTTGCACAAAGCATTAGACGGGGTAAAGAAAAAACCTGCAAGCATGACAGATTCAGACTGGGAGGACTTGGATGCCCAAGCCCTTAGTACCATTAGGTTATGCTTGGTAGATGAAGTTCTCTTTAATATTGTTGAAGAGAGTGCAGCTAAAGGTTTGTGGGGAAAATTGGAAAATATTTATATGACTAAATCATTGATCAATAGAATTTATTTGAAAAGACAATTGTATAGTCTTCGAAAGAAAGAGGGTACAAAAGTTGCAGAACATTTAAATATTTTTAATATAATTATTTTCTAGTTGTCAGATATGGAAGTTAAAATTCAGGAAGAAGACAAGGTGATAACCTTTTTGTGTTCTCTCCCTCAGTCATAGGACCACTTCATAACTTCAATCAGTTTGAGCAATACCGTTTCTTTGAAATTTGAATCAGTTATGGGTGCTTTGTTACCTGAAGAAGTACGAAGGAAATCTAGTATTGAGACCTCTAGACCAAAAGCTATGGTAGCCAGAGGTCAGTGAAAGGAAAGAGGGTAGAAAGCAAGGTGTTCTTCCAAATAAAATTCAAAGGGTGGCGAGGAGTGTAAAGCCAAGTGTTGGAACTACAAAAACATTGGACACATCAAGAAAGACTACTAGAAATGGAAGGAGTCGGAAAACTAGAATAAGGACGAAAAATAGGTTGATTCAGGTATGATTGATGAATTTTTAACTATTGAAGCTCTACCTATTTGTAATGTCTCTCAAGATGCTGAAAATTGGCTATTGGACTCTGGTCCTTCTCATCACATGAAACTATAAAATGTTTACCTCGTATGAAACTATAAATGGTATTTCTATGTTTATGGGAAATAATGCATCTCGTTAGAATGTTGGGATGGGTAATGTAAATATTAAAATGCATGATGATACAGTTAAAACATTATCTCATGTTAGGCATGTATCTGAACTAAAGAAAAACTTGATTTCCTTGGGAATTTTGGATTCAAATGGGTATAAATTTATAGGTCAGAATGGAGTGTTGAAATTCTCAAAAGGAGCCTTGGTTGTTATGAAGGCTGAAAAGGTTGGAAATATGTATAGACTGAAAGGAAGTACTCAAGTTAGTGAAGCAACGGTGTATCGGAAAATGTGAAAGAAGGTTCTCATATATGGTATTAGCGGTTGGGTCACATAAGCGAGAAAGTTCTTCAGGTGCTGATGAACCGCAATTTTCTTCCTTATTTGAAATCCTTGAAGTTGGATTTTTGTAAACATTGCATGTATGGAAAACAATGTAAACAAAGGTTCAAGACTGGTAATCATAATAGTAAACAAATTTTATACTACATTCATTCTGATCTGTAGGAACCATCTCCTACTGTGCGTTATGGAGGTGCATTATATTTCTTAACATATATTGATGATTTCTGCTGGAAATTTTGGGTCTATATGTTTAAAAAGAAAGCTAATGTATTTAATATTTTTAAACAATTTAAGGCTATGGTGGAAAAGAAAACATGCAAATCAATCAAATGTTTAAGAACTGACAATGGCAGTTAATTTACTTCTTTAGAATTTGAACAATTTTGTAAGGATGAAGGGATACTTAGACAAAAAATTGTTGTTTATACTCCTCATAAAAATGGCGTTGCTGAAAGAATGAATCAGACTCTTACGGAAAGAGCCAGAAGCATGATCATCAATTCTAAACTGCGAAATGAGTTACAGGCAGAAGTAGTATCTATTTCTTGTTATTCCGTTAACGGATCACCTTTTGTTTAGATAAAATCTAAAATTATTGAAGAATTTTGGTCGGGTTAGTCTTGTGATTATTCACATTTGAATATTTTTGGTTGTCATGCCTATTCTCTTATTCCTAGAAATCATAATTCAAAGTTAGATCCAAAATCGAAATGTTGTGTCTTTGTTGGGTATGATTATGTAGTGAAAGTATATAGGTTGTGGGATCCTTCTTCAGGGAAGATAGTCATTAGTAAAGATGTAAGATTTGATGAATCTTCTCTTCTAAAATCAGATGTTGGAAAAGTTCAATAGGAGTAGGTATCACCAAATCATTATATTCAATTGGATACTAAACCTTTTCCAGAAAGTCGAAAGGAAGGAGAGAATTCTGATGAAAGAGGTGGGGAAGCAAAGGAAACTGGAGAAATTCCAGAACGAATTCAGCAACCAGCCACTCTAATAAGGTGTACCAGGGAAATAAAAACACCCAAAATATATGAATATTCCACTTCATCTTTTGCATTGATTACTGAATATGGGGAACCTTCTTGTTATCAGGAAGCAGTATATGATAGAGATAGTGAGATATGGAAAAAGGCTATGGAAGAATAGATGGATTCCTTAGCCAAGAATAATACCTGGGATCCTGTAGAAATTCCTAAAGGGAGAAGTGTTGTTTGGTGAAAATGGGTCTTCAAGTTGAAGAGAAACGTTGATGGAAGTATTGAGAGGTATAAGGTAAGGCTGGATGCAAAAGGGTATTCTTAGGTTGAAGGTATTGATTTTCGTGAGATTTTTTCAATAGTGGTTAAACTTGTTTCTATTCATACTATGTTGGCACTAACTGCATTAGTTGACATTGAGTTAGAATAGTTAGATGTTAAAACAACCTTTCTTCACGGAATTTTATATGAAGAGATATATATGGGCCAGCCATAAGGTTTTGTACAAGTTCGCAGTAGAAGATTAGTTTGCAAGATCAGGAAATCATTTTATGGCCTGAGGCAGTCGTCCAGACAATGGTACAAGAAGTTTTATTCCTTCATGGTGAGCCAAAATTTTATGAGAAGTGAGTATGATCAATGTGTATACTTCAAAAGTTTCAATGGCATATTCATTACCTTGGTGTTGTATGTTGATGGTATGCTTATTGCAAGAAAAATAATTGAAGAAATTAACAGGTTAAAGGCTTAGCTCTCTAGGACATTTGATATGAAGGATCTTGAAGTAGAAAGACATATATTAGGCATGGAGATACACAAAGATAAGAATAATGGTAAGATTTGGTTAACACAACAGAAGTATGTGCAGAAAGTACATGAAAAGTTTGGTATGAACAATGTGAAACCTGTTAATGTTCCATTAGCTTCCCATTTTAAGCTTTCTTCGGATTAAGTCCTAGAACTAATGAATAAAAAAATTATATGTCTCGTGTACCATATGAAAATGCAATAGGAAAATTAATGTATGCAATGGTATCTAAAAGACCTAACATTTCACATGCAGTTGGAGTTGTCAGCACGTTCATGGAAAATCCATGAGAAGAACATTGGCGAGCAGTGAAATCGGTGCTTCGGTATTTGAGAGGCATAAGTGACCATTACATCAGCTTTGATGGTCGTGAAGGTTCATTTTACGATTATGTGGATGCTGATTATGCAGGTGATTTGGACAAAAGGAGGTCTACTATAGGTTATGCTTTTACTCTTGCAGGTGGAGCAATTAGCTAGATGTAAAATTTTCAAGAGACAGTTGCTTTGTACACTACTGAAGCAGAGTATATAGCTGCTTCAAATGCCTGTAAAGAGGCAATCTGGTTAAAATATGTGCTTGATGAGATTCAAAGGACAAATGAGAAATTGAATGTATTCTGTGATAGTCATAGTGATATTTATTTGGCTACAAATCCAGCTTATCACAGCAAGACCAAGCACATCGATGTAAGGTATCACTTTGTGAGACATGTAATCGAAGGCGGGAAAGTAGTTCTTAAGAAGGTCCATACACAGGAAAATCGTGTAGATATATTCACGAAGCGAGTTACAGTAGAGAAGCTGAGATGGTGTCTCGCTTCTCTTTGCTTGCAAAAGAGATGATGAATAGGCATGGGCAAGGGATTAGGAAAATTGTTGTCAAGGTGGAGTTTTTTGAAATATGACAACAAATGTATATAATGTAATTTTGGGAAAATTTACTTATTACCTATCAGTTCATTGTAAAACGAAATGAAGTTATAATAACGAAATAGGCCAGGTTAAACTGGAAGGCCCGAGAGACTTGTAAGATGAGGAGAATCATTCTTGATTAATATAGTTTCCAATCCCTTTCCTCGTATAGGTTTCCTTCTCAACCTGTCAAGGTTTTACCACTTAAATTCCTGTGTTTACCTTTGTGTGTATTTTACATTCATTTTTCATTCAGTTTTTTTTCTTTCTTGTTTAATGTTTTCTCAGTACACAATTTTATGGTAACAAAAAGAGGTTTATTTTCTACAAAGTCTTACAAGGATTTTCAAGTGTAAGGTAACTAAGGTATCACCCAATATTTGAGAAGTTATATGATTTATTTAAAATATAGATTGGGCGTTCATATTCACACTACCAAATCCCAAACCTCATGATATCACACTCATATTATTGTTATTAATAAAGCATAAATCTATCTTATTTATACACATAAACAAGTGTAGGTTTACAATGCTCAATTCATGTTCACTATTTGTGCCTTGCAAATATTGATGCACCAAATTGATTTTGGCAAGATATCACTCAACTTGTGTGCACTAAATATTTTCATGTTTTATATATGTATATGCTCATTGAAGACTGTGCATTGTTTACAATTTATGAGTTATATTCAGTCTATGATCTGATTTTGAAATATTGACAATACATTGTTTATGTTTCTAAACACTGATATACGTATTTATTTTACTTCAATATTAACGATAGATATATATTATCTATATATTTATCATTTTAATGATTCTATAGTTACAGACATCATACCTTAAATTTTATTTAATTTATCTTACATTTAAATCACAAAATCAGTAGAAAAAATGAGTAGATAAAAATATTTACCCCATTGAATTTAGGCTTAATTTGTTTTCCTTCATTTTTGATAGGAAGCATTGCATAGTTGATATAGGTTATATTTTCAGTGCCTTTATTTCCTTTAGTGAAGTTTGGTTTGAACCCACATTGATTTCTTGAGTTGCATGACTACTTGAGATTTCTACGGAACATTTATGTCAATAATATAGGAAGTTCTTGAGTTTCATGAATACTTGAGATTCGAGGGAACATTTATGTCAATAATATAGAAATGCCTTGATGCAAGAACTCGATGGACCCTTAGATAGGTTTCCTGATTTACTTGTTTGAGTTATTCTTCCACTAAAGTTATTTTTATTTTCTTAAAGTCTAGTGAATTTGGAGACCAACCCATGTGAGGACTCTGCAAAACCCCGCAAAAAGAATTATTTTATGCTTTTCTTTGTGAGAGACTTTTTTTAGACAATGAGTTAGGTTTCTAGTTTTCTAGTGTTTCTATCTCTAAACAAATAATGTATTGTCTCAAATCGTATGATCTCGAATTGACAATTAATTAATGTTGAGTAAGTGTTTGTCTAATGATTATTATTGTTTTTATTATTATTTTAATGTTATATGTGTGAGAGAGAAAATATGAAGTTAATATAGAAATATTTTATATATATATATATATATATATATATATATATATATATATATATAGATATATATATATATATAAATATATATATATATATATAGAAATATTTTATATATATATATATATATATATATATATAAGGTTAGGTTAACACTGTACTCTTCCACCAAATATTCTATTCTACACCCCATGAATAACATTGAAACATGGATGTGTGTTTTGATCCACTTATATGTGCACTAGTCACCATCATTTAATATAATATTTATTTATGTACACATTAAAACACTAAGTCAATATCAAGATGAGAGTATCTCCATATTAGGCCATCACAAACAAGCCACTCTAAAAGAAAAATAAAAAAACAAAAAAAGACTTATAATGATTCTATCTCTCTAAAATTAATATAAATTATATTATTTAAGGTATTCATTTATTTATAACTAGGATACATTTTAACTCTTTATCTATTAAACCCCAAGAGAGATCAAATATTTCAATGTACAATTTGAGGAAAGGTTTGCACCTCTAAAAACTTGATTTATGGACTATGAGTAGATGCCAAGTTACACTGATTTAAATTTCACATCTCACATATTTTGTAATCTTTTTAATTTAATTTTTTAATGTGATATGCATAATGTTTATGATATATATAGATATATAGGTACATATATAACTTAGAATAAACATTTATTGTAAATATTAATTTTTGTTATTAATTAAATTTAAATATGATGTTATGAAATCTTAAAGGATCTTAGCTCTAATGGTTTGATGAAAAATTTTAGCTCAAATATTGAAAAACATGTTAGAATTGGTTTGTTGTAGAATTTATGAAATATTTGTATATAATGTAGATAGTTATGGATTTTCCAGAAATTATCATTCAAGTTTAAAAAATAATAATAATAACTAAATTATAATAGAGAAAATTGAATTGAATAGATTATTCATTTTACTTAAAATACAGCATCATTTCCATATTATTTTTTCATTTAAATGTTTACACTCATTTATGAACACTACAACATGATACTTCACAACAAACATTAAAATAATATTTGATTACTAAGATTTTTAAATATTATATCATAATCCTAAATTGAAATATTGAAAAAATTAGAGGTTTACTTTATCTTAAACATTTCTTTTGAATTAAATTTATAAAATAAAAACTCAAATAATAATAAAGAAAGGAGAAAAAAAACATTTACATCAATTTATATTTATTGTGCCCACACACGCTCGTGTGTGTGTGTGTGTGTGTGTGTGTGTGTGTGTGTGTGTGTTAAATTTACTAGCAATATAAAGGACTCAAATTTGTCTAGGTGCAAATATTTCATATTTTAAACTCACAAAAGAGTTTGCATCCTACAAAATTTTAATTCTTTTGAATTCTTAATAGGACCCTCAGCTAACATCAATATAGATTGGTTTTGTTATATAATTTATTCCATTTGTATTTTAAAAATATAAAGGGAAAATAGACATTCTAATATTTAGACACTAAAAGCACTAAGCACATAATTCAAAAGTCATTGATGGAGCACATTCAAATATTTTTAGTGTATAGGAGATTTGGTAAAAATATTTTACTCTCAATCTCAACCATTAATAAAATATTTTGATATCCATATAAATTACCTTAATTTTATATTAACTAAAACTTAAAAAAAAAACAATAATATAGATTTTCAATTTTTTTTTAGGATCAGCAAGGTGTATAATTCCTATACTTTATAAAAATGTTTCAAAACACTTAAATAAATTATTTGATATGAACTAATTTTTTTCAAGATTAACTTCATATATGTTTATAGACATAGAGAAAAAAAATATGTTAATATTGACATTAATAAAATATTTCAATACCCCAAGAAAATAATTAGAAGAAAAAAAAATACAAATAAAATATAATAAAAATAATAAAAAATAAATATATAATTTGTATCAGGCTTAATATAAAATTAAGATGTGATATTCAAAAAATATTCCTGACGATAAAAAAAAATTCTATGGTGGCTAAAATATTTGAGTGCCCATGTTAAGTAAAAATGATGTATATATTGTATAAAATAAAATTATATTTATACTAAATTATATGTATATTAAAATTATATGTATATGTATGCTAAATTATATGTATATTAAGCTATTTTATTCCATGTATTTAATATATTTTCAAAAGATTGAAAATCAAAAAATACAATTTAAAAAAAATAAAATTATAAATGTAGAAAGAAAAAAAATAACTAAATCTTAACCATCATTTATTAATATTTTTATAAATATACAATTTTTGAGAGTGCAATTTTTGAAAATTTTACACTATAAAAAAACATTTGCATCTCAATAAATTTGTATAGTCTTGACTCTTACTAAAGCTATAATTAAAATAGATCATACTGGTATTCGTTCTATTCTATTTAGTGTATTCACCTCATATAAAGCACTCTGTGATAAATATTACAATATAAGGAGAAAATAGACATTCTAATACCTAAATACAAACCAAGCCTTTTAAATATATGAAATTACAATGTATGAACACTGTTTTCGAAGCACGAAGCTAATTCAAGCAACAAATTAATGGATAGCATTCAAAAATTTAAGATTGGGAAACCGGAAGAGAAACAATATACATTCTAATACCTAAATACAAACAATGCTTTTTAAATATATGAAATTACAATGTATGAACACTGTTTTGAAAGCACGAAGCACATAATTCAAGCACCACATTAATGGATAGCATTGATGCGGAATTGATGAAATAGGTCCACCTTTATTTCTTCGTTTACGAGTAGTACTTTCCAAGAATAAATCCTCGGCAGAAGATGAAATCTGGCTTCAACTATCGTGGTTTAGCAGAAACATAATATAAAGCAATATGTATCGTAACGCGAAATCTACCATGAGAGTTCATGGTTTAGTATATATATAGTAACACTTTCCTAAGTAGAAAATACTGTGTAATAACATGTGTTCTTGAGCAGAATTTATTTATAGTAGACGTAGTAGAATAAATGGAGATCACGAACGCTAGGGTATTGTAATACCTGCAAAACAATTGAATTGAAGAACATATGAATAACAATTCAGTTGAATCGAAGAACATGTGAATAACAATAGGATTTAAGGACTGAAATTAACAAAAGCAAAAGAGTGAATATAGTGAATATATATTAATGAGTTGGAGTGTGAAATATGTACTCCCGCATTTAGTGTGATGAG
Source organism: Pinus albicaulis (assembly GCA_034641835.2). Lineage (NCBI taxonomy): Eukaryota > Viridiplantae > Streptophyta > Pinopsida > Pinales > Pinaceae > Pinus > Pinus albicaulis. Next base: position 1,415,375,639 of record CM076584.1, on the reverse strand, counting down.
GAGCATTTACGCCACAGCTTTCAATGTCGCTAACAAACTTGGTTACGTTGATCTGCGCTGCAAACTGGGGAGTAATCAAGGCACACATGCACTTCATGTCTCCACTTCTTATGAGACCGCAACACACAGCAGAAGGAGACCCTCCTGACAGTAGCGATTTGCAGTTGCTCTCCAAACCTTGGTCCTCAACTGTACATTGATCGGCTTCCACATGACTTACAGCAGCCAAGATGAGGCAGATGGATACAAATCGAAATCCTCTGAAATTCGCCATTCTGCCTCCCTACAAAATTCTGATTGCAGAAATCTTGTGTGTGATTACATTTTTGTGGACTTGATTGTTATATAGAATTTTGGAGAATTTTTTTTATCACGGGTTAAAAAAAAAACACGTTCCTTCGGATAAATTTTAATATTTTCGACTCCTGGTATATTTAGGAAATCCCGGAATATTTGGAATATTTTAATATTCTCTACTGCTTGTAAATTGGGGAAACCTCAGAAAATTTCATGCTCATAAGAAAAATTCAAATAATTAACTTTAGTTTACAATTTTTTAAATACTTTGAAATCCAAAATCAATACCATTAGAATTATTCACGCTGTTATTTACAATTAAAAAATCACAAACTTATTGAAATCTAATTCATGCACAATGAAAGTTCAATAAATAATTTGTAGATTTTTTTTTTTTTATCAGTGGTTACAAACAAAACAAGCTTCCCGTTGAAAAAAAAATATTCCATCTGAAATATTTCCATGTTACTTCTTAAATATTTTAATATTTTTGACTCCTAGTATATTTAGGAAATCTCAAAATATTTAGAATATTTTAATATTTTTGACCCTTGTAAATTTGGGAAACCTAAGAATATTTTGGAATATCTTAAAATCTTATTAAAAAAGTCAAATAATTAACCTTAATTTATATTTTCAAATATTTTAAAATCCAAAATCATAAGATGCTCAACCAACACAGATAAAATTATTCGTTCTCTTGTTCCCAACTAAATAAAAATCGTCAAATAATTAATCTGACTCCACATTTCCAAATATTTTAAAATCTAAAATCATTAAAAGATGCTCAACCAACTTAATTGGAATCTTAATTATAATTTATAATAAGACAATTTCCAATTAAAATACATTATTAATATTATTAAAATATCTTATTAATATTATTAATATTTTAATTAAACGCTAATTTAATATTAATATTAATTTAAGAATAATATAAACAATAAATTAATAATAATACATAATTTATTATTAACCAATAAAAAATAGATTTAATAGACTAACAATTCTGATATTGTTTTGTTAACACTCCATAGAATGTGTTTCTAAGAAATAGAGAACAGAAAACTAAAAATAAGAATAGAAAATGTTTCATAAACCAAGCCATAAACCAAGTTTCGCAAATATAAATGTTCTATAGTTATAACATGATTTCACTTCTCGTTAATTTAATAAATTGTCATTATAATCATCATTAGTAAATTTATAATAATATTAGGTAATGTAAAACTTTAGATATAAATTTAGAGATATAATATAATTATCATTAAAAACTCAATCCCATAATTTAAAGAGGAAAATGAAAATACACAATATACACCAACATCTTGTATATTAAATGATACAATTAAGGTTTATAATTAAGATAGATATTAGTATGTGATACACTAACACAACTAGGACAAAAGGGACTTGATGCTTAGAAATTTTATGACATGTGTGTCTCACATTAACTACAAAGACTTGCAGTTTTAATCGATTTACTATTTAGGGATTTGGCTTCTGTGATCCATAAATTGTGAGAAAATCTTTCGGTAAAAATCACATCAGAATAATTTTGGTCGACACGTTTCGAACCAGCCAGTGTGGTTCATTACTATTTACTATTTTTTTTAACTTCTAAAAATGTAAAGAAAAAGACAAAAATTTCAAAGAATATTCTATTATTGTTAGAAATTTTATTGTGGTGTAATTATAATTTTTATTAGTACACCGTAAGCCGTCATTATTTGAAAACAACATACCTGATGCCTTGTTGTCCTTCATGTGCATCGTTTGATCTTTTGTTAGATGATTAAATTGTCATTAACCATTGATTTGAAGTCATTATTCCCCAAGTGGTTGGTGGTTGGTTTTGAGACATTTGACCAGAAATCTCAGCAAGAATTAATTCAAGAAGGTCGGCATCTGTGACCGCGACATCTATGTTATTCTCGGTCCAAAACCGACAAATTGCGAATCTGGCATCGGTGGATATTCAATCAGTCCCAGACACCGGTGCCTGCGTTGAGATTCAAGCCGTTCTAGAGCTCTTCCTTCCCACCTGCCAAAACCTTCTGAATATCCCAAGGGTTTGACAGATGAATCAAAAGATTGAAGAAGGGTTTGGAGGGCTTTCAGATTTTTTGGCACTGGGAGATGGAGCAGAAATCTACAGGTTTAATAGTAGGTTCAGATGGGATTATCTATAGGTCCGTAGCCCAAAGCACAATAGAAGCAAAGGGTATGCTTCCCATGCCTATGGAGGTGGACCCCCTTATCTGGTTCTGATATGGGTTTCTCACTGGTGAATAATCGATTCAACAAGGGGTTCTGTGGTGGAGACCTTTCGATAAGGACCAATGAGGAATTTGCGATGGCTTTCTCGCAGATGGGCATTAAGGGTGGTCTTGGAAGTCCTGAGGGCATATCTGTGATCTATCAGACAAGGAAAATCGATGATGCTGATGGGAATCACCCTTACAACCACAAGGGCTTAACAGGCATTCCCGTTGGCACTGGTGGGCGGATGGTATGCGGATGGTATCAAGGAATTATGGTACTGCATATAATGAGCCTGCGAGAATGGAATGGTTCTTTCACCCAGGGGATGAAGGTGAGTGCCTATATGACGATGGATCCACAGACCAGGGAGAGTTTCAACAGTCGTGGAGCTCCTCGGTGCATCTGGATCACCTCTCTGGTGGGGCATCAGATGATGTAGGGTTTCATAAGGTGAATTTCATGTGTAGTTTTGGTGGCAAAGTTCTTCCGAGACCAAGTGATGGTGCCCTCAGGTATGTGGGGGGTGAGACTCGTATTGTCACAGCCCATAGAGGTATTGGCTTTAGAGAGGTCATGCAGAAGATGATGTAGACATATGGCCAGGATCTGTTGCTGAAGTATAAATTTCCAGATCAGGATCTCGATGCTTTGGTGTCTGTTTCTTGTGATCATGGAAAATTTTAGGGGCTAATATTCGCAGGTGGGCTAATTTTCCATGAATTTTCCAAAAAAAGATTCGCCAATTTCCATTTTTTTGTAAAAATGATTCGCCCAAATTTTACAATATAGAATTATTTTACCTTAAAAATAGCCAACATTATATAGAGACTATATATAAAATCATTATAAATTTTTATAATTCTACAAACATATTAATAAAATTTTATAGTTCATATATTAGGGACTATTGAAATTCGCCGACGTTTTAAACTTCAAGATAATTTTCCATCCTTAAAATTATCCCTGCTTGTGATGAGGATCTTGAAAGTATGATGGTTCAATATGAGAGACACCTGGAAGGCTTGGGTGAAGTATTTTCAAGGTTGAGAGTATTTCTCTTCCCTGCAGGTGATCATGGTCTGGCTCATTTTCCTACAATAGGTGATCGTAGGAATTCTGAAAAGCACTATGTAGATGTGTTGTTGGTCCAGTGAAACTCACACTGTCTGATCGTGTACGCCACACACCATCATTTGAAGGAACGCAAAAATTCATTTGGTATGCATCCTCCCAGACTGCAGAACATCCATAAATACAAATAGCAGAAGTGCCCAATTTTTAGAACTTCAAAGGCAGGGAAAGTATATATCGAAGCTCAGAGCACCTAGATATTCTCACGAGAAAGGAAGATTACAACTAGATATTTTCCATAGGAGAAAGCTAGATTACAACTAGCCAGAAAGCTAGATTAAATATCTATATACATTGGATACCTGTATACTGAAGGAGAAACACTATATACTTCAGAGAACTGTATATTGAAGGATAAACCCTACAAGTTATTTTGTCGGCTTCCTAAACGCTTCCCTTCTATATTGCATCCTTTATAGGATGAATGCATTCAATTGCAAGGAGTTATGCGGTAGAATATATGCGCTATCTGCAGGCACTATTCAAATAGCTAGGCAACTCTATTTAATCAATATAGAAAAGCCCCAAAATGAGCAAAATAATATATATGAGAAGTCATTGAGCATTCTCAATAGAGGCGTTAAATTGGTGAATATGTGTGGGAAAACCAGCCCTCTTAATAGGTTCCAAAATCTCAGATATGCTTCTGAAATTCACCAGCTAGAGAAAGAGATCCGTGACTTCGTTCAGTACCAGCTGCCTATCCAACTATCTCTTGAATTGAAAAATATCATATCAGAGTTCAAGAATCTTTGCCATCTGTACGAGTTGGAGGTAGTGGATGAGAGAAACGTGAACGAAACAATCATTCCCAGGCTCACCAATGATCCCGATGAGAATGCCATGAGGCTACGACGAATTGGTCCTGATGCTATGTTTGATGGAGATTTTGATGAATATCCTACTTCTAATTGTAAAGGCTCAGGTAAGTCTGATTTTGTTGTGGGGTTGGAGAAAAATATTGGTAGTTTGAAGAGGATTTTTCTCCAAAGAGGGGTGTCTGTGGTTGGAGTGCAAGGTATGGGGGGTGTTGGCCAAAAAACTGTGGCATTGTCCCTCTACAATGATAAATAAATTAAAGGTAATTGGGGTTTCTATTTATTCATACCATTTTTTGTTTAACTCCTGAAAGGTAGTCTTTTTACATTTCATTAATTTATTTCTATTCAGATTATGGAATTTTCATTCTAAGCAATTGTTCTTTATCTATGGCAGGTGCTTTTCAAAACAATATCATTTTTATCATGATCTCACAATCCCCAAACCTGAAGGAAATTTTAGAGACTATGTGGGAGAAGATTGTTCAGAGGAAGAGACCTTAATTTCAAAATGTTGAGGATGCACATAGACAACTGCAACAACAGTTGCTCAGGCAAAGGAAGCGAACTCTTGTGCTGTTGGATGATGTCTGGTCTAAGGCAATTTTGGAAAAATTGTTATTTGAAGGTGAATGTTATAAAACCCTTATGACTACACGAGATTGTTCTATCATCCGCACGACAAGCTCTACCAGGCCTTATGAATTTCCATTACTGGATGATGACGATGCTCTGCCCCTTTTCTGCTTTTGGGCTTTTGGACAGAATTCAATTCCAAGTAATGCGGAGGAGCAGCTAGTCAAGCAGGTATGTCTCTTGTAGTATTGGAATGCTATTTATATGCAATATATTACTATTCCAAGTCTAATAAAATTGGTAAAATTTAGTGGTTATTCAAGCTTATTGAACAAATATTCATGCTTTCGGCAACAATGTTTTTTTGTGTATGTGTTTGGTTTGTTTTCCACCTATATAAATTCCACTTAGTGTTGTTGATGTATGAATCACAGGTGCAAGAGGAATGTAAAGGCCTGCCACTTGCTCTAAAGGTGATTGGAAGATCTTTGCATGGTCAACCTCAACCAACGTGGGAGAGTGCCAAGAACAAGCTTTCAAATGGAAAACCAATATCAGATTATCACAAAGAAGGGCTTCTTAGATGCTTGGAGACCAGTGTTGATGTCCTGGATGAGGAAGCACGGGAGTGCCTCTCAGACTTGGGGTCATTTCCAGAGGATAGAAAAATCTCAGTGGATGCATTGCTATACATTTGGGTTTATGTGAGGAAGATGGAGTGGCATGACACTTGTTTCATCTTATTAGAACTTGCAAGTCGGAATCTGTTGAATTTAACAAGCAATCTCAGGTAAGCTCATTCTTTTGTATTTGTTGTTTTCTCAAGCACTTTATCTTGGCTTCCTCCATCTTACATATTATGTTATCTTGGAAATTGGATGCAGTAGAAGCCAAGCAATCGATTATGGCAGTGCTTCTGAGCTGTAATTTTCTCAGCATGATGTAATGCGAGACTTGGCCCTATATTTGGCATCTGGAAACAGTATAGTTTGTAGGAAGAGGTTGCTTATGCCTAAAAAGGAGGACAATTTGCCAGGAAAATGGGAGCTCCTCAAGGATCAAGCTTTTCATGCCCAGATCATTTCCATTCACGCAGGTGAGTCAAAAAGATTATATTAGGAATTTCTGCGTCTTTTTTATAGTCTTGTGTCTCATCCTAACAAAGACATTTAAATAACAAAGGATGTGGACAGACTGTCATGGACCTGTTCTAAGAACCAGTGAATCTTGCCAAAAAAAATCTTATGGGCCTTTTTATCACCAAATGGCTATTTTAATCATTTTCTCTGAAACTGCACTATCCAGTCACCAAATTCTTTGAAATATTATGCTAATTATTTACCTTTAAAATCATAAAATTCTATATTCCCAAAATTAGATATGAGCTAGTTAATAATGTACACCGAATACTTTTTTCTCTAGATTTCTCATAGAAAAAACGCTCAATTTTGCTACTTAGGAGTGCTAGGAAATCAACTTCAGAGAAAATCTATTTATTTTTATGGAACATTCACCATCTTCGTTCATTTACATTATTGACTTAATTCTCAAGATTTTTTGTGCATGTCACATGTGAATTTTATCCTACATCAAACTGGTTATCAACATGTGATCTGCATGAGAAGATATGTAATGATATCTAGGTGTTGGCCATTGATATCAAAAGATCTTAGAAAATATATGTAATGATTACATAGTGTGTGCAATAACCCATAATGTTCTAATTGAACTTTGCATATGTGGTTTACTTATGTAGGTGCAATGGAAGATGATCAGTGGTGTGAGATGAATTTTCCTCAAGCAGAGGTTTTGGTTCTACTCTTTTCTACAAGAAAATACTTTCTTCCATCATTTTTGGGTTCAATGAGAAAACTGAAAGTCCTCATAATAATTAATTTTGGGTCCAAGAGAGCCTCGGTGAATGGTTTACCAGCCTTATCTTCACTTACTCAGCTTAAGACTCTTCACTTGGAGAAGTTTAATGTGCCCCGCCTTCAAGAACACAGTAATGTCTTGCAAAACTTAGAGAAGCTATCTTTGAGCTTATGTGAAGGGCTTGGAAATATGTCCAGGTTCAATAGCTTCTAGTCAACCCTAAATCTTCCCATAATGTTAGATTTAAACTTAGACCACTGCCGTGATTTAGAGGAGCTGCCCCCTGGTATATGTGACACATCTTCAGTTGACAAGTAGTCTATCACTAACTGCCACCTTCTTCAAAATTTGCCTGATGACTTGGGGAATCTCAGATATTTAAAAATGTTAAGGTTATCTGCATGTCTAGGTCTGAAAGAGCTTCCAGCATCTATTGGAAAACTTGGAAAGCTGGAATATCTAGACATTTCGCTATGCGAGTGCCTAAAAGAACTTCCAGAGGAGATATGACAACTAAGGAAACTCGAAGAGATTGACATGAGAGAATGTTCTCGTTTGAGGAAGCTGCCTAAATCAGTTGCAAGTTTGAAATGTCTAAAACATGTTAGCTACCAGTCAAACCTAAAGCTTCCCATAATGCTAGATTTAAACTTAGACCATTTCTATGATTTAGAGGAGCAGCCCCCTGGTATATGTGACATGTCTTCAGTTGACAAGTGATCTATCACTAACCGTCACCTTCTTCAGAAGTTTCCTGATGACTTGGGGAATTTCATATCTTTAATAATTTTAAGGGTATCTGCATTTCGAGGTCTGAAAGAGCTTCCAACATCTATTAGAAAACTTGGAAAGCTGGAATATCTGGACATTTAGCTATGCGAGTGCCTAAAATAACTTCCAGAGGAGATAGGACAACTAAAGAAACTTGAAGAGCTTGACATGAGAGAATGTTCTCGTTTGAGGAAGCTGCCTAAATCAGTTGCAGGTCTGAAATGTCTAAAACATGTTATCTGTGATGAGAATATTGGACAACAATGGCTACGTGTCAAGAGCTCTGCCATCCGGGAGCTTAGAGTTGAAATTGTAGACACACATTCGAGCCTGGATTGGCTGGATGCTTGATATCCTACCTAGACAGCAAGGGGTTGAGTCATGCACTGGAAAGAGATCAAGAATACATCCTACAAAGTCAGCAAAGACAGCAAGTGATTGAGTCATACGCTACTAGAGATCAAGAAGATAGCTTTTATTTTCCCCTCAAAGATTCAAATCATAATATGGTAAGAGATCAAGAGAAGCTTTTATTTTACCCTCAATGAAACACATAGGCACACTCGGATGATTGATGACAAATGAAGACTAAACCAAGCTTGATTTAAAGGGGTAGAAATTAGATATGCATCTCCATGTTTGCATTTACTCTTTTGTGATCTGGGTGGAGTGGTCTTTTCCTGTGTCTCCAAACAAATATTGAATTTTTGTGGAAACTGTTTCTGCTTGTTGTATCCAGTAATCATCTCTTGCCTCCAGTTACTGGTATCTATTATTGAGCTCTGATTGATGAGCCATTCTGTATTCCTATGCTCTCATGGAAATGTCTTCCTCATCATTCATGATTTACCTATGAAGCCCAACACATCTTGAACGTTTGTCAAAATTGTTCACGCTCATTGGTTCTATCTAGTCATTATATCTTGCCTATGATTACTGACCTCTATTATTAGTCTGTTGGAGAGACCAGTCATTCTTATCCTGTATTCCTTTTCATTTCAAATCATTTCAAGTTCTGCCATTTTTTCTTTGTTTGATAGCCATCTTGTGCCTATATTTTTCTATGAAACTTTGATGGTTTTTGGAGTTGTTGTGAGTCCTCCATCTGGGTTCCTGCTGGATTCTTGCCTTATTTTGGCTTTCATAACACTATATTTTTTCATACACTTGAGAGTGCACTTAAAGTAAGTGATATAAGTGATATATTGGTACAATATTTTTTTATTTTTTTATTTTTTTTATTTTTTATTCAATTGGGCTAACTTGAGGCTAGGGCCAGCCTTAATGTTGGATGAAAAAATGATCTTCTCACCAGTGAGATAGTAAGAAAGAAGATCTTTTTTTCTTTCTTTTAATTTGAATTGCATGTCTAGAATTAGAGAAGTACTCCTCTGAATCTGGTTGTGTGGTATTATTTGAGAACTTGTCATATTACCGAGACTCTGTTTCTCAGATTTAACTGTGACACCTAAACTGTGACACCGAAATGTATATGCTATTAAAACATCAAAGTTATAGCAATGAGACTTATACTACTATGGAATTACCAAATGAGGTTGTTGTGGTTATGTAATAGCACTGAATTGAGCTAGTTCCAAGACTGTGTTTCCATTGAAACTGAGGTACTACCGATATCCTTTTTCTATGAAATTTTAATCTGAATTTTTTTTTTTTTAATCTGAAACTGCACATGATCATTCATTCTTTGAATTGAAGAACTATGGTAATGATCCCTGTCCACTGAACATTGCAATGATCACTGTCCACTACCATTATTTTCCTTAATTGCATGGCCTTAAAACTCATAATTTTCTCCTCTGACCTTAATGCTCCTTAACTATGAAATTTTACTCCATTTTTGTTTAGCCTATGGATTTTCATCTTCTAGGTTCACTTCATGTTTTTATTGTGTGAAAAAATTCGTTGTTTTGGACAAGATTTGGTGAGTCCAAGGAGTTTTATTCTTGGTGTGAGAGGCTTGGAGATTGTCACTTTTGGTGGATTGATTTTGAATTATTTTGAGTGGAAAGTGTCCCAGAAGAACAGTAAACGTGTTTATATCATTTGTATCAAATCCTGGATGTTGGGCCATCTATTTCTAAAAGAGCTCTATTGTTCATACAACAGGCTTCTATAATCCAGCAAATTGTGATGGGTATGCTCCAGGTGGCAGTAGCAAAATGGTTAAGAAACATGACGTTGCAGTCAACTTTGTACTTGGGTTCATGAAGAAGGATTTTCTGAAGCAATAGCAGATCTAGAGGGTCTTTTTTGGCAGGTTTTTAATGCAGCTTGAAATGTTGGAATTCCTTGGGATAAGTGATTTTTTTTTTATCCACCCCTCTTTTATTCAAATTTGATAGCAGACACAAAATAAGAGATAAATATCCCCTAAGCCAATTTGAACGTAACATACCATCAGTTCAGGACTACCAAGTAAATCATCTAGCTTTAGTGGCACCATCTAACCCTGTGCAATTACAATGGGACATTAGAGAAGTACTCCTCTGAATTTGGTTATGTTGTTCTTTTAAAACAAGAGATTCATTGAGGAATGGACGTTTTACTATCCACAGGTGGACTGCATTATATTTGATAAGATAGGGACACTCACTATTGGAAAACCTACTATTATTAACACTAAGCTTATGGAAAACATGACCTTGCATGACTTCTATGAAATTTTTGCTGCAACAGAGGTAGGTCCTGCATATTTATTTCTTTATTTCTTGATTGGTTCAATATGTTTAAGTTTGGTTCTGTTGAATCTTGGGTGGCCTAATTGACCTCATTTGTTGGTTGGTCTTGAAGTCGTAGTATAGGGATTGATAGGTTGTGCACTGATAGAATAAGATAGAATAAGATAGACATCAATTTCAGTACACATATCTTTCTTAGCAATTGTTGGATAAGATAGGCATCAATTTCAATACACATATCTTGCTTAGCAATTATTGGATCTCTTTAAAAATCTTATGGTGTTTCCTTTGTAACATTTGTTGATGGTGCAATTGCTAGTTGATTAAGAAATAATAATTAAATTTGCAATTGAACTATCTAAAATGAATTGAATTCAATTTTCAATACAAGATATTTTCAATTAAACTATATGTGGAGCTATTATTATTAATATTATTAATATTATTATAATTAAATACTTACTAAACATAATTACTTATTATTAACAAAAACATGAATGGATTTAATAGACATACAATTTTCATATTCTTTATTGTTACTCATGAATGTAACATGCATTCCTAAGAATAGAGAATAGGAAACCAAGAATATGAAGATAGAATATTTCATAAACCAAACCATAAGTCAAGTTTCACAAATTTAAATGTTATATAGTTATGCTTTTATTTCACTTATCATTAATACTGATAGGTGGTCATTATAATCATAACTAGTAAATTTTTAATGATATTAGGTAAATGTGAAAATCTGAGATGGATTTTGAAATGTCCAATAGTTATCATTCATTAACTATGTGTCAAAGAGGCCCATGAACATTTCTCAATCTCGACCATTGACACAATTTTTACATTACACCAGGTGCAGCAAGGGGGTCACATGTGGGGGGGAATCCCCACTATGCCATGCATATAGTGTAGTTCCCTTAAAATATTTTGAATAGATTTTTGTGTTTGTTTTCGGAAATTTTTGGTAGATGTTTTTTGTCTTTAGTAGTTTTGTGATGCATGGCAATTTTTCTCATGGTTTTTTTAGTTTCAGTTGAGGAACTATGGTTGTATTCAAATCCATAGTAAATCGATTGTTGGTTTATATATATATATATATATATATATATATATATATATATATATATATATATATATATATATATATATATATATATATATATATATATATATATGGATGGTATTATGACATTTTAAAGAAGAATGTATATTAAAAAATATTTCTAGTTTGGTTATTTCCATTAGTAGTAATTCAAATATAAGTTTGGATGAGATATCCTCATCCTTGTTATCAGAGGAGATGACATGGAAAAATATGGAAATCCAAAACATAGATACCGATTAAGTAAGAGGATTCTACTAGGATAGAAATAAAAAAAAGTCCTAATGTGAGAAATCTAAATTTAGAGGAAAGTATAAATGTCTAGGAAAATTCATTAAGGTATTTTGAAGATGTGAAAAAGATGGGAATTAAAAGAAATACTATAAATCCAAAATTGTTGAGAAAAGGAAGGGATCTAATGATTCTCATCTTATACAATCAAAATCCTCCTTTGATGGAGGGGTCAATATGTATTTCAATTCCTTATGTACATGAGCAAATCATAAGGTATGGTTGGTCGACTCAAGCATATCATTTCATATGATTCCTTATAGTGATTGGTTCTATAAGTATGAAAGGTATCATGGTGGTGATGTCTCCTTGAGATATGAATCAAAATCAATAATCATACGAGGATAAAATTAAATTAGTTGAAGTTCATGGGTATAAGGATTATAATAGTCCTTGGTGTTCTGAAAATCCTTGGATTAGAAAGAAATTTTATGAAACAAGCATGAGAAATGCAGGTGCAAAATTATTATTTTTAAATGATACATATAACATGGTTGGAGGATAAATGGTATTGTTGAAAGGATTTCCGATTCAGACTCTGTATAAGGGGCTAGGGAGAATTTCTATTGATGGGTCAAATATTCCTAATGTTCTTGGCAATGATGCAGACAAAGGAAAAACTCCTACAATTTATTAACAAAATATTGAGGTGTGGCATCAAACACTAGGACATATTGTACAAAAAAAAAATTAGGTAATGTACAATGTAGGAGGTATGCCTAATTTATCAATGGATTCTAATTTCTATGAATACTGATTATATGGGAAGAAAAATGGGTAAAATCATCCTATGGGGCTATGAGGTTAGAGGGAATATCATAGTTGCTGCACAATGAGGTGTTTGGACATATTTCTACCTATTTCAATTCCATCGTTGGGTAAATATATGTTCTATGAATATTTTATATATGGCTTATTTGGAGATATGGATTTATTTTCTTAGTAAGAAATGTGAAGTATTGACAAATTCAAAGAGTTTAAGGCTCTTATGGAAAATCAGGAAGAGGAAGAATTATTTTTTTAAGGGTAGATAATGGTGGAGAATTATATGGTGGTTAATTCAAAGAAATAAGTAATAAATTCAATAGAGTACAAAAAATTACTACTCCATACACACCTCAGAATAATGGAGTTGTAGAGAGGGTGAATACAATGTTGATGGTGAAAGTAAGGAGCATGCTCAGTGGCTCCAGGTTAGAACAAGAATTCTAGGCAAAAGAAATGGATAATGTGTGTTATTTGGTTAATAGACAACCATAATCAACATTACATGACAAGAATCCACTTGAATTATGTATTGGTATTAAACTTTATCTTAAACACATTAGTATAGTTGGTTATGATGCTTAGATACATCTTAAAAATGGGAATATGTGTGAGTTAGATAGGAAAGATAAAAAACGTATCTTTATTGGATATAAATATGGTGAGAAAATTATAAGATTTGGATCCCAGAAACTAAGAAGGTTTTGTATAATAGAGATGTGATATTTAGAGAAACAAAATATGTTGTAAAATAGAATGTCATGCCAAGGTAAAAAGAAACAGAAAATATAGAGTTTTGATTTAAGGATGATGAATCACGCTCTATAGAAGAATAAGAAGAACAAGAGGAAGAGTTAAAGGAGATCAATTTAAGAAAGAAGTTATCTAGAAAGGTATGCTATATCTTACTTCCATTCCAATTTTTCTTTGTTTATTACTGATGGTTATCCTAGAAAGTTATGGAGGAAGTGGATTAGAGGATAGGAGACTCTGGCAAAATCCAATGGTAGAAAAAATGGGATTCTGAGACAATAATTAAGATTAGAATGTAGTGGAGTTTTAAATTGGAATAATTATTGATGTGTAAACTACCATGTGTATTTTACTAGATGGTGCATCACAGCAAATATAATAAAGGGTGAAATCCCGAGGTTGGGAAACACTTTTTTGCGGATGCCTAGAATTTGGGTGAAATTTTTAATTTCTCGTTTGAGAAAATAGTCAACTCAATTTCTCCACTAAGAGTTTTTAGAACTCTCTTTTGAGATATTTCTAATGTTTCACCCGAGATTTTGATTGGCTTGACTGGAGTTAAAATACTCTCGGACAAGAGTTGTAAAACTCTCGGCCTAGAGTTTTTTTAACTCTCATTTGAGAGTTTTATTCCTATAAAAATACCCCAAAATCCTGTCTTCCCCTACATTCTGCACACCTATACATTGGAGCACTATCGTTTTTGAGCCACCATGAGCACCAGTGAAAAATTGGATAGATTCTTGCCAGGTAAGTCTCGAAAATGACTTTTTTTAAGGTAAATTTTATTCTGTGGGCTATGTTCTCAATCACAGAATACAAAAAATGAACACAACCAGATCTACAGGTGATATTTTCTATGTATTACATCGTGCTCTTTACTATGTATTACATCGTTCATCGTTTATTGAAGCATTTTGAGTTTCTCCCCAAAGGTATTGTGTCATGTAATAAATTGGTTGAAATTATGAAACCTATAGAAAAATTTACAAGCCCTCCCACCGCTATAGGTATTTTCCCACAGAGCCTGTTATATCACTCATTTAAATCTTGAACTCACACCTTACCTTACATCTACTCATTTAAATATTCATCTTACACCTTGCCTTACAATCATGGTTCTAGGATAGACAAAGGAAGGAATTAATGAGAAAGGAAAAAAACTGAAATCGTGATGGTTATTCATGGGGTTAAGTGAATAACAGGCTACCATACTAAGGGAGGTTCTTTTGTGTGAAGTTTTAGGTTGGTAAGAACCATTGTCTTTTCCTATACGCCTCGTGCATGGAGGATTTGGTCTGCAGCTGCAAATTTGCTGAGGTTCGAGAGGTTGAGCATGGACTTCATGCAAGATACCAGGCTACCATACTAGAGGAGGTTCTTCTATGTGAAGTTTTAGGTTGGTAAGAAACAGTGTATTTTCCTGTACGCCTCTTGCATGGAGGATTTCGTTCACTTGGAGCTGTTAGGTTTCCTATTTTGTAAATTTTTGTAGCTTATCCACCCAAAGAGACGTGTCCATTCATACATGGAAAAACCATTATATATTACCAACTAAACTCTTCTATTTTTTCATTGATATTTTCAATCAAAAAAATCAGAACACTTCAGTTAAGAAGATAAAAATAAGTTCTGATCTGAGTTGCTAGAGGGGAACAAAAAATTAAAGATAATCATCTCATAGTGTTGTGGAGGTAAATCCCCTCTGCGGACAGAGGCGATCCCTACTAGCCCAGACCGGGTCTAGCAAAACTCGTCACACGCTATAGTGTAGGTTCCTAATTGCAAATAGACCAACCAGTGATGAAGGCTTACCTGGAATCCAACGCTGTCGCTTGTAGAGAAAGTAGCGCTCCTGTTCCTTAGCTCTGGCAGATCATGATCCTCACGATCTCCTTGACCGGACACCTGCACACGCAAGAAACACAACAAACGCAAGCGTAAAATCTAGTATATGCAACTATATGCCAGTCAGAGAAGACATAACTCATCATCATAATCAACAATAGGAGTGGAACCATAACCAATAGTCGCTTATCATTAATCAATCAAAGAAGAATACAAACATAGCCCTGACGTTGAATTCTCCTTCGGAGGGTCACCAGCGGAACACGTCTCGACAAAGCCTGTCGGGGATGGGACAAGCCTCTCTCTTCGGATGTCTCGACGATAATCTCCTTGCTTGGATTTGGCCTTAAGGGAATGAATCAAGACTCTTACAGCATAAGGCTCTAATGGCTCTTGGGAACTTGGAGACTAGCTTGCAAAGGAGATGAGCAAGCTTTTATAGATGGAGGAAGGGGAGTTGGGATCCCTATAATCATGGGATTGGCCCTATCCTGAAGGAAGCTTCCATGAGAGGTGGAAAACCACTTCCTCTACATGGAGATCCGGAGCCAAACCTCCCAACTCGAATTCGTTGCTAGTTTATGGATTAGTTAGGACAAAACTTCTGCCATTTATTTTTAAAAACAAATCCTTAAAATGGTTGGCGCGAGTGCGACTCTGAGACAGAGCGCCAATTGGCGCGCCCTCTTTGAAGGATTTCCCCCATTGGCGCGAGTAATTAACTGGCTTCCCGCGCTAATGCAAAAAGGGGTGTTTTTAGGGTTTTTCACAAGGAGTTGTAAAGGCAAGTGTAAAATCCATTTTCGACAAAATATATTAAAATATTAATAAAAAATGAATTTTAAAACCTATTTAGATTTCAAAAAGTTATAAATAAGTCTCAAATGGTAAAAACAAAATTACTTTTACTATTTACCTCATTGGAGAGCAACAGTGGTCCATTGGTGTGCAAACTTCTGACGGCGACTGCGACTGATCCGGGCTACCATTCAGTTCCCCATTTGTTCCAGGTAAGGGGCACTTCCTTGAACTCCATTTTGATCCATTTTTTAGAGATTTCCATTACGGATTAGACTTTTTGTGGAAATTTTTTAAAATTTTAGGGCTTCGCCCATTGGTGCGGGTATAGGGCATGGACCCGCGCCAATGGCCTCTTGCTTACAAAGGGGCCGCGCCAACGGCGAAACTCAATTTTCCGCTTTAAATTTTTGAATTGCGAGCGATCCAAATGAAATTTCAAGCATAACAGAGATCTAATCGAGGCTCTTTGATCATGTTGATGCAGGTTACTCAGGCATAATGGTTATCGAATGGAAGGAGAGGGAGCATGGGGAAGAGGATGAACTGGCTATGGAGAATGAGGCTTATATGAATGCACTTAAGAACTGTGGACCCAAGAAGTTCTTCCTGACACCCTGCTTACGAGCTCAACCGGAGCTACTACAATACTTGGTCAGTATATGGGATGAAAACGAAGAAGTATTTAAACTTCGGGACCAAGTGTTGGAACTTGAGGTTTCCAACGTATATTTCATAACCGGACTGTCGCACAGAGGTCCAGTGCCCATCTTGATAGGCAGCAGACCATCTGGAGAAAAGATGGAGCAAGTAATGGCGAGGGTGTGTCCAAGGGCACGAACCGGATCAGGAAGCGGGAAGGTGGACATCCACACTATCAAGGATCTAGCACTTAGAGTAGTGCTACAAACCATTACACGAGCTGCAGGATCGCAGGCTCCACACGAGGCAACCAAAGCCCAACTCATACTAGCCTCTAAGTGTATGAGCCCTACACTGTTCGATTGGGCTACAGCGGTGACAACCAATATTAAGAGGCAACTTACAAAGTGCAAGCAAGCCAAACTGAAACAGTTTGGCTACGGTTCCATTTTGGTATCATTCATCCTGGAACGACTACCTATCTTTCAGGGCCAAGGGGCCATAGTTGTTGAGCCGGTACCACGAGAGCCGAGGATGGCACGCTGGGCAACACTCATGCCCAGATCAGGAGGAGGCCAACAGATGTCTTGGAGGCCGGAGTTCTTTGGGTGGTTACGGCGGCAGCTAATCGTGGTCGAAGACTGGCCCTATGCTAGGACCGATTTCACCGAAGATCCTGATCTTCCGCTCCCAGAGGGGGATGACTGGGACGAGGAGTTGGGTATGACCTCTCTTTTTTATTTTTATGTTTTATGATTTTTTGGGTAATACATGTCCGTTCTAACAACCATTTTATATGTATGCAGATCTCAGCCCAGAGAGACCTGCCGGTATGTCTCCTATTGCACGGAGAACTTAGCCCGCAGTTGACCCTCAGGCGGAGGGTGCCGAGGGGGGAGAGTTGATCTAGAACCTTGAGGGGATCGCCCGGGGGATTCCAGACTACACCCGGCTGGCAGATGTCCCGATGGCGTATCAGAGACATGGGGTGGGAGTGTCTAGTCGCCTCCACCGACTTTTGAGACGCTTAGTGCGCGCGGTAGCATGTTACCACGAGCACCATGCGGATTAGACACCTAGGGCTTCTTTCATGCATGTATTTTTTGAGAGACATCTCGTCTTCGGCTGTATTTAAGACGAACATGTATATTTTTGATCTTATGTGATGCACACTATGTAAAAATTTCGACACATATATATATACATACCTATTTCTGGACGGATCTTCTTACATGTGATGATGTTTTGTTTATAAATTGTGCAAATTTCTATCTAGAACCAAATTAGCTACTGCATCTGTTAATGTATTCATATGTCTGGGTATGTGTTGATATGTAATATAGTCAAAATTTCTTTCCAGCAGATGAATACGCAGATACAGATGTAAAATGGATGGTTTTCTTACTGAATAATGTCCGTTAAGTTGTAATACTACATGTTGTGAGTCTAGATACACAAGAAATTCACGAATGCTGAGGTCCACAGCCTCGGTTAATAATTCCAATACAGCACTATATTCCGCGATATTATTTGTAGCAGGACCCAGACACACACCTTGCAGGTCAACCAACTCACCAGCAGGATCATATATTACCCAGGCTGCCGAAGACAGATTCCTGGTACTGCGAGAGGCACCATCCGCAAAACCCACAAACGGAGTAATAGACATCTGCACAATCAGGAAGACCCGATCAGCAAAAAGATTCTTACATGCACACCACACCACACATGCACACAAATGAATATACACACCTATCTACACACACCACACTAAAAATGACTTCAAGCGTAGTATTTCTTCAGGTACAGCCCATTTCTAGGCTGCGCCAACAGAACTCCTTCATAATCAATGAGCTCATAAGCCCCATTTTTCAATACTCATTTTACAATGTAGGGCCCATGCCACATGGGTTGGAGCTTTCCTGCCCCGAGTTTGTCGTGTGCTTGGTCGTATAGGAGGACAAGGTCGCCTTCGACAAAGGAACGTGGAGAGACAGATTGATCAAAGTGTGCTTTGACTCGCTTTTTCTGTGCCTCAATAACTAAAGCAGCCAAGCGGCGGGTTTCATCCAACCGTTCCAAATACAAGAGACGCTCTTCTTCAGGAGAAGTACCAGGCAAAAGTTCCACAACCAAATTTAGGGAAGGAATTTCGCACTCAACCGGAAGAGTTGCTTCCAGACCATACACCAATTGGAATGGTGTGAATCCGGTTGCACTCTTCGCTGACATCTGGTATTCCCATAGAGCTGATAACAATTGGAGGTGCCAATTGGACTTATGAATTCCAACTTTTCGTTGAATCATTGTGACCAAAACTTTGTTCACAGCCTCAACCTGGCCATTTTCCTGGGGGTAATATGGTGTTGAGCTATCGTGTCGTAAGCCCAATCTTGATGTCAGCTCGGCCATCATATAATCTTGAAAGTGAGTGCCATGATCGGTTACAATGGCCTGAGGGACCTCGAAATGTGTAATGATGTGGTTGAAGATAAATTGGGCAGCTATCTTACCGTCGGCCGCTAGTGTAGGCATCACTTCAGCCCACTTAGTAAAGTAGTCGGCAGCGACGATTATATATGCATGCCCCCCGGCCGAATGAGGGTTACACATCATAAAATCTATGCCCCATTTTACAAAAGGGCTAACAGTAATGACAGGATGCAGAGGGAGGGGTGGTGCGTGCATCTTGCACTGAAAAAGCTGGCACGCGTGACATTTGCGGACTGCAACAATACAGTCTTTGAAGATTGACAACCAGAAGTAACCCGCACGCAGAATCTTCTAGGCGGTGGCATATCCAGACATGTGACCGCCATAGGTGCCACTGTGACAGTCATTTAAGACTCTTACGGCCTCTTCCAAAGTCAAGCATCGACGGAGCACCGAATCTACTCCAACCCGGTATAATGTATCTCCTACAATACGGTAGGGTTGAGACTAATGCCGAATTCAACGTCGGGCATCTTTGGTCAACGCAGGGCGGAAGGTTGATGTATGAAGATACACAATAATATCTCCGTACCACAGATCACGAGTACTGATAAGGAAGATGGTTTCATCTGGAATATGTTCTTCAGAATGAGATGGGGGGGGATTCTGTCGGGAGGGAGCAAATAAGATCCGCGAAAACCAGTGATTTGGTCGAATTAGCAGTAGTAAACTCTAGGTAGAACTCCTGAAGGAGAACGATCCATTTGGAGTATTTTCCCCCCAGTAATTGTCGAGAAATAATATATGTCATGGGGTTGCAATCTGAAACCACGGTTACGGTACGCATTAGGATGTAAAGGAGAAAACATTGCACAGCTGCTAAAGCTAGCTTCTTGACGTTAGCGTAACGCATTTCCGTGTCGAGAATATTTCGTGATAGATAGTAGACAACGTGTTCGTTGCCATTATCATCATCCTGCACCAAAACCATAGCTATGATGCTAAAGGCGGCAGCCAAGTATAGAGTGAAATCACGGTGATAGTTTGGAGGCCGAAGCAACGGAGCATTAACAAGTAATGTCTTAAGCTTCTCAAAGGATAGTTGAGCAATGTCGTCCCAATGAAAGGGAACGTTCTGCTTTAAAAGACGCATGAATCCTTTGGCCACTTCCACGTAGTTCGGTATAAAGCGTCATAGGAAGTTAGCTTTTCCCTGCAGACTCTGCAATTGAAATAATGAAGAGGGTGATGGGAGATTGACAATGGCCTCGACCTTTAGGGGATCGAGGCGAATCCTATCCTTGGAGACTACAAACCCCAAAAGACGGCTAGAATCTACGCAAAAGACGCATTTATGAGGATTGAGCCGGATATTATAGTGTCGACAGCGAAGGAAAATCTGGCAGAGGTGTTCTGGGTGGTCCTCTCGCCGAGCTGAGTGAGCTGGCAAATCGTCCAAATAAGGCTGAACGATATGGCATATGTTGTGGAACGCATAAGACATAGCGCGCTGGAAAGTAGCTCCAGCGTTCTTCAAGCCGAACGGGAGCTTTTATAAGCAAAAGTACCCCACGGAAAGATGAATGCAATCTTGTGTTGATCGGCGGGTAGAATATTTATCTGATTATACCCGAAAAAGCCGTGCATTAGGGAATAAATCTCACTCCCGGCACATTTGTCAATGATTTGATCTATGAAAGGAGTGGGGTAATTGTCCTTTGGACAGGCCCGATTAATATCTCGGTAATCAACACAAACTCTTATGGTACCCTGTTTCTTATCTACAGGGACAATGTTGGAGACCCATGCTGTGAGGGGAATCGGGTAAATGAAGCCCGCGTTCAGAAGTTTTTCAACTTCTGATTTAATGGCAGCGGCTTTACGAGGATGCACCGGGCGTAGGCGTTGGCGCATGGTTTTTGCACCAGGATAGGTAGGAATCTCGTGCACTGCTATGCTGGGATCAATCCCGGGAATTTCCTCATAGGACCAAGCGAACACGTCTCTGAATTCTCGAAAAAGATCAGTATAGACTCGTATCTCATCAGGAGAACAAGTCACTCCCACGTGTATGTTCTCAACTATCCCTGGTTTAACGGAGATGTCGATCGGAATAGTTTGAGTAATGTTGCTCAGGTTTCCCTCTGAAAGCACCTCATGTGTCAATATGGGCATTTAGAGAGGTGGAGTGGGAACCTGAGATGCAAAAAGCTCTATAAAATCTGACATTGCCCCCAGGCTGGGCATAAAGGAGGAACGATGATGCCTATCGCTCCAAGGCAGCTCCTCAAGAGACATTGTTTCAACAATGGCTTCGTCAAAAGGGAAAGCCTCTTTAAGAGGATCAGGCGAGTCAGCCTTGCCGAGCCAGGGGGATTGAGAATAAACATATAAAGCCATGCTCGAAAGAGCATACTGATGAGGGGGAGGATCAGATGCGGCGACGATTTCACAGTAGTTAATCTCTACTGGAGTTAAGGGCATCGATTCTCCAAAAGCAGTCATCTGTTCAGGCGAAGGGATGATCCACGGGTCGTCAGACCTGGAGATCATATTAACTTGAACGGTGTGCGGTGGTGGTGCGGGAAAAATACCCATGAGGATGGGGTCTTTGAAAATACCGGGCCCTACACTGTCAGGGGGATTTGGGATCTGATCCACGTACGGAACGTTGTTCTCGAAGGTGGAGGTGAAGAAAGACAACTGATCCACCGTAACGATTTTTCCCTCGTGAAGGAACTTAAGAAGTCGAAAGAGGGTGGATGGCACGCATAGCATGGCATGAGTCCAACTACGACCGAGAAGTATATTGTAGTTAAGCTTGGCGTCAACCATTTCTACTTCTACGTTGACTGTCTTCCCCTGTAAAGTAATCGGTAAACTCTCGAGAACACCCAGGGGTTTGGATTCCCGACCATCGAATGCCTCTAGGGCATTGGGAGATGATGAAAGAGCCGGAGAGCCAATGGCCTTCCAGCAGGCAGACGACATGACACAGGTAGAGGCACCTTCATTCACAATGGCCCTATGGATGTTAAGACTGTTGATCCCGACTTGAATAACAAGAGCGATCTGATGTGGAAGTCGGGGGGTGAAATTCACTAAGTCGAAGGTGAGAAGATTAGAATCAGTGGGATCGATCCCACTGATTGCAGACAACAAAGCTTTTCGTTGTGATGGGAAACTTTGAAGAACTTCTAATGAAAACATGGCAGAAGGTGCCTGTGCCAGATCCTCAACAATACTGTAGTGCTAAGCGGCACGGGCATTCGGATTGTAGGAATACCTTCGTAGAACACCTTTGGAAGGTGGCCTCACAACAAGTTCAGCAGTAGGCTTCTCAATTTCCAACGGACCGGAGACAGGTGGAGGAGGTGGACCATCCACAACTGCCTTCCCAGCTGGCTGACGCGATTCGTTCTAATCCTTCGAACGCGTAGCAATAGAGACAAGTGCAGCACCATTCATCATAAAGACCTGGGACCCAAATGGTGCAGATGGTGAAGGTTGTTCAACCATCTGGGTCTGCTGAGATGGGAACGGTTCTTTAAGAACTGTCGAAGTCCCTTTGGAGCCTTTGAGAAGTTGACTAATTTCAAATCATCATGGACAATCTTTTTTATAATGATCTCGTTCACAAATGAGGCAGGGGTAGTTTGGTCTGCGTTGGGAACTGTCCTCGGTACAAGGTTTGGAAGATTCTAGCTTTGGAGCGTCGGATTTGGATTTACCTTTGCCCTTCTTCTTTACCTTGGAGGATTTTTCCATAGGATTAGCCTGAACGGCATTAACCTCCGCAGTTTTTCCAGAATCGGGAGGGGCGGGAGGAGCAGAATTATTGGATGAGTTGGATTTCTGCTTCCCATTCGAAGATTTTTTCGAATTCTGAGACACGGAACCAATAACACCATCCACCGCCGGAGTAGGTGGGGGTTTAGAGGTTCCAGACCGTGGATCATCAGGCAAAATATCATAAAGCGTGCCGGACTGAGAGTATACCAGATCCAGATATTGGGCATGTGCTATGGCTTGTTCTTCAGTCACACACGCTCCCATAGCAATATCTTGGGCGATTTTGTTAACGAAGGAGGTGGTGAACCAATGAGTTAGTATCTGATCAGGTATATGGAACTTGATCAGTCTACGATGACGTCGCCACTCATGAATGTGATCAGAAATGTGGGTGGCTTTGTCCTGCTTCAAAGAAGTCAGGAGGTGCGTCCTGGCTTCGTAGCGAACCGGTAACTAAAAGTGAGTCAGAAAATCCATGGCTAACGTATTGAAATCTTGAAATATGCCACGGGATAATTCAATATACCACTTGACAGTAGCGCCAGTAAGAGTGCGCTGGAAGAGGCGCAGACGAATTTAATCATCCACCCAAGATTTGGATGAACACCAAAGATGGTAAGTCATTACGTGAGCTTGGGGGTCCTCTCCAGCTTTACCCTCAAATTTTGGGCAATCACCGGGTACCTTGGTAGGAACCGGAGGCCAATAAGGATTGTACAGAATTGGATCATTAGTTAATTTCGAAACATTTGGTAATTCCAAGGTAGCCAGGAACGGTAATGGTGGATTGGACGGCATGCCTAGCCCTCGATAAGGACCAGTACCTGTACCCCATGCTGGTTGAGAATATCCTTGCCCCCAGGGGTTCTGTCCAGCAAGATTCTGACTGTAGGGGGTAAAGGGTGTATAACCAGCCTGATTCGGTTGTTGGTAACCAGCCTGATTCGGTTGCCGGTAACCAGTGTATGGGGCTTGATAACCAGAGTATGGACCCTGATTGTAGGTCGGCCCCGTTTGAGAAGTCTGCGGATTTGGCTGTTGAGTATAGGTATAGCCGGGTTGTTGAGAGTAATAGTTAGAACCTTGGGGCTGGCTATAATTCGGTCGGTATTGACCATGAGAATAGTAACCGCCTTGAGGTTGAGTGGGTTGCTGATAGGTGGGACCCTGCTGAGCCTGATAATTAGGGTGCAGCGGTTGATTTGGCTGTGGTATTGAATGAGTCGGTTGTTGGGCAGGGTTGACAGGATGTGCAGGCTGGCCTGGCTAAACAGGCTGACCTCGCTGAGCGGGTTGTCCTGGTTGAATAGGTTGACCCGGATAAATAGGTTGTGTTGGTTGCGCAGGTTGACTTGGCTGTTGAGGAGCACCAGGTTGTGCTGGATAGGCCGGTTGGCCTGGTGGAGGAACACCAGGTTGCGCGGGATGAGCCGGTTGGCCTAGTGGTGGAATGGAGCCAGGTGGTGGCTGGTAACCGGTTTGACCTGCAGCAAGACCATAAGATGGTCCTAGCTGTTGTGCAATGTTCGGACCAAGAGGATACTGCGGCTGCATGGGTTGAGAAGGTTGGACTTGCCCCCCAGGACCATATACCGGTCCCGATTGGTACCTCGGTTGACCTGCGAGTCCTTGAGGTTGCCCAGGTGGGACTCCAGGGAGAGGCTGCACGAGTTGACCTGAAGGGTTGTAATACTGTCCTTGCGGACCGTATAATGGCCCTTGCTGGCTCGAAGGGTAGCCCTGTACGGGCTGTCCCTGCGGGTCATAAGGATAGCCAGGCTGGCCCGAAGGTTGGCCTTGAAAAGGTTGTCCTTGTGTGTTGTAGGGCTGTCCAGCCTGGTTATACGGTAAACCCTGAGCATGAAGTTGAGCCTCAGGAGCGGGTAAACGTAAATGGTTCCTATGCTCGTCGTACTGATATGGAAAGACGTACACAAGTGTACCATCCTGTGCATAATGCGAAAAATACGAGCAGTTGGGATCTTGAGGGGGTTGTCCAGCCTCGGGGTTTGATTGTTGGAGGGACAATCGATACTCGTCCGGAGAGATTTTCTCTGGCATAGCAAATGCTATGTAGACGTCTTCAGGGGACGATGTGGTCCTTACGGACTGACTGGTAACATCGGGTGTAGATGCGGCTACACAGACAGTGGGCCTGACGGGTACAGAAGTGACCTGAGGGGATGACGTAATGGGTGTCTTAGGAGACATCCCCAAAGAAGGAACGACCGGCCTCGTAGAAGGAGCTGACACCCCCATGGAGGCAACGGCGGCGATAATCTGACCCAAGGATCTATACCCAGCTGGTAGTGAGGGACCGGGTGATGAAAAAACAGATGGTTCAGGGTTGTCTTTTGGGAATAAATGTCAAGGGAATAACTGGTAGTCTTCACCAGACGTGGGGATTTCCTCGCTAGCAGAATCACTCATATTTGAACCTACCGCTAGATCTCGTAACAGACGGCGAGGACTAGGAGGAATAACAGCAGTTATAAAAGGCGAACCCGATGTAAGAGGAGGGATATCTTCCCCTACTCCAAATCCAGACCAAGGGCCAATTGAACTCAACTGGTCCTCCAAAGGGAAGCTCAGACAAAACTGGTCCCCCATGGGGAAACTCAAAAATGATAGGCTGTTGCGGTTCAGTAGAGGATTGAGAAGCCTCTGATGAATCGTCCTTATATGGACTACCAGTAGGCGAAACAGAAGGTTCCGCCACTGTGACAACAATGAAAAAAGATCAAGCACAACACACATGGGCTGAAAAAGAGTCAAGACACACAATCAAATGGCCAACAAGCAAAATCTAACAGGGCGTGTGATCGCGGGTGATTTATTTTACCACATTGAAACTTAGAAACTTTACCGTTTCATGTTTTAAGAGTCGAGAAACGGATGAAAGGTGACTCTTTCTCTTTCAGTTTTGAAGCAAGCATGAAAGGACAAGCACTTGGTGATCCTTTCAAATTTAAAGAGTCAGAAGAGATCAAATGACTACTCAGGAATACTAGGCAAAGGGTGTACCAAATAACCGTGAACTGCAATATACACCTTGGTTTCAAAATGAAAGAGAAATCAACCAAGGACTTAATGTACGTGCAGGAAATCTCCCCGAATGTTGTGTCCGGTGTATCACGGGTATAGGGCGGCAGACTTGGCTTCCTATAGATAAAGGATAGAAACCTAGTGGGGTCTCCCTTTATATACTCGACGGTACAGGGAGCACAAGTCCGTACTAGCGCTGTCTAAAGCCAAGAGGCGAATGACAGCTACTAGGTTTAAAGACACCGGAACATGTCTCTAGCCTAGACCTCTAAATGTTGCGTTAATGTTTCAATGCTGCCTTAGTGTAAATTGAATAAATTTTAATGTTTATCTTCAATTACATTTTAGTTTTCAGGCCCTAGCGAGTGTGATGTCTCAAAATCTCCTAAATGCACACTATATGCCACAGCATATCATTTCATTCGATGAAAGCTAATTATGAGAGAGTTGAGAGCTTTTTCACACAAACAAAATGATCAGAAAACAACAAATATGGTCTCTAATGCAGCTAATGGAAACCAAAAACTTTTCTCTCAAAGTCACTAATCACTAATAACACCGAAAATATTTTAATTTGCACTAACTAATCAAAAGCAAAAGAGATTTTTTTTTTTTTGTAATTTCAATGTTTAAGAGCAACGTTGACTAAACAAAATGAAAACTAATGAAGAGAAATTTGAGATGCAACAGTAAAAGAGCAAAGATAAGCAAATTCACTCAATGAAAAACACGCAATCAAACCTCAAATTGACAAAACAGTCCCTCAAAACCAAAAGAATCCCAAAGACTCAAATGGACCATGTAATCTAGGCCCAAAACAAGACAAAGCGAAATTCAAATGAAGAAGAGAACAAACACTCAAATAACGCAATAAAATGACAAACAACCACCAAACGAATGCAGAGGAGTAATCAAAAGGCTGATTGAACAAATAGAAACCAAAAACTCCCAAGGGAGGCTCGACACACAAGAGCACCTAGATGCCCTAGGGCTAGAATGTGAAATCGATGGAAACGGGAAAACAACCAAAGGACGAAGGTCACAGCCAGTCAAACAAGGCTCCAGAACACTCAAGTAGTTGAAAAAAAAAAAACCAAACACACTGATCAAGCTTAGGAAGGTCAGAACAGAGAAAACCCTAGTACCTCACAGGATTGGCGCGACTGTGAGGCTGAAACTAGCGCCAGAAACGAATTGGCGCGGGTAGTACACTAGAAACCTGCACCAATGGGCGCGGCTGTCAAGCTGTAAAGCGCGCCAGTCGAGTTTGCTAGACAATCCAACAAGCAGACCAGTGATGATCAAGCTAACCAAAAGCCAAAATCACAAAAAGAGCAAGCCAAAAGAGCCGAACAAGCAAGCAGAATCAAGAAACAACCGAAAAGACAAGACAATACTCCAAGTGTTCAGTTCATAAACTAAATCGGAGATTGACTGAAGCATCTTTGATATAATCTGCTAATGCAGAGCAATAGCATTTTGAAGGCTATCTGGCTAACTTCAGGCTCCGTCTATAGCTTATAAAACAAACAACAACAAGATAGACGATCCCTAGTGGAGTTGCCAAATTGTTGTGGAGGTAAATCCCCTCTGCAGACAGAGGTGATCCCTACTAGCCCAGACCGGGTCTAGAAACAATCGTCACATGCTATAGTGCAGGTTCCTAATTGCAAATAGACCAACCAGCGATGAAGGCTTACCTAGAATCCAACGTTGTCGCTTGTAGAGAAAGTAGCACTCCCGTTCCTTAGCTCTGGCAGATCACGATCCTCACAATCTCCGTGACCAGACACCTGCACATGCGAGAAACACAACAAACGCAAGCATAAAATTCAGTATATGCAACTATATGCCAGTCAGAGAAGACATAACTCATCATCATAATCAACAACAGGAGTGGAACCATAACCAATAGTCGCTTATCATTAATCAATCAAAGAAGAATACAACCATTGCCCTGATGCTGAATTCTCCTTCGGAGGGTCACCAGTGGAACATGTCTCGACAAAGCCTGTCGGGGATGGGACAAGCCTCTCTCTTCGGATGTCTCGACGATAATCTCCTTGCTTGGATTTGGCCTTAAGGGAATGAATCAAGGCTCTTGCAGCATAAGGCTCTGATGGCTCTTGGGAACTTGGAGACTATCTTGCAAAGGAGATGAGAAAGCTTTTATAGATGGAGGAAGGGGAGTTGGGATCCCTATAATCATGGGATTGGCCCTATCCTGAAGGAAGCTTCCATGAGAGGTGGAAAACCACTTCCTCTACATGGAGATCCGAAGCCAAACCTCCCAACTCGAATTAGATGCCAGTTTATGGATTAGTTAGGACGAAACTTCCGCCATTTATTTTTTTTAAACACTCCTTAAAATGAAGTGAGCGCGAGTGCGACTCGAGACGAGCGCCAATTGACGCACCCTCTTAGAAAGTTTCCCCCATTGGCACAGTAATGGGCCTTCCTTCCAATGCAAAGAAGTGTTTTAGGGTTTTCTGAGAGTTGTCTTTAGAAGGCAATGAAAGCTCATATTAGGAAGGGATGTCATGAAAATGGTTTAGTCTGTCATTGCTCACAGTCACCGAATGAGCCACTCAATTGTGCGGGATGAGGTGGGACGACAAGTGGTAACACATACTTTCTCTATGATTGGATCTTTGGATTTATCTCATTCATTATTTTTCGGACCTGTGGAGGATGAATAGTTTAGTGGAATTTTGGGTCTGCAACTAGTACTATACCTTGGACTTGTAGCTAGTTCTATGAAATTTTGGGCCCGCAACGAGTAACAGAACTTAGATATGCACCAGACCTCAGTTTTGTGTCTTTCTCTATGGAACCTTATTTCTGTAACCAGGATCATATTTCAGACCATGAGGCTGATGTTTTTAGTATTCTCAACTCTCCTTAATATTTCTCTTCAACCCACTTTCTAGGCATACCTTGAGCATACGTTAAGGCTCTAAAAAATATTATTTGGATGGAATTATTGGAGTTTACAAGTAAACTTTGATCAGTCCTTGAAATGTATTGAAGAGTCCTTTTTGAAAGCAGGCTTGGAACAATACTCTAAATATTTTTGAAAGGAACTATGGAAAACAACCTTGACATGTGAAGTTTATAGACACTAAGAACAATATCATTTGGATTAGTGGAATTATTATTGAAGGGAATATTGTTGAGCCCTAGTACAATCATCATTGGAGAAGAAAAGTATCATTCATTGTGTGCACAATCGTGATTAAAGATCTCGAAGACATAGTTGAATACCTTATGGAACAACCTATTGAAGAAAGTTTTGGCTTGCTTGAAACATCACCAAAGCATTATTGAAGGATCTTTGAAGTTTTCGCCCTTGAATAGATGCCCCCTTCATCTGAATTCTCTTTTATAATGACATGAACTATGCTATTGAATTGTGTACAACATATTGACATGGTATAATATTTAATATCATGACAAACAATGAAGTACATGAAAATAAATAAATAGGAAAATAATTATTTCATTGAGTTGAAATGTTTGTCCTCTTGACACTCATGTCAAGAAGCGATTTTGAAAACTACAAAGGTCAATAATTGGTAAGTCAAATAGTTTCTCTTTGACTCAATTAAATATAATGAGGGTCATAGGTACAACACAAAATAACCAATTATGGATTCATTTGGACAAGATGACCAAAAAATAATAGTATAATTCAAATTCCTATTTCCAGGGTTGAAATATCTGAAGGATAAGCATCTATGATCAGAAATAGAGGATGTTGTTATTGAGTGAATATAATTGAAAGTGTTCTAAGAACCAAAAACCATTTCTATGAAAGATGAGGCATGTAAAGTTGAAGTTTGAAATGATTACATTCTCAATTGAAAAATGGAAAAATATGAAATTAGATCAATCAAGGACCATGAGCCCATCAAAATTCATTCCCCAAAGGAGGAATTATCTTTACTAAAATATCAAACAAGGCTTGTGTGATCACACTGAAAATTTTGAATGCATCATGGAAGTGTCTTGGAGAAAATCCCAGGGGAATAAAGGTTAATTAGGTAGTAATAAGCCCTACAACAGGTGGTATGGTAGAGTTTGGTACTCATACTCACGAGAAAATTTATAGATCGCACCTATTACTACCTAAAGGAAAACCATGAGGGAAAAAGTAAACCAAAAATTTTCATGAAATATGTTTGTATGGATCACAAAGGATACGACATAACTCGTAGCAACATTTTCTTAGATAAAAACAATGTCACAAGAAGGTGAACATTAGAAGAAATATAGGACTAATATGCATTTATATGGGAAATCACATGTTTGGAATAGAAGTTCAAGAAATAATAGTGGCTCAACATACTAGCAGAGAAACACGCACATATTTTATTTGTATCATCCCCATTGGTAGATTGAAAACCTTATTTTATGGCATGCATGTAAAATGTGTTCAAGTGTATTCATCAATTTGGCCTCAAATTAATGCCTAAACCATTGGTCGTAGTCAAGAAATGTAGCCTTCAGTGCTTCATCGTGGAATATAACTATATCCATTTCTACTCATAATGATCCTGCATAGACAACATAAAATGAGAATATTGTGGTGCATAAAGTGATTATATAGGGGTCCACAGTATTATCTCTCTTTCAGTCCATTTTTTATGTTTCTAATATTATCCTTTGGCTACAAATATGTATGATCAATGTAATTTTTGTGCAAGAAGAAGAGAGGGAACGAGAATATCAACCTATGTGGAGGAGAATGGGATCAAGTTGAAAGCATCAAGCTTTGATTGCCAACTGACCAAAAAACTTCCTTGCAATGCATCTCTTCCAAGATAATAATATTGTGGGGCATCAATGTTAGCTAAGGGTTTATCACCAAGGTTGTGCAACTAGGGTTTTCATAAGCCATGACATTATCGTCATACATGCTTCTAGGAAAATTTAGCAATACCAAAGGCACAACATCACAACTTGGTTGTATGATCACTTTAATGCAAATAAGGCATGAAGACAATTGCCACACATTCTGCAAGGGCTTAGATCAATTTTCATATAACGACTCGATATAGATTCCCAAGTAATTATGTCTACCAAGTTGGGGAATGTCGATAATGGTCTTAAAACTCGTCTACTAGATGAAAAATGTAGTAGCAGGAAAATGTACAGTCAATACAACAAATGAACATCAAAACTGTATTCATCATCTCATGAAATCCTCCATAATTTTACAATAGAATTGGAAGCAAATCATTTAGGATTCAAAATAATCATCTATACTTTCCTCATAATTTCTCTTTTTCTCATAGTGTAAACAATTTTATAACAATATCAATAGAAATGTTAAGATTGATTACCCATCTGAGAGTCATTAGAAATCAAAGTCAAGTTGTACAACTACAGGAACGATTGAATCACCTTAGTTAGTGCCATGAGATATTATTCCATGTACTATTGTGGAGCCCTTGTATGTCACGGAGCTATACTCCCTGTTATCCATTGGTTGATGACATGACTATTGATTGATAATTTTTTTCTAATTTGTTTATGAGGGGTAGAAATTTTATTTCATACTATAGCAACAATGGCATCAGGCGAGCCCTCTAGATACCCCTCCATGAGAGGAGTATTATAAGGTACATTATTTTTTTAGTTATGCCATGTTTTCAAGTAGGTTACATTTATTATTCGTTGTGAAAAATTGATTAGTGTGATTTTTTTTTGTCCTACACAGGTGGACGCACTCATATGACGCGTGTGTCCAGACACCAAATCAAAGAAGAGGAACCCCATAGATTTGTTCTCATTCGTCCCCAATTTCATAGATCTCATTATAAAGGGTATATTATACATGGTATAGGTACACATTAGATCAATTGCCAGTTAAAATGTTCAAGTTTATGTTATATTAAATGTTGAACATGTGATTTTTTTTTTCAACTGACATGTGTTTAATGTGAAAACATTATGCTCGATAGGTGCAAATGTAGGAGTTGGGGTTGGCCCTATTACTGGTGAGGTACAAAGGAGAACAATATCTCAGCTTGTAGCATCCATCCCACACTTGGATAGTTCTCGTTCATGTAAAATTTAAAGGAAAATTATTGTTTGATGTATGTTTAATGTGAAACTTATTGTTCATCTCATGTACTTGTGTTATAAAACAATTTAATGTTTTGTACAGTGGCTAGTAGAGACCTTAATTCCTTAGAAGGGAACAACCCTAGTATGAGCAGAAAAGTTTTTTAAAAACATTTTTTCCTTATAAATTATTTAATTTTTAATATGTGCAATAACAGGTGGTGGTTGTCACCCTCCTAGGGGGAGAGGTCATAGGGTTCATTATTTTGCTTGAAATCCGAGCTATGATCCCCTTTACACCCATCCCGGTGGTATTCCTGACTAGATGCCTTGGGAAGATACCATCACCTTACATCCTGTTGATGGGATGAGGGAGCATTCCATGAGATTGCGCAATGAATTTCAAAGTTGCAATCTCTCTGCCCCTAATCAATATTGTCTCCAAATTGTGCAAATGATAGAGAATTATCATGGGTTTGGACCATCAACCCAAGTTTTTTTTTACATGATGCGTAGGAGGAGAGTGTCAGTGATTGGTATCCACTCCTAAAATTAAGTTAAAAGTAGGGTCACTAAATAAATGTCCTGGTCACTATTTGACTTGCGGGCTGAAGACAAAAGACATCTGAAGATTGCAAGATTCAATGATCCCAATATTGCACCTTATATTTATGAGAAGTTCTTGTATGCATACTTGAAGTTCCAAAATAATGATGAGGTGCCGCAATATTTTGTTAGGATGATTTATGCTCAATTCTGAGAGCACATGGACCCTAACTATACAGATACGGGGTCCAAATTCTATGGAGCTGGAAAGGGTTGTACATATGAATGACCTGATGCTATGCGAGATGTTGGGTTTAGGCCTCCAGCACCTTGTTTAGCACCTCAACCACCTAGGTTAGTTACAATTCCAAAGGAGTTAACATTTTCTCCAGTGTTGCATCACAGATGAGGGAGAAGATACAAGTAAATATTGCATCTGCTTTAGGAGGGGTGGAAGTTGGCTTAGGGACAAGCCAACCTTCATCTATTGAAGGAGTTAGTTCATTTGTGATTTTTCCAGATGACGTGTTTATGGAGATGGAGTGAGATGAGCTTCTGGAGTATGCATCGCATGTAGAGACCACTATGAGCGAGCCATTAGACAACAAATGAACACTATGTGCGAGGTATGTACAATCATGTTTTGATCTATTTTAAAATACACATTTATAAGATGAGCTAGAGTGCATATAACATGTTTTTTTGGTCTATATACATTTAGTGTCCAAAAAGTTACGCCAATATGTTTATTTAGCTTATGCAGTTTACAACATTCTTAGAACAACATTTCTTTTCCCCTGATCCTCATTCTATATACCATGGACATGATCATGTACAGGTGCCACATTCATTACTATCAATCTATATTTTTGTATGCCAAATTGAAAATTAATTTATGTCACATAATTCTATACGGTATGAGTCTTAACATTATGGAATTTTCAGGTTAGCGCTACACATGAAGGGCTTCCCAAAGACACGATACCTTCATATGTTCTAGTGCTCTCACATGTATTATCTATCTAGATTTTTACGTTAAATTGCAAGTGACTTTAAGGTGAACAAATTTTTTTATGGTGTGCCTCTTAACATTGTTGATTTTTTAGGTATGTGCTACACATGAAGGGCTGCCTGAAGAGATTATTCCTTCTCAGGTTCCATTTGTGACACAGGTATCGATACTTTTCGTTAAGCATATTTATTATGTTTATTATATTTCTTTTCGCGAACTTTTCTATTAACTTTGGTTTCTACTTTTCAGGCTACAAATAATATTGAGTTGATGCAAATTGAGCCTCAAGGAGATCGTGTAGGATTTGGGTGAAAGAGTCTACATTAAACCTTACCATTTCTTCATTGGTATCATTGCCACATGATAAATAAACTATGTAGTGAATTTATAGATAGTTGAGAGGTTCCTTTGTGTATATATTTAATGCTAAAACTAATATTTAATTTTCAGTAAAAAATTTGAGCCATAGTCAATTCACTAGGTTACTGACAGTACAGGTACTTCATTTGGCTTAGAGGAATATGTAAAACTATGTCATGGCATCTATGATGACCTTATTTGAAATTTTTTTTCCTTTTTTTATTACTTTTATTTTATTTTGTTTTGTTTTTTGTTTTTTTTTTTTTGCAGTTGGAGAGTCTTCCTGCTATGGTTGCAAGAGTATGGTCTGAAGAACCTAACCTGCAACTTGGAGCAACTACCCAATTCTGAAAGTTTCTTTCAATTGGTATTTACATCAAATCTTATGTATTAATTGTTAATGAACTGCCATTTTATTTGTGTCTGTTTTGTCCATCATGCAGCTGACCATTTGTTTTGTTTTTTTGACAGAGTGTAGTCCTCCTATATAGGAAGTTATTGATGCAGCTACTATCCCAAGGGATTCTCTCAACCACCTATCAGCAAGGTTGCTAGGCACTTGGTTAGTTTGTATACCAATCAGTTTACTATGGGTGTACCAACTATCAACTCAATTGATTGTACAAAGGAGGAGCTGCTAAGTTAAGGTATGATAACTATTTTTTCTAAATTATTTTGTAATCAATGAGTCTTAAAGTTGAAAGAGTAATTATATGTCATTACCTCTTACCATAACTCCTTTACATCATATTCCTAAATTATAAATCGTCTATCGGAAACCATTAAACTCATCACTCAGCACTAATATTGGAATCTACCTTCGAAAAGTTGTCAAATTTCCATTTTTCTTTTGTAACGGTGATAGTCAAGAGAAAAATAGCTACAGGTACCATGGGAGGTTCTCTTATATATAATGAACCCATTGAAGTAGTGATCCTAGGATCTTTTGACCATGTTCAAGTTATTTTTCAATAGGAAGGATGGATGGAATTTGTGCATAGGTTAAATGGTTATGATGGTGATGTAACACTAGAGTTTTCCTTATTTTAGGGACAATTTTTTTTTAATTTGTTGGAGTTGTTGTATAAGTGATATGAGACTCCAACTAAAGTAACTAAGCTTCCTCATGAAGTGGAGTACTGGTACTGAAAAAAAAATCCAAGCTTGAAATTTTGCAACAAATCCTAGAGCTAGGAAAGAGTTTGGTAACATCACTTGCTGGAGATGTTATGGGATTGTGTACGTTTAGCACATTTATTTCCTTGACCATCTTAGACACTGTCACAATGTCAATATGTCATACTTCCTACTCAAGTCTCTACGAAATAAGGAAGCCCATGCACAAAAAGCAAATATACCAAGATATTTCATCTCTCACCATGGCCTTATCAGGTTACTCATGGTACAAACTCTAAACAAAGCAAGAAAATCCTGGGAAGAAGTAATTGCAACTCCAATGGTTGCAAATTCACTAAATGAGCCCAATGTTGTGTGACTCCACCCATTTCAATTGCAAAGGAGGGAGAATATATTGTCATGAATCCCATGGCTACAAAGTACCTA
Organism: Pinus albicaulis; assembly: GCA_034641835.2. Lineage (NCBI taxonomy): Eukaryota > Viridiplantae > Streptophyta > Pinopsida > Pinales > Pinaceae > Pinus > Pinus albicaulis. The sequence goes on along the minus strand of CM076584.1, from coordinate 1,415,340,182 downwards.
CTAATTCATATTAAGGAAGAAGAGACAAATTCTATTACACCATAGAATGAAAGTGATATTGATGTTGAGATAATTAGTAGCAAACCAACCACTGAGAGAACGAGAGGGCATCAAAATAGCCCCCCCCTGAGTTCCAGAAAAGAAGAGGACATGATAAATTCCTACCAGCACCCAAACCCCTGTTACTCCAAGAAAACAAGTAAGGGTAGAAGAAATCCTAGAACACCAGGAAGACACTACCCCTACTAAAACATAAGAACTAGTAGTGTTAGTGACCTAGGGTTGGAAGAATTTGGTCTGGTGACCTTTGTACTCCATAATAAAAAACAAGGAGTACTCTTAGGGAAGATTTTTCCACTTTTATGGATGATAATTACATTATGAGGCCATGTATATAGTTTCTTCTAATCTCAAGGACATGATGGTTTCTATTCTGCAAATACAATTGATGCTACTCTCAAGGACAAAATTGTTTCCACTCCTATAGTGTAATGAATCTCACTTCACAAATTTTTTTTCTCGCAACTAAATATTATTATTAGCCTTTATACTAAGTTATTAAGTTCGCACTTATAAAGCGCTGTCGAAATTATATTACGATCTCGATTTTATCTTCTTTTTTAATTTCATCGTAATTCGACGAGATTCTATTATTTCTTATAAAATTATCCATTTCTCTACTTGAATTATAGTATATGGTTAGCAGTACATTGTGCATAACCTTATGCATTAAACTAATACTAAACCCCACATCTTAGGGTCTTAATATGACAACTCCATAATTCATTTACCTTATCTCTAACTTATTATTTTTCTCAATTTTTATTTATATTCCTTTGAATAACATATATGTATGTATATGTATAGGATGCCTCTCTACCTAATATATACATATCATATTATTTTGATACACTCTCATCTTTCTCATTTATTAATCACTATAAGATGGTTTAAATAAAACTAAGGGTTCCCTTACTCTATAGATGATATAATATCATTTTTCATTTTAACTTAATTCCTTTCATGCATCTCATACTTCATCACTTTCTTTATATAGTTTTAAATTTATAAATATTAGATCTACTTGGAATGGGTACTACGATAATGAACTCAAATTATATATTCGTTTTGTCATTATCAATTCCATTAACCTATTTCGACCTAACACAATTTATTTTTTTCCACCTAACCGTACCTCGATAATTGGGAATGCATTTCTTTTACCCGTTATAATCCTACCTGTTGTACATATCGAAGTATTTTATGGTCACTTTATTTAATGCCTTACAGTCGAATTTTCTGACGTAGATCTGGTAACGTCTATTCTTTAATGGCGTTGTCTCATCTCAAATTTTTTAATTGTGATTCAAAATACCAATGCAGATTTTCGGGATATGCTTTTACATAACTGAATTGACGTGATTTTCATTACATGGGTCCAAGGGAGGAACTCAAATCTTACACCATGTGGACGGTGGTTATCACGATGGTTATTAGGGTTTACTGTATATCAGTCGAGGTTTTTTCACTTTTATCTTTCATTTGGACACGTATCGTTTTACACAACATCTTTCACAAGGTCACAGTGTTATTGAAATGAATAGAGGTTTACCTATGCCGATGGCCTCTCTTCCTTTAGAAACAGGTATGATTTGCCTACATAGAATTTTCTTTCTAAATCTCTTATCCCACAGTTCTTAATTTTATTTTCAAACCGTCGTTTGTAATTTCTTTTCTGTTACTTATATGATGCAGGAAGAAATGATTGCGCATGTCTTCTCATCAAGTTTGATTTAGAGTTTCATCAAGTTGTATATTCTTTCTTATGACATTCGAATCAAGAAATACTTAGTGTAAATGGGTGAGTTGGGCATTCTTATATTTCTTTAAAAAAAGAGTGAAAACATTATCACTTTTCATTTATTTACAACAACATCATAGACATCGTCTACTAAATGGGGTGAATGTTTTTCAAGTTTTTCATGGAGACTAGAAATGTATTTCCGTTTCTATCCTGGAATTTTCCACCTCCTTTCACTATTATTAAGTTAATATTTTCTCATCCTCTTCTTTGTGGTTGCAATGTGGCAGGGGCATAAATTTATTGAGGTATGTTACGTTTTAATTCATTATTTAGTGTTCCTGACTGTTTTCTTCACTTATCAATTTCAATATGACTAACGTCAGACATTTTTGTGTACAGGTAATCACTAAGAGATGATACTTTTGCATTTTAGTTCGATATGAATTTCATTTTTTTGAGTTTTTTACTAGGTTTAATCCCTTCTTCGTTATTTCCCAGGTTTGTCCTTCATTTTCACGAAGATTCTGACAATCCCACCCTGATGACTTAGTGAAAATTCCCTTCCTTGCGTGTCTCGTTTTATATATATATGTAATTTGTTTTATTTCTATGTCCCAATCATGCTTAACTGTAACGACTATTCCACAGTTGTCGGACTTGTAGTTTATTAGACATTCTGGGCTTGCTAAGCTTAACTATAACATAAGTGAAATGCATCTTTTTCATTCTGCTTTCATTTAAAATTATAAGTATTCATTTCATCCATGCGAAAGAATTATTCTTTGTTTTAGGTACACTGATGTTATTTTATACTATATTCAGTGTTCTTGAAATTTGCAGATTTAATGTTTAAAAGCAAATTTCTTGTCTCTCTAAAATAAATTTGATGCATCTCATACCTCTTGGCCGTAATAATATACTCATGTTTCATTTGTATTTCCATTGTAATATAGCTTTTCGTTAGTACTTTTTATGCTAGTTATCTGCTGTGATAATTACCCCAATTCTCTCTTTAGCTAACATACTTTCTAAGTAACAATGATATATAAATTACTGTTAACTTAAGTATATATATTACAGTTAAATTTCATGCAAATTATAACTTAACTAGATCAGGGTATATATATATATATATATATATATATATATATAGGATTTCAATACTTTACTGAATTCAGCCATGAATGGAAACAATCAATAACATATCTACACATATTATATTCCTACTGGTTTTATCTCTTTCTCTAGAATATTCATAATTGTATAAGTTTACAAATGTTTTAACAATTTTAATACAAATTCTATACATGTATTATTCCTGTAACTTAATTTTCTGAAGTTACATTTCAGGATACTTTATAGACCAACATGTTACATCATAGTGTTAAAGTCTTGATTTAAATCCCTATCAACAACCATCCCTGTTTTTTCCCTTATAATAGCTACAAAAAAATCTGGAAATAGCTATGAAAAAAGTGAGTATCATATATATATATATATATATATATATATATATACCAGAAATTTAGACTATCACACTCTAATAATTTTTTCTTTTCTTACTACTAGCAGTTCAGAATTCTAGAATTATAATTTCTTGCAGCTACATACATTCCTGAAATTTTATTTCACTATACGTAATTTATCTGAATTTGAATTGTATATCTAATGATATTGCTTTTCTAGAATAACAACCATTTTATATCTTATAGAGGCTAACAAAATTCTCGATTAGATTTCATAACTCCAGATTTAAATCTGTAACCAGATTTAGACGTTATGGACGTTGGAATTAACTTAAATTTACCCATACAACTATACATATTTCCACGTTACTACTGTGACGAAATTTGTTAAATGTATGGTCATGGTAATAACTGACAATTAAACTAGAAATTTCATTCGACTAAATTTCAACAATTTCACACACACACACACACACACACACACACACACACACACACACATATATATATATATATGTTCCAACTCAGATACCATTTAACATGTAGGCTAACTCCATATCAACCATAATTATGCTAGTTACGTGTGCATACCCTTTGCTCTGACTAGTTCCACCCAACCGTAGAGTTCTATCTCCGTAACTCACTTCCGAGTCGAGACCTTTTTCTCCCAGTGATAGACAACCCCTTGTCTGTCCTGGAGCAACTTATTTAAGTTGTGCTTTCCCAAGCATGTTATTAATTTCTGCGTCCCGAAATTTTAGGATTCTTTCTTCCTGTTTTGCCTAGGCTTTCCCTCATTGAGGTACTTTAAAGCTGTCTTTTCCGCTTTTCCATCTTTTCTTCCTCTTCCCAATTACTTTCCTCTTCATTGGGGACATTAGATGTTTATCTCCAAATCTAATTTTGTTAATATTCCTTCCAAGGATTTATTGAAGGTGTGGGAAAGTCTCATCACCTCATCCACATCCTCATGGATATAGGTTTCAGATCTCAATTGTCAATCTACTCATTGCACACATAAATTTTCCATTTATTTTTTTTATTAATAAATAAAATAAATCCACACATTAGTTCTCCATTGGGATCCACTTCCCCTTTAGACTTATTCAATTGTAAAATTAAAAAGCATAGAAACTTGGGGTGTTACATATTCCCCCTCTAAAACAAACACCGTCCTCGGTGTTGACAAAAGAAACTTAAACAATTCACTGTGTAAACAATGATGGATATTTTTCCATCATCTCAACTTCTCGTTCCCAAGTAGCCTCTTCGAGTTTAAAGTGCCTCCACTACACTTTTACTCTGGCTACTGTCCGGTTTCGAAGTTCAATTTCTTCCCGCTCCAAGATTTGAAGTGGCTCTGGAAGGAAATCCCCTTCTGGTTCCACCTGGATCACATTCCAATCAATAAAGTGAGTAGAATCATGTACATATTTTTTTAATAAAGAGACATGAAACACATCATGAACCTTAATATGAATGGGTAAGGCCAATTTATAGGCCACTGGTCCCACTCTTTCCAGCACTTCAAACGGTCCACAATATCGTTGAGCTAATTTTGAACAACTTCTGGTGTGCAAAGTACTCTTCTTAGGCTTAATCCTCAGATATACATGATCACCCACACTGAATTCTCGGTGAACTCTCTTTTTTTCTGCATAACTTTTTTTTCTATCCTGAGTTGTCTTGATATTTTTCTGAAAATATTTTACAACCTTTTCCATTTCTTATAAAGCTTCTAGTCCAAGTATCGGTTTATTTTCAAGTTGACTCCAACTTAAGGGAGTATGGCACTTTCTGCCATAAATTTCTTCAAACGGACTCATCTTTATGGAAGTTTGGTATTTGTTGTTATAGGAAAATTCTACTAAGTGTAAGTAGTCTTCCCATTTGGTTGGCCTATCCATAACATACATGCTTAACATATCCTCTAGAATTTGGTTTTTCCTTTCTGTTTGGCCATCTGTTTGGGAATGGTAAGTAGTGTTGAAATTTAATTTATTACCCATCCCTCCAAATAAGCTCCTCCACAAGGCTACAGTGAACGTTGCATCCCTATCTGAAATTATCGTTTTAGGAATCCCATGTAGTCTTAAAATCTCCTTCATAAACACATTTGCTACTTGAGTTGTCCCAAATGTAGACTGAATAGGTATAAAATGGGCATCTTTAGTTAAAGTATCAACTACAACCATCACTGAATCATGCTGATATTTGGTTCTTGGAAAACCAGTAATAAAGTCCATAGAAACAGTTTCCCATTTCCATTCTGAAATAGGTAAAGGATTTAGCAACCCAGCTGGATGCTGATGTTCAAATTTAAATTTTTGACATTAAATGCACCTAGCCAAGTAGTTTGGTACATCATTTTTCATTACAGGCTAAAATATTTTTTTTTTTCAAAGCTATGAGTAATTTCTGGTATCCAGGATTTCCAGAATAGGGGTTTTTATGATATTCATCCAAAATTTCTTTCTTTAAAGAGTCAACATTAGGAATTTACAATTTATCTCTGTAACAAATCATCCCATTCTGATTTTGTGTATATCCTTTCATTTCTTTTTTCACCATTTGAGTCTGAAGTTTTTCATAGTTTTGGTCTTGATCCACTACCCTTTAAACCAATCCCTCCAAGTCAAAGTTGACACTACTTCCAATGCTACTTATACTTTGCCAAGCATTTATGATTAAGGCATCTGCAATCTTCTTTTCTTTACCTTGGATGTGTTTTATCTCCACATCGAATTCACTCAGGAAAGACAACCACCTAGTTTGCCTAGCATTCAGTTCTGGTTGAGTGAAGAAATACTTTAGGCTGATGTGATCTGTCATCAGCACAAATTTATTTCCCAGAAGATATTGTCTCCACATCTTGAGAGCGTGTATTAAAGCATCTAACTCAATATCATAAACACTATAATTCTATTCATACTTCCTAAGTTTTCTAGATTCATAGGCTATAACAGAATTTTCTTGTAATGGTACTCCCCTAATCCTTCTCCACAAGCATCTCTGCATATTATAAACTCCTCATCTGGGTCAAAAATCTTTAGAATAGGTGTTGTAGTAAGTTTCAGTTTTACCTACTCAAAGCTATTTTGACATTTTTCAGTCCATTAAAATTTTACTCGTTTCCTTTGCAAGGAAGTAATGGGGTAGGCTAAGGCTTAAAATCTCTCTACAAACCTCCAGTAGCATCCTAAAATTCCCATAAAGGATATTACAGCTGATACATCAGTAGGTACAGGTCGTTCTCTGATTTCTTTTATCTTTTCTGGGTCTACAATCAACCCTTTTTCTGAAATTATATGCCCTAAGTATTGAATATTCTCTTTGAAAAATTCGCATTTACTAAACTTAGCATACAATTTATTTTCTCTGAGAGTTTGCAAAACAATCCTAAGGTGTTCTTTATCCTCCGCTTCACTTTTTGAATAGATTAAAATGTCGTCAATAAATACTAGTACAAACTTGTCCAAGTATTTATTTAAGACACTATTCATTAAACACATAAATGTGGCTGGTGCATTAGTCAACCCAAACAGTAGGACCAAAAATTGATAGTGTCCATATCAGGTTATAAATGTTTTCTTGCTGATATCTTCATCTTTAATTCTTAACTGATGGTAACCAGTCCTTAAATCAATCTTCGAAAACACTGTTACCCCTCTAACTTGGTCGAAGAATTCATCTGTTACCCCTTCTGCAATCATACGTTTAATTTCGCTCTTTTGGACGTAAGGATATCTATAAGGCCTGATGTTTGGAGGAACACTTTCTGGAATCAAATCAATAGCATGATCATGATCATGAATAGGTGGGAGTCCTTCGGGAGTTTCAAACACCTTGGAATGATTGTCCAAGACTTGTTGGAGATCTGCAGAAATAGATGATTTTGATGTTGGAACTTCTAGTGAGCATAATTGTGCAATTAAGCCTCGCTGTTATTTCTTTAGAAGCTTTGTCATGACATTAGAGCTTATTATCCTTCCTGGCTTCCCCACAATACCCCGTAATTCGACTTCCTTTCCTTTTGAAAAAAATTTCCAGAAAAGTTCTTGAAAATTAAAAGCTACCGTCCCCAAAGATTGTAACCATTGTACTCCTAATACAACATCAACACCTCCCATAGGAATGGAAAGCATTGGACTAGTCAAAACATATTCCCCCATGGTTAGCTTGATATTATAGGTGCTAGAACAGTTTTATGATTCCTCATTTGCAACCATCACTTGACAAAACTATGTCACAGGGCAGAACTAATTTAATTCACTGGGCTACACACCATAATGAAACAAGTACAGGGCTACCTAAATCAGTAAACACTATTCTTTTCTTCTGGCTGTCACTATATTGAGGCAGTTTGGGGCGTAATCCCTTAGTGCAGCTCTGGCTGGGCTGATTTATTTCTTCCTCTGGCTGGGTACGGCAACACTGCTCCTCTTCTTGTTTTGGTGATTCTGGCACAATCCTGTAATAATTTCACTCTTTTGAACATATAGCCACTGTTTGTCTTGTATTTATCATACTATTTATTGTTAAAGCCTTTGTTATTTTTTCTTATTTTTAATGGTGTCAACCTTGTAGGTTGTGGAAATCTAGGCGTAGCAATACTTCCTTCTTTATATAATTGAGTGGTAGGATTCCTTGTCGCCATTATTTTACATTCAACTTTTCTTGGCAACCTGAATGCCTTCTCCAATGAATCCAGTTCCAAAACGTGAACTTCCTGTTGGATGTTATCCTTTAAAGTGCCTATGAAGAGGTCGATCCTATGTTCCTTTGGAATATCAGTTACCCTTATATTCAATTTTTGGAAGTCCTCAATATGTTGCCCCACTAAACCATTTTGTTTGAGATTTATCAATTGGCTAAAGAAGGTGTTGCTCTTTGTATCCTCATAATGTGCTATCATTTCCTCTAGTAAAAATTGACGGTAATGATTTTTTTAGAACAAAATCATGAAATACCATACGAATGTATTTTATTTCTAAATATTTAGAGTTGCAGTACGTACCTTTTGTGTGTTTTGCACGTTATGGAGATCAAATATTGCTCCACGTCTGTAGTATCCATGTTACGGGGATCCTTGCCATAAAAATTCCTCATATCCATTTTGGAATATGGTGATTCTTCCCGCCAACATTCGAGTTTTATGAAATCATGATTAACATTTATTTTGTTCTCATCAGGAGGTTCTTCTACTATCTTTTCACCATTAGGAAACATTTCTTGTATCAACTTTTTCAAACCTTCTATGTCTTCTTTTAGATCATTCTTCATGTTTTCCATGTTTTTTTCCATGTTGTCTTTCATGTCATCCATCTTAGCTTCCATGCCAGCTTCCATGCCATCCATCTTAGCTTCCACGCCTTTCTTCAAACTGTCCATCTTCGCTTCCACGCCTTTCTTCAAAACTTCCATTTCATTTTTTGTTGCTCTTTGCGAGAGCGAAAATTGGTGCTCTTGTAATTTTGATAGATCATGGTGCAATTCTTCATCTTCATGAGTCATAGTAGACCCTTCTGAAGGCTTAATGGGTTTTGAATTATTTTTACGAGGAATATTTTATAACGCAATATTGATATCTATTCTACAATATTCCCTTGGAATCAATTCAAATTGATTCTTCAAATAGGACTTATGCAATTCGGAAAAAAATACACACATTTTTCTTGCTTTTGAGGAGCTCAATATTGAAATTGGATTATCTCTGTGATTGCAGAACTTCAATATTTTAATTTCGGTACCAACGTATCCCTCTGAATTATATTTCGAATGCCATAGGTCTGACCTGATTTGGATTCTCCAAGACAAAGTTGTGTCCAATCTCCCACAATGACCTAATTATGGACTGGTTCAGTAGAGCGAACTTGTACGACTTGCCACGTGTCACTTTTTTGTCCTTTGTCTTTGCAATTGATAGCGAAGAAACTAAAGTCCATGTAATTGTGACCAATTTTTACGTCACTCCAATCCGATCCCCAGAGAGAGAGTTATTGAACTTTTCCCACGATCACCTCTTTGAGATGAAATTCAGGAGCCTGAAAAAGCACTACCTTCCACAGATCATATCTCCAAAAATATTGCGAACCAAGCTCTGAAATTTTTTGACGAGTTTCCTCAGGATTTCGGCTTCGCACCCTAAAAATTTCAGATTCTGAACCTTCGTAGAAATTTTTTTATAGCGAAAATGCCACGATGACCTGTTTAGAGCAGCGAAACCCTAGAATCCAAAGCTCTGATACCAAATGTTGTGTAACCAGCTCCAAAAATAGAAGAAAAGAGATATCAACGCCTTAGAAATAAGCTACTTCGAGGGGGAAACCTCCAATACATTACATAAATGAACAATTCTTGGATGATACAATTTACAAAACCTCCTTTCTATATATAGGAGTCTATGGGGCCATAATGTAATCCTAGTGGGCCACAATGTAATCCTAGCCGACCTAACAATAATAATTTAAGGGCACAATAATAACAAAATGGGGGTTACAAGGGTACAATAATAACAATAATGGGGTTACACTAACAACAATAAGGGACTATACTAGTAATATAGGGACCTAACATTATATAAGGGTCCATAGTATTATCTCTCTTTCAGTCCATTTTTTATGTTTCTAATATTATCCTTTGGCTACAAATATGTATGATCAATGTAATTTTTTTGCAAGAAGAACTGAGGGAGCAAGAATATTAACCTATGTGGGGCATCAAGCTCTGATTTCCAGCTGACCAAAAAAATTCCTTGCAATGCATGTCTTCCAAGATAATAATCTTGTGGGGCATCAATGTTAGCTAAGGGTTTATCACTAAGGTTGTGCAACTAGGGTTTTCACAAGCCATGACATTATCTTCATACGTTCTTCTAGGAAAATTTAGCAATACCAAAGGCACAACATCACAACTTGGTTGTATGATCACTTTAATGCAAATAAGGCATGAAGGCAATTTCCACACATTCTACAAGGGTTGAGATTAATTGTCATATAACAACTCCATATAGATTCCCAAGGAATTATGTTTACGAAGTTGGGGAATGTCGATATTGGTCTTAAAACTCGTCTACTTGATGAAAAATGTAGTAGCAGGAAAATTTACATTCAATACAGAAAATGAACATCAAAACTCTATTCATCATCTCATGAAATTCTCCATAATTTTGCAACAACATTGGAAACAAATCATTTAGGATTCAAAATAATCATCTCTACTTTCCTCATAATTTCTCTTCTCTCATAGTGTAAACACTTTTTATAATAATCTCAATAGCAATGTTAAGATTGATTGCACATGTGAGATTCATTAGAAATCAGAGTCAAGTTGTACAACTGTAGGAACGATTGACCCACCTTAGTTAGTTCCATGAGATATTATGCCATGTACTATTATGGAGCCCTTGTATGTCAAAGAGCTATATTACCTGTTATCCATTGGTTTATGGCATGACTGTCGATTGATAATTTGTTTTCTAATTTGTTTATGAGGGGCAGAAATTTGATTTGATACTATAGCAACAATGGCATCAAGCGAGCCCTCCAGGGACCCCTCAATGAGAGGAGCATTATCAGGTACATTAGTTGTTTAGTTATGTCATGTTTTCAAGTAGGTTATATTTATTGTTCGTTGTGAACATTTAATTAATGTGAAATTTGTTTTTCCTGCATAGGTGGATGCACTCATATGCCCCGTGTGCCCAAACACCATATTGAAGGGTATATTATATACGGTATAGGTACACAGTAGATCAATTGCTAGTTAAAATGTCCAAGTTTACATTATATTCAATGTTGAATAGGTGTATTTTTTTTTTCAAATGATATGTGTTTAATGTGAAAACATTATGCTCCATAGGTGCAAATTTAGGAGTTGGGGTTGGCCCTATTGCTAGTGAGTGACAAAGGAGAACAATGTCTCAGCTTGTGGCATCCATCCCACACTTGGATAGTTCTCGTTCAGATAAAATATAAAGGAAAATTTATTGTTTGATGTATGTTTAATGTGAAACTTATTGTTTGTCTCATGTACTTGTGTTATAAAACAATTTAATGTTTTGCATAGTGGCTAGTAGAGACCTTCATTCATCGGAAGGGAACAATCCTAGTATGAGCGAAGAGGATGAAATAGTTTTTCCACGAGGTATTTTCAAATGACCAAACAAGTTTTTTAAAAACAAATTTTCCTTATAAATTATTTAATTTTTAATATGTGCAATAATTTAACATGTTATAGATGGTGGTCATCACCCTCCTAGGGGGAGAGGTCGTAAGGTTCATGGGTTAGCTCGAAATCCGAGCTATGATCCCCTTTAAACCCATCCCAGTGATATTCCTGAGATGATGCCATGGGAAGATACCATCTCCTTACTTACTGTTGATGGGACGAGGGAGCATTCCATGAGATTTCGCAATGAATTGCAAAGTTGCAATCTCTCTACCCATACTCGAGATTGTCTCCAAATTTTTTTGCACAATTTGGAGAGTTAGATAGAGACTTATCGTGGGGTTGGAACATCAACCCATGCTTTTCTTGACATGATGCATAGGAGGAGAGCATCAGTGATTGGTATCCACTCCTACAATGAAGTTGAAAGTAGGGTCACTAAATAAATGGCCTTGTCACTATTTGACTTGCAGCCTGAAGACAAAAAACGTTTAAAGATTGCAAGATTCAGTGATCCTAATATTGCACCTTATGCTAGGTAAATATGACTTGTGATTATAGTCAAGTTTGACCGAATTAAAAAATGATGGTTTTGGGGCACATGGTATTGTGAACCCACGGTTTTAAGCTCATGGTATTGCATGTAATGGAGCTTATAAAAGGCTCGGAGGACTTCATTGTAAGGCAGGCCTGGAGGTGAGCAGTGAAGGCTCACTTGGCCGGATTAGCCAGGGTTTTGGCCAATGTTTAATGAAATTTCATTAGGATGGGTTTTCCCCAGAGTTTGGGGTTTTTCCTATTAAACATATGTGTTTATGTTTATGATTTGTTCTTGGTTATGTTTAATTATTCCTCTCGGTAATTATTTATATTCTTTGGTAAATGTTTCTTCATTTGGTTTCAGAGCCATATTTGGCTTCAAAGGGATGCTTTTGCAGCCAAGGGTTTTATTGGCCTGTGAATGGAGAAATCAATGCAGCCTTTTGTAGATCTGGCCATATGGAGCATGGTGTTTCTAGGAAATAGGAAATATCCAATTGATTGATTCCATGGGGAATTCCATGGAGGGTTTATCAATGGATAAAGAGAACAATGGTGTTGCCACAGCCTAGATCTGGCGACTAGCAGTGATAAAAGTTGGTTCGAGAAATTCAGAGATGAGAGGATTTTTGCACGTGGATTAATTAATTGATGAACCATGTATCTGAAGAGAACTCCTAGAGGACTGGCGGTTACAGAGGCTGGTGACCCATGTAATCCGGTAGATGGGTTAGTTTTATATGGACATTGATGTCATATGTACAAACACAACAACAATGAAACAAAAAAAAAATTAATTATTATAATGGTGTTATTTTTTGCATGTAAATGGGCATACTGCTGTAAGACCTGGTATGGCATGCGTACCCCTGGGTAATCATTGGTAAATTCTGGGTTAGACCTAGGTGATAGGGGGGTATGTCAAGTTAACAATTACCCTCGGTAAAAATTTGAGGGGGGAGGAGCTAGAGTGAGCGGGGTTGTCTCATTTAGCAATTTTGGCTGGATTTATACAGGAAACCCAAAGTCAAGTTTAAGGGGGGAATGCTAGGTAAATTGGCTTGTGATTATAGTCAATTTTTACCGAGTTAAACAATGATGGTTTTGGGGCACATGGTATTGTGAACCCATGGTCTTAAGCTCATGGTATTGCATGTAATGGAGCTTATAAAAGGCTCGGAGGACTTCATTGTAATGTAAGGCCTGGATGTGAGCGGTGAAGGCTCATTTGGCTGGATTGGCCAGGGTTTTGGCCAAGGCTAATGAAATTTCATTAGGATGGGTTTTCCCCAGAGTTTGGGGTTTTTCTTGTTAAACATATGTGTTTATGTTTATGATTTGTTTCTGGTTATGTTTAATTATTCCTCTCGGTAATTATTTATATTCTCCGGTAAATGTTTCTTCACCTTATATTTATGAGAAGGTCCTTTATGCATATGGGAAGTTCCTAAACAATGATGAGGTGCCGCAATATTTTGTTAGGATGATGTATGATCAATTCTGAGAGCACATGGACCCTAACTATATAGATACAGGGCCCAAATTCTATGGAGTTCGAAAAGGTCATACATATTAATGACCTAATGCTATGCGAGATGTTGGGTTTAGGCCTCCAGCACCTCGTTTAGCACCTCGACCACCTAGGGTAGTTATACTTCGAGAGGATTTAGCCCTTTTCTCCAGTGCTGCATCACAAATGAGGGAGAAGATACAAGAACATATTGCAGCTACTTTAGGAGGGGTGGAAGTTGGGTTAGGGACAAGCCAACCTTCATCTAGTGCAGGAGTTAATTCATTTGTGAGTATTCCAGATGATGTGTTGAGGGAGATGGAGTGAGATGAGCTTCTGGAGTATGCATCCTCATGTAGAGACCACTATGAGCGAGCCATTAGAAAAAAAATGCACACCATGGGCGAGGTATGTACAAGCATGTTTTGATCTATTTTAAAATACACATTTATAAGATGATCATGTTTTTTTGGTGTATATACATTTAGTATCCAAGAAGTTACGCCAATATATTTATTTAACTTCTGTCGTTTAGAACATTCTTAGAACAAACTTGATTTGCCCCTAATCCTCATTCTATAGACCATGGACATGATCATGTACAGGTGCCACATTCATTACTATCTATCTATATTTTTATATGTCAAATTGAAAATGAATTTATGTCACATAATGTTATATGGTATGAGTGTTAACATTATGGAATTTTCAGGTTAGCGATGCACATGAAGGGATTCCCGAAGACATGATACCTTCATATGTTCCAGTTGTGTGACATGTATTATCTATCTAGATTTTTACATTAAATTGCAAGTGAATTTAAGATGAGCATAATTTTATATGGAGTGACTCTTAACATTATTGAATTTTTAGGTGTGTGCTACACATCAAGGGCCACCTGAAGAGATTATTCCTTCTCAAGTTACAGTCGTGACATAGGTATCAATACTTTTCGTTAAGCATATTTATTATGTTTATTATATTTCTTTTCGTAAACTTTTCTATTAACTTTTTTTTTCTACTTTTCAAGCTACAGATAATATTGAGATGATGCAAAATGAGCCTCAAGGAGATCCTATAGGCTTTGGGTTAGAGAGTCTACATTAAACCATGGTAACCTCCTACCATTTCTTCGTTGGTATCATTGCCACATTATAAACAGGCGATCTAGTGAATTTATAGATAGTTGAGAGGTTCCTTTATGTATGTAGTGAGTGCTAAAACTAATATTTAATCTCCAGTAAAAACTTTGAGCCATAGTCATTTGACTATGTTACTGACAGTACAGGTGCTTCATTTGGCTTAGAGTAATATGTAAAAATATGTTTTGGCATCTATGATGACCTTATTTGAGATTTTATTTCTAATATATAATGGTTTGTCCATACATGAATGGACATGTCTCTTTGGGTGGAGAAGCTACAAACATTTACAAAATATGAAACCTAACCGCTCCAAGTGAACCAAATCCTCCATGCAAGAGGCATATAGGAAAAGACAATGGTTCTTACCAACCTAAAACTTCACACGAAATAACCTCCCCTAGTATGGAAGCCTGCTATCCTCCATGAAGTCCATGCAAGAGGAATACAGGAAAATACAATGGTTCTTACCAACCTGAAACTTCTCACAGAAGAACCTCCCCTAGTATGGTAGCCTGTTATTCACTTAACCCCATGAATAACCATCATGATTTTAGTTTATGCCCTTCTCATTAATTCCAACCAAAGATTTAAATGAGTGAGTTACTCTGTCTTAGAACCCTCACTGTAAGGCAAGGTGTAAGCTGAAGATTTAAATGAGTGACTGTAAGGCAAGATGTGAGCTGAAGAATTAAATGAGTGATATAACAGACTCTGAGAGAAGATACTTCCAACAGTGGGAGGCCTTGTAAATTTGTCTATAGGTTTCATAATTTCAAAAAATTTATTAAATGGCACATAACTTCGGGGAGAAAATCAAAATGCTTCAATGAATGATGAACGATGTAATACATATCAGAGAGCACGATGTAATACATATCAAAGAGCACTTCTAGATCTGGTTGCGTTTTTTTATTCTGTGATTGAGAACGTAGCCCACAAAATAAAATTTACCTTAAAAAAAATTGTTTTCGAGACTTACTTGGCTAGAATCAATGCAATTTGTCGTTGGTGCTCATGGTCGCTCAAAAATGACAGTGCTCTAGTGTACAGGTTTGCAGAATGTAGGGGAAGACAAGATTTTGGGGTTTTTTTACATGAATAAAACTCTCGGACGAGAGTTAAAAAAACTATAGGCCAAGAGTTTTACAACTCTCATCCAAGAGTTTACTCGAGTGTTTATGTTAATAAAACTCTCGGACAAGAAAATAATTAACTCTCGTCCGAGATTATTTTAACTCCGATCAATCCCAATCAAAATCTAGGGAGAAACATTAGAAATATCTCGTAAGAGAGTTCTAAAAACTTTCAGTCGAGAAATTGAGTTGAATATTTTCTCGAACGAGAAATTAAAAATTTCACCCAAATTCTAACCATCCGCAAAAAAGTGTTTCCAATCTTCAGGATTTGACAATACTATAATTGTTTTGATGCACTATCTAGTGGAATACACATGGTAGTTTACACATCAATAATTATTCCAATTGAAAATTCCACTACATTCTAATCTTAATTATTGTCTCAGAATCCCATTTTTTCTACCATTGGATTTTGCTAGAGTCTCCTATCCTCTAATCCAAGTACTCTGTAACATTTCTAGGGTAACCATGACTAATAAACAAAAAAAAAATGGAATGGAAATAAGGTATAGCATACCTTTCTAGATACCTTCTTTCTTAAATTTGTCTCCTTTAACTCTTCCTCTTGTTCTTCTTACTCTTCTATAGAGCGTGATTCACCATCCTTAAATCCAAACTCTATATTTTCCGGTTCTTTCTACCTTGGCATGAATTTCTATTTTAGAACATATTTTGTTTCTCTAAATATCACATCTCTATTATACAAAACCTTCTTATTTTCTGGCATCCAAATCTTATAATTTTCTCATCATATTTATATCCAATAAAGATACACCTTTAACTTTCATATCTAACTCACACATATTCCCATTTTAAAGATGTATTTTAGCGTCATACCCAAATATACTAATGTGTTTAAGATAATGTTTCATACCAATACATAAGTCAAGTGGATTATTGTCATATAATGTTGATTATGGTTGTCTATTAACCAACTAACGCACATTATCCTTTTCTTTTGCATAGAATTCTTGTTCTAACATAGAGCTACTAAGCATGCTCCTTACTTTCACCATCAACATTGTATTCATCCTTTCTACAACTCCATTCTTCTGAGGTGTTTATGGAGTAGTAATTTTTTGTACTCTATTGAATTTATTACTTATTTATTTGAATTAACTGCCATATAATTCTCCACCATTATCTACCCTTAAAAATTTGATTTTTCCTCTTCCTTATTTTCCATAAGAGCCTTAAACATTTTGAACTTCTCAATACTTCATATTTCTTACTAAGAAAATAAATCCATATTTCTAAATAAGCCATATATAAAATATTCATAGAACATATATTTACCCAATGATGGAATTGAAATAGGTTTAAATAGCTCCAAACACCTCATTACGCACCAACTATGATATTCCCTCTAATCTCATAGCACCATAGGATGATTTTACACATTTTTCTGCCCATATAATCAATATTCATAGAAGTTAGAATCCATTGATAAATTAGGCATACCTCCTACCATACCATTATTGTACATTACCTAATTTTTTTGTTTTTACAATATTTCCTAGTGTTTGATGCCACACCATAATATTTTATTAATAAATTGTAGGATTTTTTCCTTTGTCTGCATCATTACCAAGAACATTAGGAATATTTGACCCATCAGCAGAAATTCTCCTTAGCTTCTTATATAGAGTCTGAATCGAAACTCCTTTCAACAATACCATTTCTCCTCCAACCATGTTATATGTATCATTTAAAAATAATAATTGCACTTGCATTTCTCATGCTTGTTTCATAAAATTTCTTTCTAATCCAAGGATTTTCAGAACACCAAGGACTATTCTAATCCTTATACCCATGAACATCAACTAGTTGAATTGTATCCTCCTATGATTATGGATTTTGATTCATATCTGAAGGAGACATCACCACCATCATATCTTTCATACTTATAGAACCAATCACTATAAGGAATCATATGAAAAGATGTGCTTGAGTCGACCAACCATACCTTATGTTTTGCATATGTACATAAGGAACTAAAATACATATTGACCCCTTCATCAAAGGAGTATTTTGATTGTATAAGAGGAGAATCATTAGATCCCTTCCTTTTCTCAAAAATTTTGGATTTATAGTATTTCTTTTAATTCCCATCTTTTTCACATCTTCAAAATACCTTAATGAATTTTCCTAGATATTTATATTTTCCTCTAAATTTAGATTTCTCACATTATGACTTATTCTTATTTCTATCCTAGTAGCATCCTCTTACAGAATTATAGGTATCTATTTTTTTTATTTCCATATTGTTCCATGTCATCTCCTCTGATAACAAGGATGAGAATATCTCATCCAAACTTATAGTTGAATTTATACTAATGGAAATAACCAAACTAGAAATATTTTTTAATATATATTCTTCTTTAAAAGGTCATATATATATATATATATATATATAAACCAACAATCCATTTACTATGGATTTGAATACACCATAGTTCCTCAACTAAAACTAAAAAACGATGAGAAAAATTCCCATGCATCACAAAACTACTAAAAACAAAAAACATCTACCAAAAATTTCCAAAAACAAACACAAAAATCTATTCAAAATAATTTAAAGGAACTACCCTAGATGCTTGGCATAATGGGGATTTCCCCCCACATGTGACCCCCTTGCTACACCTGGTGTAATGTTAAAATTGTGTCAGTGGTCGAGATTGAGCAATGTTCACGTGCCTCTTTGACACGGAGTTTTGAAGAATAACTATTGGACATTTCAAAATCCATGTCAAATTTTCACATTTACCTAATATCATTATAAATTTACGAATTATGATTATGATGACCACCTATAAATATTAATGGTAAGTGAAATCAAAGCATAACTATATAACATTTAAATTTGTGAAACTTGACTTATGGTTTGGTTTACAAAATATTCTATCTACCTATTCCCGGTTTGCTATTCTTAGGGACACATGTTCCATTCATGAGTAACAATAAAGAATATGAAAATTGTATGTCTATTAAATCCATTCATGTTTTTTTAATAATAAGTAATTATTGTTTAGTAAATATTCAATTATAATAATATTAATAATAATAGCTAATTGAAATTGTCTTGTATTGAGAATTGAATTGAATTGAATTCATTTTAGATAGTTCAATTGAAAATTTAATTATTATTTCTTAATAAATAATAAAAATTATAATTACGTCACAATAAATTTTTTACCAATAATAAAATTTACTTTGAAATTTTTGTCCTTTTTACATTTTTAGAAATTAAAAAAAATAGTAAATCAATTAAAACTGCAAGTCTTTGTAGTTAATGAGAGGCACATGTCATGAAATTTCTAAGCATCAAGTCCCGTTTTTCCTAGTTGTGTTGGTGTGTATCATATATTAATATATCTCTTAATTATAAACCTTAATTGTATCAGATGTTGGTGTATATTGTGTATTTTCATTTTCCTCTTTAAATTATGAGATGAAGTTATTAATGATAATTATATTATATCTCTAAATTTATATCTAAAATTTTAGATTACTTAATATCATTATAAATTTACTAATCATTATTATAATGACAACTTATCAAATAAATAAAAAGTGAAATCAAATTATAACTATACAACATTTATATTTGTAAAGCTTAGTTTATGGCTTGGTTTATAGTTACAACATTTTCTATTTTTATTTTTAGTTTGCTGTTCTCTATTTCTTAGGGACACATTCTGTGGAGTGTTAACACAACAATATCAGAACGGTTGGTCTATTAAATCTGTTTTTTTTATTGCTTAATAATAAATTATATATTACTATTAATTTATGGTTTATATTATTATTAAATTAATATTAATATTAAACTGGCGTTTAGTTACAACATTAATAAGATATTTTAATAATATTAATAAGGTATTTTATTTGGCAATTGTCTTATTATAAATTATGAGATTCGATTTTCAAATCCCATTTTCTCATTAATATATATTTAACTATCCCAAAATACAATTTCTCCTTTAACTATGGTATGGGGGCAATTTCTCCATAAGATTTTCAACTATGGTAAGGGGAACATTGCTCAGATTTTTTTTAGTTCCTACCAAGGGGCGTGAATAATTCTAATTAAGTTGGTTGAGCATCTTTTAATGATTTTAGATTTTAAAATATTTGGAAATGTGAAGTCAGATTAATTATTTGACGATTTTTATTTAGTTGCGAACAAGAGCATGAATAATTCTAATTGTGCTGGTTGAACATCTTATGATTTTGGATTTTAAAATATTTGAAAATACGAAGTTTTATTATTTGACTACTGTGGTTATTCCAAGTCCTACATCTAAAAAACTACACCACAAATACCTCCAATCCAACTGGTGAATTGGATGCCATTAACCCGAGGTACGGTACTTATCGTCAAGCTTTCAAGGCATCATGGGTAGCCAGGAATCGATGGGGAGTACCACCGGTTAGTGATCGATTGATTAGACAGAAGGGTGGTCCAACGGACGGACGAATGAATGCTTGAGCGTTGGCATTCCAAAAAAAAGAGATGGTGTCTTCGACTTGGGCCGAAGGCCATATACCATATCTGGCTATTTCAAGTCCTACATCTGAATTGTGGTTATTCCAAGTCTTATATTTCAAAAACTACACTACAGAAATCTCCAATCTAATATTTGACTTTTTTTAATAAAATTTTAAAATATTCCAAAATATTCTTAGATTTCCCAAATTTACAAGAGTCAAAAATATTAAAATATTCTAAATATTTTGGGATTTCCTAAACATACTAGGAGTCAAAAATATTAAAATATCTAAGAAGGAACATGGAAATATTTCAGATAGAATATTTTTTTTCAACCGGAAGCTTCTTTTGTTTGTAATCGGTGATAAAAAAAAAATCTACAAATTATTTATTGAACTTTCATTTTGCATGAATTACATTTCAATAAGTTCGTGTTTTTTTAATTGTAAATAAGAGCGTGAATAATTCTAATGGTATTGATTTTGGATTTCAAAGTAATTAAAAAATTGTAAACTAAAGTTAATTATTTGACATTTTCTTATTAGCATGAAATATTCTGAGATTTCCCCAATTTACAAGGAGTAAAGAATATTAAAATATTCCAAATATTCTGGGATTTCCGAAATATACCAGGAGTCGAAAATATTAAAATATATCCGAAGGAGCGTGTTTTGTTTGTAACCTGCGAAAAAAAAAAAATCTACAAAATTATCTCCAAAATTCTATATAACAATCAAGTCCACAAAAATGTAATCACACAAGATTTCTGCAATCAGAATTTTGTAGGGAGGCAGAATGGCGAATTTCAGAGGATTTCGATTTGTACGCATCTGCCTCATCTTGGCTGTTGTAATTCATGTGGAAGCCGATCAATGTACAGTTGAGGACCAAGGTTTGGAGAGCAACTGCAAATCGCTACTGTCAGGAGGTTCTCCTTCTGCTGTGTGTTGCGGTCTCATAAGAAGTGGAGACATGAAGTGCACGTGTGACTTGATTACTCCTCAGGTTGCAGCGCAGATCAACGTAGCCAACTTAGTTGGCGACATTGAAAGCTGTGGCGTAAATGTTCCTCGTCACACTAAATGCGGGAGTACATATTTCACACTCCAACTCATTAATATTACAATACCCTAGCGTTCGTGATCTCCATCTATTCTACTACGTCTACTATAAATAAATTCTGCTCAAGAACACATGTTATTGCACAGTATTTTCTACTTAGGAAAGTGCCAATTTCATGCGGATTTGATGAAATGGGTCCACCTTTATTTCTTCGTTTACGAGTAGTACTTTCCAAGAATAAGTCCTCGGCAGAAGATGAAATCTGGCTTCAGCTATCGTGGTTTAGCAGAAACGTAATATAAAGCAAAAATATATCGTAACACGAAATCTACCATGAGAGTTCATGGTTTAGCAGAAATATATATATATCGTAACACGAAATCTACCATGAGAGTTCATGGTTTATTCTTGGAAAGTACTACTCGTAAACGAAGAAATAAAGGTGGACCCATTTCATCAATTCCGCATGAAATTGAGCTTTTTACGTTTCTCTTCCAGTTTCCTAATCTTAAATTTTTGAACGCTATCCATTAATTTGGTGCTTGAATTATGTGCTTCGTGCTTTAAAAACAGTGTTCATACATTGTAATTTCATATTTAAAAAGCATGGTTTGTATTTAGTTAATAGAATGTCCATTGTTTCTCTTCGAGTTTCCCAATCTTAAATTTTTGAATGCTACCCATTACTTTGGTGCTTGAATTATGTGCTTCGTGCTTTCAAAGCAGTGTTCATACATTGTAATTTCATATATTTAAAAAGCATGGTTTGTATTTAGGTATTAGAATGTCTACTTTTTCCTTCGAGTGTTTTATATGAGGTGAATACACTGAGTGAATGATAACGATATCGTTTAAAAATTGATAAAACTTTTAAAATATAAATAAAATAGAATAAATAGATAAGAACTGAACTAAATAGAAGTTGCAGTTCACAAGTGAGTACTGCACTTAGACACTACACTCAAATGGAGAGTACACTCTATATTCATTAATGGAATGATACAACTATAAGTACATCACAAAGAATCAGAGAGTTGTAAACAAACTCCTATATCCTAGGAACTAATCCTAACTTAGCTGCGTTACAACAATGTAACCATTTCTCCATTAATATACAAATAGTATTAATTATTTCCAACTCTCCCCTTAATGGAGAAAGGATTACCCTGAATTCCTAACATCCCTCTAAACAATTCAAACTTTATTTTCCCAAGAGGCTTAGTAAAAATATCTTCCATGTTGTCACAAGATTTACAATATTCAACAAAATGGAACTGAGTATCGACGTGTTTGGTGTTTTTGTGAAATACTGGATTCTATGCTAGCTTGATAGTGCCCTGATTGTCACTTTTAATGGTAGTTGTTTCTTTCTGTTCTTCTCCTGCATCATTGATAAGTCTTCTCAACCAGATAGCTTCACAAGTGGCTACACACAATGCTTGGTACTCAGCTTCAGCTGAAGATAAATCTACAGTACTTTGCTTTTCGCTGCTCCATGCTATGACCCTGGATCCAATATTGAACGCATAACCTGTGATGGATCATCTGGGTTACCTGCCCAATCGAAATCTGAAAATCCTGCTAAAGTAACATCAGATGTGTCAGTGTATAAAATACCATAATCACTAGTACCACAAAGATACCTCAACACACTCTTAGCTGCAACCCAATGACTTTCGAGAGGTTTAGACATGAACTGGCTCAACACATTAACAGAGTATGCCAAATATGGTCTAGTTGTAGTAAGATATATCAGACTACCAACTAGCTGTCTATATTTAGTGGCATCCACCTCCTTAGTGCCATCGTCACTACACAACTTCATATTCTGCTGCAATGGTGTTGCTGCTGATCGACATTGCTCCATCCTGAATCTTTCTAGCAGACTTCTGGCATACTTCCCGTGAAAAAGAAAAGTCTGTCCAGAATCTCTCCATACTTCGAGACCCAAACAATAATGGAGATTTCCGAGATCTTTCATTTCAAATACTTGCGACATCTACCATTTGATTTCTTTGACCAGAGTATCTACATTACCTGTTATAATCATATCATCTACATACAAAGAAATGAAAATAATTTTCCTCTGTTTATTAAACTTGGTATACAGATTTGGATCATTCATGCTCCTATGAAAACCATGATGTATGAAGAATGAATCGATCTTCTCATACCATGACTTGGGTGCTTGTTTTAAAACATATAATGCCTTTTTCAATCTACAAACAAGATGTTTCTGCCCCTTTTTAACAAACCCTTCAGGCTAAACTAAATAAATCTCTTCTTTCAAATAACCATTCGGAAATGCAGACTTAACATTTAACTTGTATAGCTTCCACTTATATTTTTTAGCTAAAGAGATTAGCATTCTAATTGTATTTAATTTCACTACAGGAGCAAAGGTTTCATCGAAATCTATTCTCTCTTGTTGTGAGTAACCCTTTGCTACCAATCTAGCTTTAAGCTTTTCTATATTCCCATCTGCATTCGCTTTAGGTTTATACAACCACTTACAACCTATGGGTGTTTTTCCTTCAGGAAGTTTGACTAAATCTCAAGTATGGTTTTTAGTAATTGATTCAATTTCTTCATTCATTGAAGCCCTCCATGCATCAGATTGACTTGCTTCTTTATAATTTATGGGTTCTACAATGTTTAGAATATTTGTCATTAAAGCATAGTATTTCAATCTGGCTGGTAATTGAGTCTGCCTACCTGATCTCCTCGGTAGGGGACTTACCTCAAATCTGATTGCTTCAGACTTATACGGGCTTTCCTTATTGACTACGTCACATGTTTCTTCTTCTTATTTCTGCTCCTGCTCTTGATTATCCTCGTTGTTTTCTTCCATTAATAATGGAATGTGCCATTCATTATTACTTTCATTCTTTCCTTCCTCAACCTTTTCATGAAATATCACGTCTCGACTTGCAAATATTTTATGAGTCATGGGATTAAATAACTTGTATGCTTTAAACTCAGTGTGATATCCTACAAAGATACATTTCTTGGATTTAGGATCTAACTTCATTCTATCCACCTTGGGTATATGGGCAAAGGATTTTGACCCAAATACTCTCAAATGACTCACTTCTAGTTCGAATCCAGATAATGCTTCGAAAGTGGTTTTGAAGTGATCCAGGTGGATATTGGTGGCCTCCCACCTATTCCATTTGGACCCGCAACGTCAATTCTGTCAGTTTTTCAGCTTCAGCATAGCTTACTATTTATAGCCGGTTTTCGAGTCCTGCACACCCGGAGCCATTTTGGGGCATTAATAATACAGGTGGATATTGGTGGCCACCCATCAAGTCCATTTGAACCCCCACCATTAGTTATTTCAGTTTGTAAGTTTCAGCACAACTTACTATTTTTAGCAAGTTTTGGGTCTTAAACTTCCGGAGCCGTTTTGAGGCCCTAAATGATGTTTTTTGGGAAAACGGAGAGAAGCATGGGTCCATGGACCGATGTTTCTCGTTCAAAATTTGTACTCCTTGGACAGATCTTTCTAACGAGCTATTGAGCGCGTCAAACGGAGATCGGATGCCAAAGTTATGTCCCCGGGAAGTTGAACCGCCAATTTACCCAAACAGGGCCCACAGTTTTGGTGCTTCATCTCCTACGGTTAGGGTTTTGGACGTTTCGGACTCTACATTGTTTCTCAACAATAAATAGGCCCTCGAGCCTCATTGTAAGACAGTTTTAGGGGGCTGGGAGCCGATACATCTCTTCTCAGAGATAAGCGCTACCAGTGCCCTAGCTCGCTTGTTCTGATCATGTCTATATTGTAACACAGTTCAGGGGGCTGGGAGCCGACACATCTCTTCTCAGAGATAAGCGCGACCAATGCCCTAGCTCGCCACATCTCTATCATGTCTGCATTGTAACACCACCGATTCGAAGTGCAGGAGCGCGATA
This sequence comes from Pinus albicaulis, assembly GCA_034641835.2. Classification (NCBI taxonomy): domain Eukaryota; kingdom Viridiplantae; phylum Streptophyta; class Pinopsida; order Pinales; family Pinaceae; genus Pinus; species Pinus albicaulis. The sequence goes on along the minus strand of CM076584.1, from coordinate 1,415,314,940 downwards.
CATCTCTCGAGAGATAAGCGCTGCCAGGTGCCTAACTTCATCATCTCCATCATGTACGCATTACAACAGGTTCGTAGGCCGTGACGCCATCTCTTCTCGAGATTTATTTGCGGTACCATAGCTCTGTCTATTTCCCGTATATCGCCAGCAAACTTTGCGAGCCTCAGTAACATAGTTCGGAGGGCTAGAGGGCTGCGTACGCTACATCTCTTCTCGGTCGCTGCTGCAGTAGCCTAGCTTGTTTCCATTATGTTTGTAGCTTATTGCGGTCATTCTTTTATTAATAAAATAAACATTATTTCATTGCATCTGCGTATCTATGGTTATATACGTATTCATTGCGTTCTGCATAAAATACGGATCGGTGGTATCGAAGGCGAATGCCCTTTTCTACATTTTCTTTTCATATCCCCAACGTGGCCAGGGTATAAGGAGTTCAACCTCGCAACCCCGACGACCCCCATGGTGGAAGGAAAGAAAGACAAGGGAGCAGGAGATCCTGTCAAAATCTTGCTCGAGGATGCCCTCGAGAAACAGAGGACCGCGATGATGGAATTTTTTTTTCAGATCCTTCAATGGCTGCCCACCGGTGGCACATCTACATCCAACACGTCTGCCAATAGGAACGCAACAGAATACAGATATAACCATAGATACAGAGATGCAGCGGAAATAATGCTTCATTTTATTAATAAAAGAATGACTGCAATAAGCTTACAAACATAATGGAAATAAACTAGGGCGCTGGTAGCGTATCTCTGAGAAGAGATGTAGCGTACGCAGGCCTCTGAACTGTGTTACATTGAGGCTCGCAGGCCTATTACAGAAATAATGGAAATAGATGAGCTATGGTGCTAGCAGCGTATCCCTGAGAAGAGATGTGGCGGCTACCAGCCCACGAACTGTGTTACAATGCAGACATGATGGAGATGTGGCGAGCTAGGGAACTGGTAGCGCTTGTCTCTGAGAAGAGATGTATCGGCTCCCAACCCCCTGAACTATGTTACAATGCAGACATGATAGAGATGTGGTGAGCTAGGGCACTGGTCACGCTTATCTCTGAGAAGAGATGTGTCGGCTCCCAGCCCCCTGAACTATGTTACAATATAGACATGATCAGAACAAGCGAGCTAGGGCACTGATAGCGCTTATCTCTGAGAAGAGATGTATCGGCTCCCAGCCCCCTAAAACTGTCTTACAATGAGGCTCGAGGGCCTATTTATTGTTGAGAAACAATGTAGAGTCCGAAACGTCCAAACCCTAACCGTAGGAGATGAAGCGCCAAAACTGTGGGCCCCGTTTGGGTAAATTGGTGGTTCAACTTCCCGGGGACGTCTCCATGGGAACGAGGTTTTGAAACATATTTCAGTTTCAATGTTTTGCAGCAATCTTCAGCAAAATCCATGAATTTTTTTGGGCGGCGAGTTTTTAGATCAGATATGAAATTTTTGGTGAAAATTTTGCAAAAAAAATAAGACCAGATCTGGATTCCTTGCGAAAAAATACTCAATTTCAAAAAAAAAATTGGCCAAATTGGTGTTCGGATGAGGGAGATATTGCTGATTCAAAATCAGCAATGTTAAAACAATTTTTCTGACGACAATTCATGGACGGCAGCTTTCCTGTAATTTTCACAGTTTTCAGTGCAAAATTTCAGAGAATTGGATACTGATCTGTGCTTCTCTTGAAAAATCACCCAAGTTCAAAAAAAAAATCGGTCGAATCGGAGTCCGGATGTGGGAGTTATCGTTGATTTAAAATCAACTATTTTTTTCAGAAATTTTGTGACGGTGAGACAGTTCCAACACGAATCTGAGAGTCTAGAGTCTCCAGATAGTCATTTCAAACACATGAGAAGATGAAAAATTATCATTCCATTTCCAAAAACAGGTTATAATAAATATTCTGAGTTATATTGACTGAGTTATGCTCATTTTGAATTTGGAGCAGCAATCGGAGCGGGTTCCCTTTGGAGACGTGCCCTCCCACCCCGCTTTATTAGGCACCTGCTTCACATTCATCAGTTTCAGCATAGCATCATTTGGCTTGGGTTATTTTGAGACATGCCCTCCCACCCCAAGCTATGTAGGCACCTGCTATTTCATCAACAATCAACATCACGGTTATGGGTCAACTGCACAAAATCATTTTCATCGAAGTCCATTTGCTAGGCCACACACTGTTAGTAACACAGTTGGTCACAAGCATTACAGGGTATCTCTATCCTTGGATCTTCGTTTTTCATGGTTTTGGTTCATCCACAAACCCACAATTCATCGAAGTCCATTTGCTAGGCCGCACACTGTCAATATCACAGTTGGTTACAAGCATTATAGGGTATCTCTATCTTCGGATCTTCATTCATCATGGTTATGGGTTAACTACACAAAACCCTTCTCTTCAGTGACTCTTCATATTCAAAAAAGGCTTCTCAAGAGGGAACTTCACGCAACGGGGACCATTGCTTCTTAAGGAGGGAGGAATGATCCGAATGGAAAATGGCATCAACCCATGATATTCATCTACCCATGTTATCCATCCACCCATGGAATTTACCCATGGTATTGTAAATGGCATCGACCCATGGTATTCATCCACCCATGATATTTATTCGCCCATGGTATTGTAAGTGACCCATGGTATGTATCCACCCATGGTATTCATCTACATATGGGATTTACCCATGGTATTGTAAGTGGTATCTACCCTTGGTATTGGCCCATGGTATCCACCTATGGTATTCCATCTAAAAAAAGCTATAAATAACAAGCCTCACTTTGTAAAAGGACAGATTGTCTGCCACAATGTAGTTCTAGCTTTCTAGTTTTGCAGATCTTCTGAGATCCATTTTAACTTTTTAGATCTTGGGGGCCTCTCCCTAAGATCCGGATCAGTGGTATCAGATCGGGTCTGCTTTTTCTCTGTTTTTCTTTTCATATCCCCAATGTGGACAGGGTATAAGGAGTTCAACCTCACAACCCCGACGACCCTCATGGCGGAAGGAAAGAAAGACGAGGGAGCAGGAGATCCTGTAAAAATATTGCTCGAGGATGCCCTCGAGAAACAGAGGAATGCGATGATGGAAATTTTTTTTTTCAGATCCTTCAATGGCTGCCCATTGGTGGCACATCTACATCCAACACGTCTGCCAACAGGTCCGCGACATCCTGGACAAATCCAACACCAAGTTCAGCAAAATTTCCCCCCCCATGGAGGAACTTAACGCAATGGAGACCATTTCTTCCTAAGGAGGGAGGAATGATCCGGTGGATATCGGTGGCCTCCCACCTATTCCATTTGGACCCGCAGCATCAATTCTGTCAGTTTTTCAGCTTCAGCACAACTTACTATTTATAGCAGGTTTTTGAGTCCTACACACCCGGAGCCATTTTGGGGCATTAATAATCCAGGTGGATATTGGTGGCCACCCATCGAGTCCATTTGAACCCCCACCATCAGTTATTTCAGTTTGTAAGTTTCGGCACAACTTACTATTTTTAGCAGTTTTTCGAGTCTTAAACTTTCGGAGTCGTTTTGAGGCCCTAAACGACGTTTTTTGGGAAAACGGAGAGCAACATGGGTCCATGGACTGATGTTTCTCTTTCAAAAGTTGTACTCCTCGGACAGATCCTTCTAACGAGCTATTGAGTGCATCAAATGGAGATCGGATGCCAAAGTTACGTCCCCGGGAAGTTGAACCACCAATTTACCCAAACGGGGCCCACAATTTTGGCGCTTCATCTCCTACGGTTAGGGTTTTGGACATTTCGGATTCTACATTGTTTCTCAACAATAAATAGGCCCTCGAGCCTCATTGTAAGACAATTTTAGGGGGCTGGGAGTCGAAACATCTCTTCTCAGAGATAAGCGCTACCAGTTCCCTAGCTCGCTTGTTCTGATCATGTCTATATTGTAACACAGTTCAGGGGGCTGGGAGCCGACACATCTCTTCTCAGAGATAAGTGAGACCAGTGCCCTAGCTCACCACATCTCTATCATGTCTACATCGTAACACAGTTCAAGGGGCTGGGAGCCGATACATCTCTTCTCAGAGATAAGCGCTACCAGTGCCCTAGCTCACCACATCTCCATCATGTCTGCATTGTAACACAGTTCGTGGGCTGGTAGCCGCCACATCTCTTCTCAGGGATACGCTGCCAGTACCATAGCTCTGTCTGTTCCATTATGTCTGTAATGAGCCTACGAACTCCAAGCCAACACGGTTCGAGGAGGCACTGCCGTACGCTACATCTTCTCGGAGATACGCTACCGGTGCCTAGCTTGTTTCCATTATGTTTGTAAGCTTATTGCGATCATTCTTTGTGTAAAATGAAGCATTATTTCCGCTGCATCTCTGTATCTATGGTTATATCTGTATTCTGTTGCGTTCCTGCATAAAATCCGAATCATGAAGTGTAGGACTCCTATTCTTTAAATAGATAGCAGTGTTGATGGCTTCCACCCAAAAACCATTTGATAGACCCTTACCTTGAAGCATACTCCTTGCGCACTCCATAAGAGTTCTGTTCTTTCGGTCTACCACTCCATTCTGCTGTGGTGTATGAGGCACTGTAAACTGTTGAAAAATCCCATGATATCTGTAAAAATTCATGAACTCTCCCAACCTGTATTCTCCCCCTTGATCTGAGCGAAGAATTTTATGCATTTTCCTATCTGCTTCTCTACCATAGTTTTAAATTCTTTAAAACACTGAAAGTTCTGAATCTTTTTACTCAAAAAATATATCCAAGAGAATCTAGTGCAATAATCAATAAACAGAGGAAAATAATATGCACCACCTAGCGACCTGGTCTTCATAGGTCTGCATATGTCGGTATGCACCAGCTCTAGAATATCTCTTTCCCTTCTATTAATATGTAGAGGAAATTCTTCTCTATGCACTTTCCCTAATGCACATCCATCACAATCTAACTGAACACTATGAAAAGCAGGGAGTCCATCGACCATAAATTTTCTCTGAAGTAAAATGAGGTCTTGCAAATTAAGGTGACCAAATCTCTGGTGCCAGAGGTTTTCGGCTGTCAATCCAGTTGCGACCATGGCTTGTTGTGGCATGCTTTTCACATCTAGTCTGTACAAGCTCCCCACACGCACTCCTGATGCAACTTTTTCCATCTTGCTATTCTTTACGACACAGTGGGTCTTGAAGAATTCAACTAATATATCCTGATCAGTTATCATAGATACAGAGATCAAATTTTTCCTAATCCCGAGCACATACAGTACATTCTTAAGATGTCCAATGTCACCACTAGGTAACTTTACTGGAATATCACTGTACCCTTTGATCTCATATCCTTTGTCATCTCATAAATAAATTTTAGATCCACATGAAGTTTCTTTAATAAATTCAAACCATTCTTTCTTACCTGTCATATGTGAGGATGCACTAGAATCGACATACCACATGTCGTCCTCATCTTCCTTAGTAGCTGAAAGATCACAATTAGATGTAAATAGTCGAATTTCATGACTATGGTCTTCATCTTCATCAACAATGTATCCTTTGTGCTTACTCTTCTTATTCCTTGCTTCGTCTATCTGCCTCTTATAACAGTCCCTAATTTGGTGGCCAATTTTCCCATAGTAAAAACATTTCTTATTTGAAAAATTGTTTGCAGACATACCTGTAAATGGTATCTTTTGAAATGTGCTTCCTCCTCTCTGTTGCTGCTATTGTTGTTGCTGTTGTGGCTGCTATTGTTGCTCTGGCCGCTTCCCTCTAAACTATCGCCTCTTCACCATTAGAGCAAGATCATCACTCTGCGGTTTTAAATTCTGCCACCACTCTTCTTCTTGTAGCAAAATTCCTGTTAATTCTTCAAATGTAGGGGCTTTATCCCTTGCTGCCAATCCTGTGACGAACATCTGATATTCATCCTTCATTCCATTCAATGTAATTGTGACTAGATCAGAATCAAACACCTTCTCTCCGAAGTCTCCCAATCTGTCCTTCAAATCTTTCACCCTTGCAATGAATCTGGCAGCAGATTCATTTTCCTCCATCCTCACGCAAACAACTTGGCTTTGAGTGATAAGATGTGATTTGTATTTTGTGTCTGGTATAAATTATTGATCTTCATCCAAATCTTAGTGGACGATTTTCCATCTCTAATATGTGGGATAATATTGTCCTTGACGGACATCTTTAGTATGACTTTTTCTTGGTTATCCCTTTTATTCCAGTCTTGTTCCTGTGTAGTTGTTCATGTTATTGAATTTGGTCTCTTCTCATCACCTATGACAATCGACCATGCGTTTTCTCCCTTAAGAAATGTCTGTATCTTGAATTTCCAATTGGTGAAATTAGACCCATCGAGTTTTCCAGACTTTTTGAGATAAGATTCTATGCTATTATTCATAATGACCTGATAATATTTCAGATCCTATGATGAATAACACTAAGAAACTGAATAATTACAAGCTACACTAACAAAAATTCAATACATACCAGATCCTGATCACAGATCTACCACCACCGGGCAAATCTGCAACTCTGATCTACCACCACCGAGCAAGTTTGTAACTCCGATCTACCACCACCGGGCAAATCTGCAACTCTGATCTACCACCACCGGGCAAATCTGCAACTCCGATCTACCACCACCGAGCAAATCTGCAACTCCGATCTACCATCACCGGGAAAATCTGCAACTCTGATCTACCACCACCGAGCAAATCCTCAACTCTGATCTACCACCACCGGGCAAATCTGCAACTCCGATCTACCACCACCAAGAAAATATGAAACTCTGATCTACCACCACCGAGCAAATCTGCAACTCCAATCCACCACCACTGGGAAAATCTCATGTGCACAACTGCTAAAAGAGAGATTGGCGCTTTTCCGAGGCAAAAAATCTGCGCCCAAACAAAATCTACGCGAGCTTCCAAATTGTTGTGGGTATGCCTTGAACAGACGCGCCAATCACGTGTTCCAGCGTGATGGTGCGGGTATGGACCTAACAGTCGCACCAATTGCGCATTTCGATGTGACCGTCAGCGGAAAAAGTGTGCCTACCCTCTTTTACTCAGAGATTAATCAATCATCCGAGACTTGTGAGTCAGGTGTTGCTGTAGTCCACCTGCTCCCATGAGCACGAAGCTCCTGTGAGCACAAAGCTCGTGTGAGCATAAAGCTCCTATCTGCACCGTAGCCACGAAGGCTCTGTAGCCACTAAGGCTCTCAATAAACAAATCAGGCTCACCCATTGAGCTCCGATACCAAGATAAAAACTGAACTGAATAGAAGTTGCAGCTCACAGGTGAGTACTTCACCTGAAGACTGCACTCAAATAGAGAGTACTCTACATTCATTAATGGAATGATACAACTATAAGTACATCACAAAGAATGAGGGAGTTGTAAACAAAATCCTATATCCTAGGAACTAATCCTAACTTAAGGAGCTACGTTACAACAATGTAACCATTTCTCAATTAATATACAAATAATATTAATTATTTCCAGCTCAAATATCAGTATGATATATTTTAATTATAGTTTTAGTAAGAGTCAAGAAGATACAAATTTATTGAGATGCAAATATTTTTTTATAGTGTAAAATTAAAAAATTCCACTTTCAAAAATTGTATACTTGTAAAAATATTAATAGATGATGGTTAAGATTTAGTCTATCTCTTCTCTTTATATCTATAATTTTTCTTTTTTTAAATTGCATTTTTTGATTTTCAATCTTTTGAAAATATCTTGAATACATGGAATAAAATATCTTCGTATACATATAATTTAGCATACATACATATACATATAATTTTAGTATTAATATAATTTAGTATACATATAATTTTATTTTATACAATATAGACATTAGTTTTTTTTTTCCACAAAAAAAAAACGAACTTTCTATTATAGATAGATAGTCTCTGAACATATGCCAAGCATTTCTGAGAGCAACATTGCCATTCCCTTTGAGGGGGAGTGGAATCATAGCTACTTAACACCTGTACAAGATGTTAGCAGCCCTAGGAACCAACGATATCCAAACAAAAATCAATGCATCTCTTTTAGCTCATCATCAATCAGAGAGATGAGAGCAGAAAGAGAGGAGGCACAACCGTGACACGCTATCACCAATAAGAGCTGGCAGTAGAAACTATCCCAGCCCCATAAAGTATATCATAACATGAACAAAAAGAGAGCCCAGAACCTCCTTACATAAGGAAAACAGTTCTGGACTCAATATAGTAGCAGTTTTCAAAGTTTTTTTTTTTTTTTAAAGTCCACTATACAATGCTGAAAATAAACTGAATAATTACACAAAAAGAGGTTGTTCATGGGCATGAACAGTCCCATTCACCACTTCAGCTACTGCCCAGGACCCCAGAGCGAGTTGAGCACCTTCTTTAGATAAGAGATCTGCTTGCTGGTTTCTTTCCCTGTAAATGTGAACAACAGAAATCTCAGAGAAAAAAGATTTAAGACGACGGATCTCCTTAAGCAAAGGTAGTAAGATAAAATTCCTGCACTGCTGAGTCCCATTATACCAGTTGACTACGTTTCGAGAATCACCAAAAATCTGAATCTGTTTCATCTGTTTAGAAATAAGCCAGCAGAGAAGCAAATTAAGAGCTTTAAGTTCAGCGAAATTATTATACCCTTGCCCAAGGCCGACTGAGGCTCGAAGAGAGTTTTCAGCAGAGAAATGAATAACCAACCCAGCACCACAAGTATCATTGTCATCAGAAGCACCATCAAAGTAAGCCCAGGGGACTGTTTCATTAATTGTCTCAGGCTGGATATTGCGAGAGGAACCTGTAACAGCAGGTGAAGGAATGCTATCAAAAATTGCAGCTCCCTCTGCTCCCAGCCTGGCTAAGGGAAAGGTGGACTCATTGAAAATTATCTTGTTGCGAGCGATCCAGGTTCCCCAAGCTATTAAAAGAGGAAAGGCCCTGATTTTATCATCCGAAGCCTCCTGCCACAAAGATTTCCAAGCCTGTGGAAGGTTTTCTCCATGCCATCTCAAGGGAATATTTGTCAGACGCAGAGTTTCTGCCCAAAGGCTTGCATTAAAGGGGCAAAAGAGAAAAACGTGTTGTAGAGTTTCTTCTTCAGACTTACAGAGAGAACACCAACTCGGCCCCTGCTTGCCTCTCTTTTGTAGAAAGTCCCAAGTTGGGACCTTATTAAGGAGAATGCACCAGAAAAAAACTCTGGTCTTTGCTGGGCTTTTGAGTTTCCAGAGAGATTTGGACCACCAACAAGGATTCCCCCAACCTTCTTGCGCCATAAGCCATTTATATCCAAACTTTGGGGTATAGATACCTGTCTGAGCATGCACCCAACGCAGTTTATCAGCAGAATCCGAAATTCTAACAGAAGAATGAGAAAGATCAGCAATATACCGGTTCCATTCGTCCATCCACCTATTTTCCAGGTGCAGGTCCGTGCCAGACAGCCAGCCTTTCTTAACTGGGGAGGTAGACCTGGGATCCGCCACCTGGTTTAGATAAAAGAAACCTTCTGAATTTAAATGAGTAACCAGATCGTGGGACAAAGAGAAATTAGGCGAACATCCGACCCAAGGGTCACATCCCACCCGCACTTGACTTCCATCGCCAACCTGCCATGCCAAGCCTCTCTCAATTAGCTGAACTGAAGCCACAATTTCTTTCCAAACTGTAGATGCATTAGAGGAGGATTTGACTGGGGACCAAACTCAGTCCAGAACAGAGCCTTGACTGATGTATTTGCGCTTGATGACCGAGACCCAGAGGGATTCAGTAGAAATCAAACGCCATGCTAATTTGGCCGCCAAGGATTTTGCAAAGGAAACCAAGTTTTTAATACCCCAGCCTCCCCACTCCTTTGGTTTCGATATTTTATCCCAAGCCACCCAAGGGCTGACCGTGTCCTGGTTTGATCCAGACCAAAGAAAAGTTCTGCATAATTTGTCAATAGAGGCCAAAATGCCTTTGGGGACCCATGCAAGACTGGCCCAATAAACTGGGATAGCCATCAGAACAGACTTAATTAAAACCAGACGACCTGCCCTTGATAGCCACCTGAAGCTCCAATGAGTTAGCCTTTTTTCAATCTTGGCAAGAAGCCATTTCCAGTCCCGAATTCTGTAAGAGTCCGGTTTTAGCAAGAACCCTAGGTATTTGAAATGGTCCTGCAAGGAACGGACTTCAAAGTTCAGCAATCTTTGAAATCTACTAACCTCATCACCAGAAAGACCTGAAGGAGTTATGGTTGATTTTTGAGAGTTAATTTGAAGCCCAGTTGCTTTTATAAAAAGCTCCAACAGAAACTTTAAGGCACGAAAGTCATCAATAGACCCATTCAGAAATATCAGAATATCATCTACAAAAAGCAGATGCGTGATCCAGAAGTTGGTGGCCACTTCAATCCCTTTTATATTACCCAGTCTTTTACCCTTGTGAATCAGGAGGCTTAATCCTTCGGCTGCCAGCAAGAACAGCAGTGGCGAAAGAGGACATCCCTGTCTGAGGCCTCGTTCAGGAGTAAAAAAGGAAGTGGCAGCGCCATTAATCAGGAGAGCGATATCTGTAAAAGAAACACAGCTCATAATCCACCGAACAAAGTCAAATCTGAAACCAAGATGGGTAAGAAGAAGCCTCAAATAAAGCCAACTGAATCTATCATAAGCTTTAGATAAATCCAATTTAACAATAAGCCCTTTCCTACCACTCCTTTTTAGGCTATGTAGAGATTCTTGAGCAACACCTACAGCTTCATGGATTTGACGACCACTAAGAAAACCAAACTATTCCGGAGAAAGATGAGAGGAAAGAAAAGGTTTAAGCCTAGCAGCAATAACTTTCGCAATAACTTTATAGACACAAGTGCAGAGGGAGATTGGACGAAAATCAGCAAAAGAAGAGGGGTGGTCAGACTTGGGAATCAAAGCAAGAAAAGTGGAATTGAAAGGCCCAAAGACTTGACCCGTAGCTCTGGACTCTTCAACAACAGCAACAAGATCATCTCCAAGAGATTCAAAAAAATGCAGAAAGAATTCTACAGTCCAGCCGTCCGGCCCTGGACTTTTGTCCTTTTACATGCCTTTAAGGATATCCTCAACCTCCTGTTTGGAAACAGGGGCCATTGTTGCCTCATTTTCTTCCTCCTCCACGAACCTAGGGAACAGCTGAGCCACTCTGATCACTTCTGTAATGGTCACTTCAGTTGGAGATTTAAAGAGATCTTTGAAGTATGTGATTCCCAAAGAAGACAGGTCCTCAAAAGAGGAGGCCACTTCTCCATTCCCCTTCGATAATTCCCAGATAGTGTTTGCCATCTTCCTACCTTTGGCATAGTTTTGGAAGAACTTAGTGTTTTCATCCCCTGCTTGAAGCCAAAGAGCCCTGCTTTTCAATCTCCAGTTTTCCTCTCTTAGCTGTAGAATTCTCCTTCTTGAGGCCTCCAAATCCTTAATTATGTTCCTCGCTTCAATGGATTCATATCCTCCTCCTTCTGGATCTTCTGAGAGGGCTAATTCAGAATTGACCTTTTTTAGTTCCTCCTCCTCCTTCTTCTTCAAATTAGCCGCCCAGTCCTTGGTAGCTAATTTCATTCTCTTCAAGTTATTCCAGAAGAAATCACTCCTAGAAGAATCAGGCCCGACTGGGTCCACCTCCCAAGTTGAAGCAAAAAGCTCTTGGTATGAGTCATCTTTAAGCCAAGCAGGGTTAAACCTAAACGACGATCCAGGTTTTCTTCCAGCACCTTTAACCTCAAGAAGGATGGGGAAGTGATCTGAGATACCACCTTCATCAATCCAGTGTCTGTAATCCGAGAGAAGTTCCATCAAAGGCTCACTTAAAAGAAACCGATCCAACTTCTTCCCCACCCATTCCTGACCAACCCTTCTGTTTCTCCACGTAGGTTTTAACTTCAGGAGGGGCATGTCCACCAGATGAGCCAAAGCAATATGGTTAAGGAAAAAATCAGAGAGAGGGTCTGCTCTGGCCGAGGCACCCCAAGATTCCGCTTCCCCTAACGAGAAGTTGAGGTCACCTCCAATTATTAAAAAAGGGTGGGCTATCCAGGAGGAGCGAAAAATGGAAGACCAGAACCTCTCCCTCTCCACACATGGCCCATAAATATTCAAAGAGAGCAAAGAAAGGTTGAGCTCACTTGAAAAAAGTTCCACAGCTAGCACATTCTGAGACCCCCAAGAAGAAACATACTTCAATTTGATAGGATTGAAACCAGAGACCACTCCTCCGGATCTTCCCACAGCATCAAGAGCAAAAAAGGACCATCTAGGCATCATCTTAGATAAAACAGAGACAACCTCCTCCCCTTTACCCAGGGTTTCTTGAAGCAGAATGATATCAGGATTATGAGCACGCACAAGCTCTTTGAAAGCTAGCCGTTTGGCCTGACTAGCTAGGCCTCTGCAATTAAAAGAGAGAACAATCATGGCACATCACCGGGGGGTGGCCGCTCTGCTCTAAGCACCCTGGGAAGAGTCATTTTCTTACCATCTGCTATATCAATAACCGCCTTGGACTGAGCTAGGGAAAGATTGGATTTTCTACCTCTAGGCTTTCTGGTCCCTATTTCAACAGAATTCGAGGCTAGACCACCCACAGCGAAGCCCAAACCTCTCCTGTCAAAACGAGGTCTGAGGTTGTATGGAAAATAATCAGAGACAGAGACAGAAGACCGAGGGCAAGGGCCAGAAGGAGCAGCCAGAGAAGAAGAGGGCGGAACAGGGGCGTCAGGAACAGAGACAACAACACTATCCAATGTAGGCGAGGTAAGAGTTAAGGCCGAGAGGTCACTCAAAAGCTGCCTGGAGGGACCAGGCTCCATACATACATCAAAGGAAAACAATCAAAAGACAGAGACAAGGGAGGAAAAGAGGGGGACATACCCGCCTGGATCGCCTTGCCAATATCAGCTTCTGAGAGGGGAGCTAGAGGGTCAGCCTTGTCTTCGACAGGAAGAGAGGAGGGGCCGACATCATCCACCGAGTTCTGAATCACAGGCGCCACGAGAGGAGAGGAAACCCCCTGAGCCGAAAGGTCCGGATCTGCAACCAAAGGATCCCCATCCTGAACTAAAACAGAGGATTTCTTAGCCCTGTTCTGCCTTCTCTGTCTTCGTTTGTGCTGATGACCCAACGGGCAGTCCCTAGCCAAGTGACCGGTCTTATGGCATATGTTGCACCGGAAGGGGAGGTGCTCATAATCCAGGACCTGCAAAAACTCCATGTCCTTATAGTGAAGCGTCATTGCCTCCGCAAGACCTTCACGAGGGTTTAGGCTCACCAAAATGCGGGCCACGCTCTTATCCTTTGTCTGCAGGTAGGATTTGTCAGCTTCAAGGTAAGTGCCCAGCGTATTCCCGATCGAAATGAAGACTGAATCGGTCCAGAACTGCAAAGGAAGACCGGGCAGCTTCACCCACACAGGTGATTCGGCCATTTTCTCTTTCTGAGCATCGAAAAGAGGGGTCCATCTTCTAAAGAGCACCGGTCTCTTGCCAAAGAACCAATTCCCTTCCAGGACTCTGTCCACTTGTTCTTTCCTCTCGAAGGTAATTGTGAACCATCCTCGCGCCAAGATGTTAATATCAGCAGGCAGGCCTGGAGAAACATTCCACATAGTCTGAGCCCACTCTGCAATGTAGGCTTCCGAAAATTTTCTTCCCCTTACTCTCCCCACAACCATGGTCTCGGCTAAATCCATGACGTTTTCAATACTAATATCCACACCAAGCAAGCATTTCGGGCATTCTTCCTTAGATTTAATGAACTTAGCTTTCTTTCGCTTTGTTCCCACAACTTTCTTGACCCCTTGCTCCTCAGCTACCGGCTTGACTAGAGGATACTCAGCTCGGATAGTCTCTAAAAGGAAAAGTCTCAGAGCTTCGATAGAACGAAGGGATTCAAGACCATTGAAAGAGCTATGCTGGACGCTGACCCCTGTAACAGCTTCACACTCCGGCGCAACCCCTTGGTTATCAGAGGCAACAGATTTTGGGACGAATTCCATTGCCTTGCTGGAGGAGACCCTAGACAGGATATCACAATCACGGCCCCCATCCTTCCCTGGTTCGGCAAACCCTCCTACAGCAAGATTTGAAGGCAGGTGCCCCCCCACCACTCCTTCTGGAGTTACCTTGGGGAGACTATTCTCACCCTCAGTCACCCTATGCTCCTTCGATGCCGCTGAAAGAGGGGCTCCCAAACAAGCTAGACCCGCAGAGGGTTCGACCCTTAGCAAAGAGGGGCCCTGTTCAAATTGAAAACCTCCACTCCCTAACCCTACTTCGAAACCACCAGTACCACCAAAAGGAAGAGGGTTACCTTGAAAAGCCGAGAGCTGTGTGGCCGAATCGTGGTTGAGAGCTTGTTTGAAGAGCTCTTCAGAGGAAAAAGGGCGACAGCTAATAGGAAGATGCTGAAACCCAAAACTAGAAGTGCTCCTCGGCTCGATGAAGTTGAAACCGGTGTCCCCGCAGCCTGTCGAGAACTCTCTCCAGGCTGTCTCAGCTACCAAATCTAACGATGCGCGATTTGGGAAAAAAAGATCAAGGTTTTTCTCTGAAATTTCTACTCCCCAACAGGTGAGCAGATCCTCCGGCGACGGCTCAAGCTCGACGGAGAAGCTATCAAGACCCATTTTGACCAAAAAACTGCCTTCTTAAACAAACTGCCAAAGCCCTCAACCTTCG